>VUYV01000002.1:12526010-12772706 GCA_008711295.1 Anarhynchus alexandrinus
CGCCGGGCCCGGCTGGGCCGGGGGGAGCGGGACGCGCACAGCGGCGGGGCGGCGCCCCCCGCCCCGGCCCGGAGTAGGGGGAGGAGGAGGCGGTGGCTGCCGTGCCACCGACTGCTCCCCCGCCCCTCGCCGCCTCCCGGTCCCGGCGGCAGCCCCAGCGCGCCTGCCCTGACATCGCCCTCCCGCAGCGGCGAAAGGGGGGAGGAGGAGGGAAGGCGCTCCGGCAACCCCCGGCCGCGGCGGGTCAGGGACGGCGGGGCGCGGGCGGAGCGGTGCCTGCTCTCTGTCGGCCTGTGGCCGGTGAAAAGGGATGGCGAAATGGTGGCAGCTCGGCCCTGAGGCGGCCGCAGCCCCGCCGGCCCGGCTCCCTGCCTCAGGCCTGGGCAGCGCCGCTGCCAGCAGTGACCCTGCCTGCGGCAGCCGCGGGGCTGAGGTTTGCGACATTCATCTCCCTCCAGTAATTACAAACCTGCTTTTTGCCATTAGGGCATGGCAGGTGCCAGCGAGATTTTTTTTTCAGGTGTTTGGAAGCGCTGCTCTCCCGCCTTACCCGTCGGGAGCTGCCGCCCGGTCTTGCTGACACTGGAAACCGACAAGATGTTAAATTCGGGTTTCAGAAATTGACAAAAATCTGTGTGTAAATATACGATGAATAAGCAGGCTGCTACCGGGTAGCTGTAAAGGAAACGAGAGACAGTCTGACAATTCTCAGATTAGTTTGACACATTTTTGACACTTCTAAGCGTAGTGGGATGTGAAGAGTAAACTTAGAAGCGTTTTTTTCTGCAAAAGCAGATTTGCAGTGGTATAGTGAAAGACGGAAGGCAGTGTTACTTCAAAGAGCTTTCTTCATGAGGGTATCTCAGCCAGGAGCTGAGTTAGAAGCCCTCATTCGGTGTTTGTAACACTTTAACTGATTCACATTAAAACCCCAGCATTGCGTGGTCTGGGTTGTAGGAAGAAACAGAAGGGGAAAATGGGCTGAGAGTATAAACCCAGCACCTGAGCTAGAGTACGGTCGTGGGGAGATGTCACTTTTTTTAAAGGAAGGATTTTTGTGGTTTGCTTGTCTAGAGCGCTCAACCAAGCCAAGCCTTATCAGTTTCATTCTGAACCTGCTTGCCAGCCAGAGGAACAATGGATGGACTTTAATACCAGAGTAAATCTCCAATATCCTGGATTTAGGCTGTTGTAACTCAAAGCAGAATTTGATCTCCTACACACAGGATCAGTAGATACAGGATTTGCCCAACTAAATGCTTTAAAATACGATGCAAAGAAAGACAGTGATATGGGCGGGTTATGTCTCCATAACCTGAATTAGACTATAATTGCATATCTCAGTTGATGGTGGTGCTGAGGTCACTGAAAGCATGTACTGAATCAATTAATTTGTGACAGCTGAAATTTTCCCCAGCTCAGCCTTTGGATTTCATTCAAAACTTTTTCTTTAAAGGCACAACAGTGCGTTAATTTGCTGAATGCTTTATTTGAAGCATTCTAGAAACCTGGAATCAAGTCTTGGATTTTTTTTATTTGCCTAAAGCTCCAGCTGACTTCAGTGGGAGTGTTACTCAAGAAGGGAGTTCAAGTGTGAGCCTTTTATGTGGTTAAATAGATAATTGATACGGGTGCGGTTATACCACCTCTTTTTAATATAAATAGCAGTGTAGGCAGAGAGAGGTGGGTGGTACAGTAATGGCATTTAGAACTGTTTTAATAAATATTTAGTACGGGATCAGGTTGAGTGTTAATTGCTGTTAACATATGCAGTTCATTATTATCAGGTGTGTATTTACTGGGGAAGGGAAAGAGGCATTGGCCATCACACAGAGCTGACCATGATGGCTGCTGCTGCAGATATGGAAGCTCCGTCTTCCTGGGTAGCTCGGGATTGCGTCCATTCCTAGTTATTGCATTAATGTTTTCTCACTCACTGAATCACGCCTGAGATTCAGCCTTTAAAGTCAAAGTCAATGATCAATGCCTTATGAAAGAGGAAGTTAAGTGATTCTCAGATGGTGGTAATCGTATGCATTTAAAAGATAGCGGCTAAATTTGTGGAATTAAAATGAAAGTCTGATGATAGGCTATTCCTATTAAGTAGAAATAAAGTGTAGCTTTATAAAAGGCTGGTCATGACTCCATTAATATGTTTCAGATTGAGTGATAAGGATTTTTGTAGCACTTTTTTCCAACTGTTAGGTGTAGTATGATGGAGTGACTTAAAAGCTATTTGATGTATAAAGCAGTGGCAGTATCATTGAAATAAATCACACAGTTTTGCTTGTTTATCTTCCTTACTCTTTTTTTAAGACTGTACAGGGAAATGTGACTTTTGGGTTCTTCCTTAAAACTAACCTGATTTCTAATTTTATTTTAAAGAAATTTTTATTTGTTTATGTTTTATTCTCTACAAATAGAATGGAAAACGTGACACAGTAGAAACACTATCTGGAGCATATATCTGATTAATTGATTGTGTTTTCTTCTTCTAGGGAAAATCCAGAACGTACCTTTGATTTGGTACTGAAAGTAAAATGCCAAGCATCTGAAAACGAAGGTAATATGCTGTGCCTACTGATATTTATTTCTAGAAATGAGAGGTGGAAAAAAATAGTTTGCATCCTGATCCAGTGTCATCTTATGTTTTGAATTGCTGTTGGACTGGGATTATATTAGAAAGTGACTATAGTTATTTTATTGCCTTTTAAAACTTATTAATGTGTTACTTCATAGTTGTCATTTTTTCATTGTTGTATTTTCATTTTGGTTATTGTAAAAATATTTTTGTTCTGAGAGAAGTACTTGCAAAGCTCGGAGTAGAAATGTATCTTCTACAGTTTTTAAGTCTTAAAATGTTGATTTTATGTAGCAGAACAATTGACTTCTGTCTATCAGTGGAATGTTAATTTTGATCAGTGTCAGAGGGAGAAAGTAGGTTCTTTTCTGAACAACAGAAAGAGACTTTCTTTCTAGCTGATGTTTGGCAGCTGCTTTGGTTTGATACATGATACAAACAACAATGAGTGCTGACTTGAGCTTCTATTAGCCATCAGTTTCATGTCTCTATAAACACATGGTAAAAGAGATGTAGTAGTGCAAGAGTTATCTGAAAGAGGCTTTTTTCTTCTCGGGTAAAAAGAAGATGGGATTTCCAGTGCTGAAATTAAAGTGACCTCAAGAAAGTCCATTGGGGGAACTTGATGTTCTCATCCAAGATTGTTGGCCTTATTAAACACAGGGAGAGATGTCGTCTTGCTGGGGTTGTGCTGTAGTCATGTTAGTGTGGGACAGCTGTGTCTTAATCACAACTGTAAAAACAATAAACTACATCTTAAAATTGAGTGTATTTCTTATCCTGCTGTGGAGATGGATGCTCTTTCCAGAGTTTACTACTCTAACAGGTATAAAAGCCTGTAGCAGTTTATAGCCCCAAACTACTCCTTTTTTTTGTTTTAGTTTCAGCCAGCATTTATGTTCGTGGTGTCATGGGTACGTGCCTACTATGTTTAAAAAACGCCATTTTTGTTGAAGCTAAGCAATTGTAAATTTTTAGGTCTTTTCCTGCCAATCCCAACAGGCTTTTCTGTACCTGTTGTATTATATATTATCCATTATTGATATCATAAGTTCCTTTGCTTTTTTTCCCCCCTTTTCTTTTTTCTCCTCTTCATAGGATTGTTCATTTAGTTGTAGAATCTTGGTCCTGGTACAGTCCTTGGGTATTTTCACTTTTTTTTTGCGACCAGCCAGTGTCCTTCGGTTTATTGCCTGCTTTTTTGATTTGCTGTTGGTACAGTCATGGTTTGGGAAATCAGATGGGCTGTCCTGCCTCTCTGGTCGTTGTTGTGGTTTGTATCATGGCACATTTTACCTTCTGTTCTCTCCCTTTTGCAGTTTTTACCTTGGTAATTTCACAGATGATGTCCGTGAGTGCTGCTTAGCTACTTGACTTCTGATCTGTTCCTCCTTGCTTTGTGCATTTAGTCTCTGCCTCCACCTGACAGCCCTTCTTGGGGGCCCATTCGCAACTCAGCTTAGGCCCAGCTTCCACCTGCAGATTTTATTCAATTTCCCTTTCTTCCTTTCCCTCCTGAGAGCTTTACTGTTGTTAATGCTTTCAGGTCTTCGTGTTGAAATCTTGAAAAATGTGGGGCTTTTTCTTCTGTGATCAGAACATGGATCTATATCCTCTTAATTCCTTTTATCTCCCTTTTGACTTCTGATTTTTATTTTGCATCTTTCTACCTCTACTGTCATAAGAAACCACTTCTCATTACCTGCAGCTTTGTGAATGACCTCCTACGCCTGAATTCTGGTCGTAGTCACTCCCCTGTCTCCCTCGGTGGGCATTTTGTCCTGTTTGTCAGTTGGCCTCTGTGGAGAGTAGCATCTTTAAGAAATCTGTGCATCCCTTTTGAACTATGACCTGAATTAATGCGGAGACTGTATTTGTGATTGTATTGTGGGTGCACCCTCTTCTATTCCAATTTTTGCTATAATCTCTTCTACCCCACGTGGGCTCAGTTGCTGTTCGCCCATGGGGTGGCCAAAGGCAAAGAGGAGGTCTGAAACCAGTGTCATTGGAGTCTGCAGCGTGAGACTGGCAAGGGGTTTAGAGGTGTTTCAGCTGGCCTGGAGGATGTATTGATGCTTGCATGAGTCTGCAGAATCGGCACAAAACTACGGTCCCCTTTTACCAATCAAATTGTGCTGGCTGAGTATTCTGGTTACCATCCTGCTGTACTTCGTGTTCCGTCTGGGATTTGTTTTAATTTCTGTCATATTATATCTAATTCAGATAACAAACTCTCTCCAGTGAGGGCTTGACATCATATTTACATGTAGTATTACGAGTACAGTGATGTATCAAATTAATACATCTGAATGTTAAAGTTATTTAAAGGAAATTCACAAGGGACAAAAGTGTATTGTCTTCACCACCACTTTAGAAATGGAGCACAAGGCTTGTCATGCTAAACAGGGAGCTTTCAAGGTTGGTTTATTATAAGGCCTAACAAATTTGACAGTTACCCTGTATTGTAGGTCTTGCCTTTAAATAGATTTTCATGCTAGGATAATCTTTTGAATATATCATACTTTAAAACGTGATCCATTCACCTGTTTCTTTGCTCATGCCTCTTTCTTTCTTATGAAAGAGATTTGTGTTTAAATAGGGGCTTTCTCCCTCGCATCCCATCTGCTCCTTGTGCTTGATCCTGAAGCTATGTCAGGGCTGAATTTGTGAGATCACTGTCACCAGTGTTGCCGTGGAAATATCACAGCCACAAAATTATGATCTCCCTGCATGAGTGAGCAGCAGGAGAAGCCGACTTAGGAGAGAGGAAGACCTTGATGTGACCTATGTATCTTCAAGCTTTTTCTTTTCAAGATTTGCAGTAGTGTATGTTCTCCTGCATTTTAATTTTCCTATGCCAGCGTGTAACTGTTCTAACAAATAAAAATTGAGGTAGCCCTACTGCATGTGTAGCTATTAATAAGATGATCTCTTTATGAGGACACTATATACCTGCAACAGTGTGACATGATGAAAAATTTTGCTGCTAAGATTGTTACGCCTTTGGAAAAGTATTTTTAGGTAACTTCTTAATTATAGCATAGCTTTTGAGGAATGTTATTTTTTTTGGATCTGACAATGTCCTAGGACTGTTCCAGCTACAAAGGATCATACGTACATGAAATGCAGCAAGGTCTATATGTATTATTAAATTTGTTCGACTCAATGTAAACACCTAGGAGGTTTCATGTACGTTAATATAAACTTATTGCTTCGTGTATGGTAGCTAGCTCCTGAATTGGTTATGTGTCTTCTGTTTCAGCTGGATCAAAATTTTGTTTTCCCATTGGATACCTGTTTTTTTGTAATTTAAGAGTAGATTGCATACTTGAATATTTATTTCTTAATACTGTGTTGTTGACTGAGTAGATAATCCTTTGGGCTGCTCTCTCTCTTTCTGTCTGTTTTAAACCACGGGAGTGCACAACAGTATTGCTAGAATAGTGATCTTCTAATCCTTTTCTCATTTTTGGGGCAGGAGAGAGAAAAAGGTACTTTTTACATAAATATTCTTGTAATTGAGCACTCCATTGAACTAATAGCATGAATTATAACGTTTCTTACTGTTGCTGAACAAGTTTTGTTTATTCTTCACTCGGGTTATGTTTAAAAAAAATAAATCTTCTCTTTATTAGAAGGCCTTAATGCCTACTTCTAGCACAAAACAGGATATGGTTCCCTCAACAATTTAGAATATATTGCTTACTGTATTTTTAGACTAAATGATGCTTTTGATATCACCTATGACTTTACCTTGAAAGGTGTATTTCAGCTGTATTTAATTAGACAGTTGAGGCATATATGCCAAAGAGGAGAAAAAACCCCTTTAGGACCAAAATGGGATTGTAGCCTGTGTCATAACTTCAGTCCTTTGCCGCATGGTCAAGATGGTAAGCATCAATCACTATGATATGTTGAAATATAATAACTAGGTAGTGTGACAACTTTTTATTGGGAAAATTCATAACCTTATTCTGGCAAAACTTTGGTGAACAGAAGCTAATTCACCTCAGAGTTTGCTAAGCGACTGGGAGATGAGTGCTAAGCTATTTTAACAGCCCAGTGTTTGTTAATTGTGAATTTGGCTTGCAGTGTCAGTAGCACCTTATAGCAAAAGTTTTTACATTGCCTCCTAGGCAATTGCAACTGCATCACTCCTTAATGAACAAGCAAATAAAAGAAATAGCAAAAATTTTTGCCCATTTTAACATCATCAGCTCATCTTCTGTATTAAATTTGCACTTACAGACCCAGAGGACAACTTGATAGCAGATATTAATATTATCAAAACTGTTGTGTTACTTTAAGGATAAGCGTTGCACTTAAGCTCTAGGGTAAAAAGATGGAAGCTTTTTGCTCTTTGGGCTGATACCTTTTCTAGGGTATGTTTCAATTATCCTGAGTGCGTGGTCTTACATGAGGCTTTTGGTTCAAGACTGCGACAGCTGCACCTACAGCAACTTTACTTTTCTCCTGACACTCTCTTGTCTCTTGGAAGTTATACTGTACCTGGTGCTGTAAGATATGTTTGAGCCTAGAAATTGGCCAACCAAAGCAGTCTGCAGGTTTTTGTTGTGGGTTTTCTTTTCTTTTCTTTTCCTTTTCTTTTCCTTTTCTTTTCCTTTCCTTTTCTTTTCTTTTCTTTTTTCTTTTCTTTTTTCTTTTCTTTTCTTTTCTTTTCTTTTCTTTTCTTTATCCAGGTCCTTCCATCATGAGAAGTGAACTGAATTTCTGGAAAGTTCATGTTTCTGAACTCTTCCACAGGACATGTCCAAAATAACAGTTCCAGTGCAATCTTTGTGAAGAGTATATACTTATCTGCAAACATAAACATATACCGTACGTGCATACACACATGTATGTATGAACTTTTGATTCTGGTTAAATGTGCAAAGATACAGTTGGTAATTTAACTCATTGTATAAACTATACATCCTGTATTGATTTTATTAAGACTGGATTGCAGAGTCCAGACACAAAAGGCAATGGAAATATAGCAACTAGCAGTAGAAAGGCAACGTGCAACAACTTCTGTGAACACAAGGTCTTCAGCATTTCTGTCCACGGTTTCCCAAGAAGAAGATGACTCAGATTGGTTTCAGTTTGTGTGGTTAAGAGAGTGCTGTCTGCTACACCTTCATTTTCTTTGATTATAGCACATATAAAAAGCAGCAAAAGGGCTCCACAGAGCGTGCAGGTACATCCAGGAACTTCAACCACTGAATGTCATGGTTTGGGCCTAGGACTGCTTTAGTCCTGACTGCTCAAGTTTTACTTGAAAACCCCTTTGAAATAGCAGTTCATTTTCTGTTCAAGCAAAGAATAATTGTTTGAACAAGGCTTTGAAATTTGACTGCATTGTCTCTATTTCCTCTTTAAATGCTAGGAAGCCTTCTATAGCTCTAGGGCTAGGATATGTGATTTTCAGAGATGATGTTTAATAGGTTGAGTTTAATTGGATTAATAACTCCTGTAGTTTATCTTGCCTGTGCCGGAATGATAACAAATCTTAGTGATGCGTGATCTCTAAATTATTTTTCTTTAAAGAGTCATCTTTTCATTAATTTTTCAAGGAAAAAACATGAAAACCAATTTAATGGTGTATCAGTGCAGTTAAGAACTACATGAATTAAGTCCGGGAATTAGGCCAGAAATGCAGAATTCTTTGTATGAGGTTTGATTGTGGTCTGTACGGTACTAATAAGATATGTAGTTCCAGGAAGGTCCCAATTCTGGAAAAAAGTTTAAGGTAGTTGGTAGTTCTGTCCATGGGTAACCTGTCTGGCCTTGGTACGGTTTTGATTAAGAGTCTTCCAAAGCTGCTTTCAGGGTTGTGGTCAGAGCAAGCACTATTTTTTCTTCTTCTTTTTTTTTTTTCTTTCGTTGTAGAGAGCTGTTTATTAACCACAGACTCTGAGCCTGTGGGTGTGACGTGCTGATCAGATAACTCTTTTCCTCTGCTGTACTTTTTTTTTTGCAGAGCATTACTTGAACCTGATTAAAAAGATAATTCTATCAGTGTAATACATGAAGAAGTCTGCAGGATTTTTTTTATAGAGCAATTAAAACTTTTGATATAATCTTTATACACTGCCAACCTTTTTCACTGTTGGTTTTAACTGGAAGGGTACTAAATAAGTACAGAAAGTTAGGGTTCTCTAACCTCTAACTTTTCAAAGCACGCTGTGTTCTTCAGGTGACTGTGAAGGGGAACTATATGTTGCTATGAACTAGATAAGCTTTCTTGCAAGTCATATTTATTTGTAGATTTTTAGTCTCAAATATTGTGTTACCATATTAGAATTCATTTTACAGCAATAAAAAGTTAAAGGTGCTTTTTCAGTTTGTACAATGCTATTTCAGAGCATGGGCTAATTATAGTCTTAGATGCAGTTTTTATGTATAAAAATGAAGGCTTTCTTTCCATACTCCTCTGAAGTTTCATTAAGCTTAACGCCCACCCTGCCCCAACTCATTAACTCATATGTTGTTATTTACGTTAGTGCTACTTCCCCGTAATGGTTTCTTGTTTTTTTTTCTGTTGAAATTTTCAAATGGTGGTACCTAAAAAGTTTGGAAGAGGACATTTAATCTGGCCTGGTTTCTCTACGGGATTGTTGATTGATTAGGAGCAGAATATTTCACAGTCCTTTGTTGAGGATTATGTAAAAGTTTTGAGGGCAAAAGCAGGTAGTGCCTGAGACTGTGCATCGCTTCTGTCCTTTTAGACAAAACCAAGGAATATAAGCCGGAGTTGCCTGAAGCTCTCTTGTGTACGAGCACCAAGTGTACCTCTAAGTCCTTCATAAGTTACAAACTTTTGTGTGACTTTAAACCCTCCAGTTGTATCTAAATGAATGTTTTCATTATATTCAAAGGTCTTTCATTTAATTGGAAAGTTCCTCGTGGTATGAACGTTGTCTTCTGTGTGTTTGGACGGTCACTAGCAAAGAGTGGGTGTTGGAGAATTATGAACAACGAAAACAATTTAGGCAACTATGATTTTGCATCAAAGATAAAGACTGGCATTTTGATGCTTTTTACCTTCTCCTTTCATTCTCCAGAGACTGAGAAATTGAGAAAAATGGAGGGTTAGTCATTCTAGTTTTCAGCTTCTCTTCACAGATGTAAAAATGTGGAGGAAAATATTGCTGCTTTTCAGTGCCTCATTTCTTACAGATTTTTTTTTCTTTTCACCAACCTACAGAGATTCTTGGATGTATGTGTAATTTGGGGATGAGTGCAGATATGTATGTGTAGGAGGGGGAAGGGTGAGAGCTGCTGGAGAAATAGGTCAAGGAAGCCCTTTCTCCTATCTCCCCTGCATCCTTACCGGGGAAAAGGGACCTCGGTGGGGAGGGACGACCCTACTCCCCAGCAGCCAGAGGACAGTCCTGGGAGGAGCAGCAGGCTCTGCTCTGCTCCAGAGATTCCAGCTGTAGGAATGTGGGGGCAGGCGCTGTGGTATCAACGCTGGTAGAGATGAATTATTCCCCTGCAGGCGTTTGCCCGGCTGTGTCATTTTTTCATGTAATGCCATATACCACTTTTAGCAGTGTGATTGGGTTTTGGGCAGTGAAATTAAAAGGGAAAAACTTGATGAGTTAACTAATAAAAATATTAACTTGTTATAAAAAGAATTTTGTATAAAATTCAGTAGAATGAACTTACTGGTATTAATATAAGTAAATAGAAGCTGAAAACAGCATCCTGTATCATGTAATTTAGTCAGTCACATGAAAGTTGATGTTCCTGTGCTTTTTTCAAATTTAATTTTAGTTTTGTTTTAGTACTTAACTGTTTGAGATGGCTGCCTGGGGGATAGTTTGCGGGCTTTTAAATTGCTGGCATTCAGAAGTGTTAAGAGTTTGCATATTTTTCTAAGCTAATGTCAGCATGCTTCTACCCTCCCACACACTGAACAGTCCATCTTACACAGAGGTTTATCGTTCTTTAAGGAGATATGTTACACTGCTAGCTCTCTTCATATAGAGTTTAATAGCTTGTCTTTCATGTACAGAAGATTTAAAATCTGCTTAAAAAGCTTTGAAAACTGGTTAAACTTTCAAGGTTTAAAATGCTTTTTGCAAAGCCATAAGACACTTCTCTCTCTAGCACTGACTTGAAGAGGCTGAAGTGTAGGGTTTCCTGTCTGGTTCACAGAAATAGTCTTTTTAATTCTTCTTCCTTTGCCACTGGTGATATTATCTGGGGATGCGGATACATGTAGGTGCATGTGCTCATCATGTAACTGTTGGGATAGATACCTCTGTTTGTTAATAAAATAAAACATGATCAGGGCTACAAAGTTATATAACTGTTCATGAAGTCTTAAAACCCCCTGAAGCCAAAATAAGTCTTCCCAGTAAAGCGCTATTGTTATTCCTTAAAATAATTTTTTGCAGTAAGAGCAGTTTGAGCATAGTACCTCTTTGCAACTGATGTGTTAAGAATCTGTATTTTTTGTGGTAGGCTGACATGTGATAACTCCAAGATCCAAGTAAAAACATTATATTTACAGGCACGTACTGAGGATGAAAGATTCTACGTGACTGACAGATAAAGTACTGGAATGGTGAAAACATTAACTTCTTATATTTGCCTTTGACGTTTTTCCATGTGTCTTGGAACTGTAGCTCTATGTTTAGAACTGAATAATTTGGGTGTACAAAAACTTCTTACATTTTGTGATTCTGGTTTAGGAGAAAAGATTAAAACTTACTACTGAACTTTATATGGAAAAGAGAAGAGAAAAAGCAGAAGTGGTGAGAGAAAAAAGGCCTGAACAAGACTTTGGGTGTGGTATCTGTGTTTCCTGAGCTGGGAAAGCCAAGGCAGCAGTTTACAGTCATACTGTCTTCCTTTGCAAAATTCTTAATCCTCGTTTGGAAGGTACTGTCCAAGTATTAAATCCTTAATTAGAAATAAGGCTTGAACAACGCCCTTAGATTACGTTTCCTAGAGCTCGAATCTGGATCTGGTTTCTTTACATGTTTGAGTGGGTATTCAGATGTAGATTAAAATCTAGCTAAAATTACAAGCTTGTGTCTGAAAATAGCATATTAGTTAGGGCTTCTGTGCTTATTTTAGGACATATTTTACGAACTTTCTTAGTTAATGCCAAATTTTAATCATCATAGAGGCATAATTGTCATAAACCAGCTATGGCAAAGTACCTTGGTTACCATTGCATTTTTCCTTAAACTAAGAATGGGAAAGAGTGACACAAAGAATGATTAATACTTCTGCTTACCTTCTAATAGAGAACAAGAAATTCCTATTCATCTGACTTCAGATGCTGTTCACATCAAGGGTTTTATTTGTCTTACCAGTTGAACCTGTTTTAGAACACGTCTAAATATTGTAAAGTTATGGTGTCATTGTGTAGACGGAGTTAAACGTTTGCTTTTGGGAGGAGGCTGTTCTTGTGCTCTGTTATTGGACAAGCTAAATGGAAAATTCTGCTGTCTTTGTATTTAAATACTGATGCTAAATGTTGAATTTAACTGAACAGTGTTACAAGAATTGCACTTGACACAGAGAAGCTGTGCTGATGATTGTTATAAGGCACAGCATCATTTCTCTCAGAAGCTGCAAAGGAAAGCTTAACATTTTAAGGCAACTGTTTCGAGGAATGGATTTGCATTATTGAAGAACGATGATAATTTTTATATCCTTGGCTTAAGATGCAATATAAAAAAGTAAATGTAAAGAACTGTTTTGTGTTACAGTGAATGTGTTTATATTCTGTTTAAATGCAGAATAAGAAACAATAGCAGCATAGAGGTAAAAGACAAGGATTGTGTGACAGTTGTAAACTTACCTGGAGGTTCGTAATGAGTTTGAAACAATGGAGTGAAACCACTGTCTTTACAGAGACGAGAGGGAAACGGTTATTGGAATTTAGTCTTGCTAGCAAGAGCTGGTCATTCATGCATCCTCTTCCTATCCTTTGGAGGATATTTGGCTCCTAAACTGTGTGTTTGCTGTTTGTTTGTGTTTTAATTCAAATAGCTAGCACTGCTAAAAGCAGCGTGTGAGGTAAGCGTCCTTCCTGCTTCTGGTGGCACCTGGCAGGCTCGCTCTGTGGGTACGCTCGCCGTTCGGCTGGTGGGGCTGCTTCTGGAGCTCACAGGAAATGTTTCTCACGCAGGTCTGATAAGGAGGAACTGGTGGGATTTTCATGCCATGCAGTGTAGCATAGGCTATTGTTTCATCTCTGAGCATTAATTTCAAGTTTTTTGGATTTGTTAAAATAAATGCGTTGCCCATTCAGGAAACTGAAAAAAACTAGGGATGCCCTCACTGTGTTCTGTCATCTTCCTGATGGCTTTTGGGCTTGTAGGGTACTCTGAGTGTTGGAATTGTGTTGGGGTTATGTTAAACTCCTCTCCTTTTTTTGGGGAAATGGGTTCAACAGCTTTGCTGGTGCCTTCCAGTTTTCTGTTCACATAGTAAAACTTAGCTCTTGAGGAAAAAACCAAATGGTCAAAGTTAGATCCCTGTCATCCATGGTCACTTTAAGGCCTTGGACATTTGGAGATAGATTAATTAAATTTCATTTTGTGTAAACAAAATTCTGTCTAAAGAGCACAGTTATGCTAGATTGGTATCATGCAGTAATTCATAGAACTGAAAATAGTTAACGGTATCATGACACAACATGGGAAATTCTGAAAAACTTTGTGTCCAGGAAAGAGTTTTGCTGGTATTCATATTCTAGGTATCTTCTCCCTGCTAAGAATATTGCCAGATAAAAAAGGACTTTAGTTCCCTATTGACAGATGAATTGCTTACTTCTTTAGCTGAAACTAATGAACTTTCCCTGTCATGTCACAGGTAGCTGTGATGACAGTGATTGCATGCCAGGACAGGTAAAGCTTTCTGACACTGGCAACTGAGTTAGGTGAGGTTTTGAGCATTCAGTTGCAGTTTCGGTCAGGCTTTTTTAATTGGTGCAGCTGAGTAAACCCATTTTAGTTTCTGAGTACAGGCATGTTGCATGCAATGTAAATATATGTTTACATCTGCTTTTACTTGGGGTCAGAGCCCTGTAGCCACTTGCAAGGTCTAGTCTAAAAATGCTTATACAAGTGACAGCCAGAGAAAAAAAAGTCAGATCAAACTAGCACGTGTAATTAATAAGTAAGCAATTTTAAAAGAGAATTCTCTTTCTCAGTCTTGATGTAATATACCGTAGCTTACAAAGAATAATTTGAGATGTATTTTTTTGCATTCTGGTTCTGATGTTAGAAATGCGTGCTATGGAACTGCATGACAAAAAAAAAAATGCTTGAGATAACCACCTCTAAAGTGCCTGGCTGAAAACATTTTTCACTGGCAATAAAAACCATAATAAGTTAAAGCTTCCCTTAAGTTCTTTGGCAACTAGTGATGGTGACTGTCTTCTTTTTAAAAAAAGAATTTTGTGTGACATTGCTCGACACTGGCAGATCTAGCAAACTACTTTGTCATTGAGAATACTTGTGAGGCCTTGCAATCCTTGGAGGGAATTTGCGTTGTGATTTCAACAGTGAACAAAGCAGAAATCCTTTCAGCTCTTACTATTGGGGAAAATGATGAAGGATGGGGTAAACCAAATAAAAAAATAATAAAAATAAACTAATCTACCAGAACTTTTAGTGGAAGTGAAATAGGATGAAGGTTGGAAATAGAAAGGTAGGTGAATTGCTGTTGGCTGTGGACAGCAGAGCTCTTGAAGCCAGTAAATCCATGAGGATGGGCAAAGCCCAACCACTTGCTCTGGAAGTGGCTGGGGAACATGAACTTGGTTTCCTCGTATACGATCTGCTTTGTGCATTTTAAATAGATGAGAAAGATCTGAAATTGCAGCATGCTTTGAAGCTCGAGAATAAGAAAAAGTACTTTGCTTCCAGCCCTAAATTACTTTAGTTCAATCTGTAGGCTTGCCTGACTCTCCTAACACGGGACTGAAGGTGTCTCAGCTCTGAAACGTTGCTTTTCCTCTGCATTTCCTAGAAAACTTCTTGGTAACAGCATTTGCTCTCACAGAACCCATCTGTATGGCTTCTCTTACCTGGGTGTTTTGGTTGGTGAGGCTTTCTGTGATTGCCTGACTCTCTTAAACTAAAAAATACTCTGTGTGAAAATGAAGATACCTTGTTACAAGACGTTCTTTGCAAAAGGAGTACCCGGCAGATATAATGGCTTTCTGGTGAACAGTGGCTGTACTTCATACGCTGTCCAAGTTTTAAAATGCTCAATAGTCCACCTAAAGGGAGACACGAGTATCCAGGATAAAAATTTGTCTCTGTATGCAGTCACTTCAGTGAGTTGTGGCCTGGGATTGCAGAATGATCTGTGCACTTGCCAGTTAACATCATCATTAATGACTTTAGTAAGGGAGAGTCTGAAATTAATTAAACTTAGGACGGTTGCAGAGGCACTTATGGTTGTATTGTAACATGGATTTAGAGTCAATCTGTGGAAAGTAAATATATAACCTTAGTATGTGCGGTTCTTCTGGATTCCTGCTGAGAACATAACTGGGCTGTGTGTGGGGCCAAATCAGAATTGCTCACATTGTGTCTTCAAAACATAATGGGGTTTTATAATCTGGTAAAAGTGCGTTGTTTGCTTTGTGTCTCACCACATACGCGTCTCCTTATATCTTCATATAAACAGGGAAACTTGATACTGATGTATATTACTAGGGTACTTCTGCTACTGGAGTTCTGGTCCTGTGTATTTTGACACTAGAAATTATTCATCTAAGCATGACCAGTACGTTTTAATTGTCAGCACATCTTGAAATATTCATCGTTCAGTAAGCAAGACAAAAAGCCTTGCTAGGACAGAAAGTGCCAGAACAGCATAAACAATAGTTACAATAGTTGCAAACAAAGTGATGTTTTGAAGTGCTTTGTATGCAAGGAGACCAAAGTGATTTTAGTGGTGGTTGTTGGGTTTTTTTGTTTGTTTTGTTTTTAGGCCTGTGTTTAGTTAATGTTGCTTTGGATGTGTAGAACAGTATGTATTACTTAGCATGGCAGTTAATATAGTGGCTTTGTGCTAGTGGGTCAGAACACAATGCAAATCATGGGACAGATACAAATTGCTTAATATGAGATAAAAGTTGAAACAGTTAAATATTACAGAAAGTGAGAAAGTGCCTTTCTATTGATTGATGTTCCAGAACCTCAATTTTTTTAAGTCCCAGCAGTATATATTCAATTAATCTATTTCATGGGAGTATTAGAAGTCATGTCATATATGTAAAACAAAAAGAAATGATAGTGTATGCCGTGTGTTAACTTAAATTAATATTTCTGTAACAGCAATACTGATCTGCTACAAGAAAATAATACATCTTGGAAACCAAAGAAACCACATTTGACATATAAATCAACAGTTCTAAAATTTATTTACCCTAATATATTCATACTTCGTTCTCCAAAATTTCTGGAGGATTTTGTTTAACTCTACAGTGTATCAACTAGACAGACTGGAATGATGTGAGTATTGCAAATAGGGAGGGTTAGGCAGAGAGCCAGATTTTATTTTCGGATCTACTTTGAACACCAATGGCAGAGATGAATTTGAAATAAATGTTTTCAACTTCATCAGGTTCTTGTTAAAATGTTTACTATATAGCAGCGATGGAAAGCGGTGGTTTGTTGAGATACACGAATTGACTCCTCAAATATAAAATTCTCAGACATTATAATATAATTCTTAGTTATCATCAGATAAAATAGGTGAGCAGTGAAACAAGAATGCTTTTTCATGTGTAGCCGTGTTACAAGTTATGGGCATTGATAGAATGAGCAGATATGTGGATAAAACCTGCTTTATGCATGATGAACTGCGGTCCTCCCCTCTAGAAATTCCTGTGCCTAGAAACTGATCACATACACCAAAGGTATGGTGATACAAAACATAGTATCATACAGTGTACCAACCAAATGTGGTTTTGAATGGTAGTAAGCCAACAAAGAAAAGCATTTTATACACAGTAGACAAAATACCTTCCTAACTTGTGGCTAGATGGCTTAGTAGTTATTCATAGGATACAAAATCTTTCAGTTCTGGAATATGTTTACAGAGCTGGCCAGGGTTTTTTTCTTTTTTTCTTTTTTTTTTTTTNAGTGTCCTGTCATTGTCCATGCTTCCTCCTTTGCATGTGTGAGGTTTACAGTTTCATTTGCCTTAGCAGCACTAAGGAAAAAGGATGAAAACCCCCCCCACTTTGTAAGGGCCAGACATAATCCTAGATTTGTGTTGGACTTTGCTGATGTTGAGCTTCAGCCCAACTGTGGAGAAAAAATATGTTTGCACAAAGGTAAAACACATACTGTGTGTTAGTAGGAAGTACAGGCACCAGTTACCCTCGAAGAGGAGTGAAGGAAGCCAGGACGACATCGCTGAAAGCCTGAGTGATGCATTACTGTGGGCCATATCAATGAGCTTTACTGCTTATAAGCATCCATTAGGCAAGTTCTGCAAAAAAAGCTGGGTCTTTGAATAGCATTTTCCGGAAAATAGGCACTTCAAGTTTGAAATGAATAACTAATACGGAGCACAGTGCATTTCTTGGTAGTAGTTTTCTGGTGCTAGTGATAAGAGTTACTGTCTTCTGTTCTACAGTCTGTCTTTCCGTGGGCAGCTAGCAGAAAGCAAAAGCTGTCTTAGTTGTGTGGCTGCACAGAGATTGTGTTGGTGTAACTGAAGTAATAGTGAGGGGATGAGCACTCCTGAAACTGCTACAAAGAAAATGGTGTACGTATGCTGGTTCTCATTACTGGAAATCAAGATATAAGTACATTATAGAGGCATTATATGTCTTTCCTAAGTTTTAGCTGTTCCTGTCCCTAAAGTAATTATTTTTTAACTACCATTTCTATAATATCAGAAAATGACCCAAGTTATTTGGCTGTGGGTAAAGAACCTTTTATGAACGCCCCTTCAAGCAAGAGCCAGTGGGGGTGAAGTCTGTAGTTAAGCAACAGTTTCACCTCAAATAATCTGAGTTTGGTGGGTAAGGCAGTGTAGAAAACTTACTGTATAACCTTTTTAACATATTTAAGCAGTAGACAACCTTTAAAAAAAAAAGCCTCTTTATAAGCTGTTGTATCATGAAATATGAGGGGACTGTGATTGTGACCTCCTTAAAATGCTGTAGTATTTACTATGGAAAAGATGAAACAAGACTATGTATTCTTAATACCTTTGCACCACAGCAGCACTTCAGCTGCACATCTATGTGAAAGTTACAACTTCCAGCTGACCTGTAACTTCAAAAAGTAAATTGTTCTACGCTTTATTCAAGTAGGAAATTTATCAAAAGCTTCCTTAAAACATTGTTAATGTTGCCTGATGCAAAAACACATTTGCAAGACATTGTTTCAAGATACTCATAATCCAGGCAAATCAGTAAATTAATAGTTTAATGCTATTTTACCCATAGCTCATCAAACATATCCTTAGTTGCTTACTGCCTTGTCGCTCTTCAAGGAATAGCGGTTGTGAGAATGGTACCCACTCTTTCTGTTTTTACCTTTAGGGGCTTGGATGCCTTGCCAAGAAAGAGGTGTGATTTGGCACCTCTTTCTTTTGATCTCTTTTGCGGCAGGGGAAGCTGAAAGGACTCCTGTCACCTCGTACTACAGTCCCAGTGTTGTTTTGCTTCTCTAAACTTATCCCGCATAAGAAAGCTGGCCAAGCAAAGCTAGTAGGTTTCTGTCACTGTTAATGGTGAATGGCTCCCCGTGGCATACGGAGAGCAGCTAGGAAACGTGGAAAGAAAATGCAATGAGCAATGACTGATTTAAGAGAGGGAGCAGATTAGGATTGCGCTGGCGCTTAGCATCGCTCTTCACGTTCTCATTTTTAAAGGGGAGAATATTGCTGAAGTCTGTTCTCAGGGTTCAAGGTACCACACAGATGTGTTACATTTAAGATAACAGTTTATTTGATTTCTTTATTTTTATTCAATAAAAGCTAGGTTAATGTTCAGAGAATAATGAAGGAGACTATGCGGTCTTGTTAGTTCAGGCTGAAACTTTTGTCACATTCATAATGTGTTTTTAACATTTCAGAGCATCTGATAATTGCTTCTGTTAATACCAGATCAGTATTGCTTTCTGTGTAAAACACAGGATTTAAAAATAGATCAACATTTTAAAGAATTATAAAAATGCATGAATCTGCTATGCTTTCTTTTTGTTATCAAAGCCTTCCTGTATATTCAGCAAAGAAATAACAAACACTAAAGCGTGGGTTTTAAAACTGCTGTAGAGTTTCATTCCAAAAGCAAAACAAATAAGTGATGTATTCACTTACCCTTTATTAGAACCTTTTAGAACAGTGTAGTCAGAGTTTTCTTAAGTAGTTTTCAAATTTTACTGGAGGATTATATTCAGTAACCTTTTTCTTTTTAAATTTAGCTGCAGGGCTTTGTGGTACTTGAAATGACTCATGCGTTGTACCATGGCTTAAAAACTTACACCCTTTGTATGTGTAGAACTATAACTCCCATTTTTTGAAGCAGTTTTAGTAACTGTCTGAGATTAAAATGATTAAAGAGCCCAAAAGTGATGGTAGATGAGTAATTCTTTGTGTATCTGTCAGTGTTAAGAAGGGGTTTAGATGTACAATTGTGTGTAGTTTACTTTCTTGAATGTGGTGCTCTAGGATGGTGCATATTGCATAATTGTTTAGATGTTAATTTGATTATATGCTTGTAGATCAGGAATGAAAAACAATATAAGTAATTTTGTCTCTAAGAAAGAACAAGATGGTAAACAATAGCATATAGACGAAGAAGAGGACAAAGTAGGTCAACCAAGTCATCTGTGCAGGGTGAATCTTAATCACATTTTTTGTGTGTTTGGTTTGTAACTCTCTATAAGAGAGATTTTTCTTAGCACATCAGAAATGAGATTTCAGTATCTTGCTTGCAGCTTAATCAAGTATCCTCTTATCATAGTGGAGTTGGTTCCTTGTTTTGCTGTCTTCTCATTTTTGGTTTTAATTTTGGGTGCAAGTGTGTGTGGGAGGAAGTTGTGACTGAAGTGTTTCGTTAAGGAGATGCTCTGTAATTTGAAGAACAACAGAAATGTATTCTTAAATTAGACTTCTGTGTTTGAAAACTTATACTTCAGCAGTTCTGTGCAAAAGAAAGATGTTGTTTCTCATCATCAGGACAAGTAAAGATTCTGTATTTTTTCACTGCAGATGAGTTATCTACGTGTTCCGTGTTGTTTAATGTGTACGTGATTTCTATGTGAAGGCATGTGTGTCCCCTTTCGCATAATTGGTAAAGCACTGGTTAATAAAACCGGCTGAAGTTAGCCACAGTGGGTGTTGCAATTCAGCGCTTTGGTGATACTGGCCAGCATGATCTGAATCTGGCTGAATTATCCAGAAAATTTCTTCTGAGATGTGCTAAACTCTGCTTTCCAGATCTGGCAGCTTAAAATAGGTCTGACGTTGCTGCAAGGAGCTCAGCATTCAGTCTTTGAAAACAGGGCTGCCTGCTTGGAACAAAACACCTGAACCCCAGGTCTAAAATATGAATCCTTTCCTGCGCTGGATACAACTTCTTTCCTGTGTGGATCCAAAACTAAACTGTTACCTATTCCTAGTGGTCTCCAAAAGTGTCAGACCCCCCTTTTGCTGCCTGAAAACTGCTCTGTCCTTCCTCAGTGTGGATGAAAGGGGATGGGCCTGACTGAAAGGGTTTGGAGGGCTGTTCCCTGGGACCTGCTCCTTGTGGTTGCATTCCTGGTGCAACTCCATTCTTGTATTTCTAACTGAAAGAAAAATTGAAAATGTGTCAAAATACAGATTCTAGTCTTCTAGGCAGAGAAGAAAAACTTGGAGCAGGCTTTGCAGGAGTTCCTTTTCCTTCACCCATGTCACTACCCAAGCCCACCTTGGTCTATGCCAGCTTCTTTTCTCTGGTGTGCATACCTGTGGTCAGCTGCTTAGGTTTGGAAGTTGGTTAAAACTATATTTTTTTTCTCCTGGCCAACTGTGGGCCTGCCTTGTGCATACATGCTTGGTTTTGAGCTCCCTTGATGCCCTTGGCCTCTGCAGCATCCTGGGGCAGTCCTGTCTGTGGGTGCAGGACAGGGTTTGTGAGCAGAGTTGCCTTCTGTTTGTTTTAAACCCGCTACTGTTGATTCATACATTTTGTGTTACGAGAAAGAGGGAGTAATTGTTCCCTTTTCACCTTCACTTGCACCATGGGTGATCTTTTATTCTCCCACAGCTGTCTCTCTAACCTGAAGAGTGTCATTTATTGAGCCCTGACCATGAGTATGTGGTTTTCCATACCTGTGATATATCTTTTTGTATTCTCTCAATATTTTTGGTTTTTTTTGGGGGGGGAGGGTGGGCATAACTGCATGAAATATCCAAGGTATCATTGTGTTATGGATTTCTATAGCAGCAGAGGGATGATTCACAAATTATTTTTCTTTGCCCTGTGTTTGGAAGCATTTCATCATTTTTACCCATGGTGAAGGTGCTGTTTATTGTTACCAGTCTTTCTCATAAAAAGATTGTGAATAGAGTTGTAAAAACAAACATCACCACCCCCAAACCACAACTTCTTGAGTTCTATGTCTGTTTCTCAAGCTTCAAGTTGTCTGATCTCACGTAGTGCAGGTTTTTTTCTTGTTTGGTATGATGCTATGGTACTAAATGTGGGCTCAGAGAAGGGAATATAAAAATGGCCCCAAATCTATTTTCAGTATTGGAAGAAGAATCTTGGATTTTTACTTCTAGCCACAGGGAGAATTTCAAAGTGTTCTTATTTGAAAATCTCCATTATTAGTATTTTTTTTCCTTCTCAGTAACCTGTTTTAGAACTAAAAATAGTAATGAATCATAAGAAAATAAATCTGTTTCTATTATCATACTCTTGGGTTAATGCTCTGGATTTGTTTCTTCTCTGATGTTTTGTCTATCTAAAATCAGTTTGGGTATATTCTCAGACCAGCCTATGTATGTGTGAAAATGTACATCTTGTTGAATCATATTGACAGTGAATATCTGTAAACAAGCACGTTCTTTGGTACCATTTAATTATACTAAATGCCTCTTTATTACTATTTCTTTGTATCACTTCTGGAGATTAGTGATAATATGGTGGGGTTTATGTCTGATAACTCCAAGTAAAAGTAGTTCAGTACAAGCCCGAGGGTGTGTTTGCTATTGCTGTAGTGCAGCAGGCATTGCTGCCAGTGGCTGTAGTGTGTAATACGTGTCCCTTTTGGTAAGCGGTCCAGCGGTCAGTCTTAGGAAGGATCACAGGGCCTCAAACACATCAGAGGTTGACTTTATTTTTGTCGCTGAAGATACTAACACCTAGCAGTCTCTAGCTGTGACACCAACTATCCTGTGAGGGACTTTTTTTTTTTAAAGGGTGTTACAGGGAACATTAAATACTCAGGCTTCCTAAGCGTGACTGTCCTGTGTGGCAGAGGGAGATGGTGGCATGTGCCTGATGTCTGATACCCCATGAAGACAGAGAAGGTTATCTCCTTTGTTCTGCCTCCTTCACAAATCCAATCTGTTGTTCTTGTTGAGAGAATTGAGGTTGCTGTTATTCCCATCCTGGGGTGTTGCAGTTATGGTAGCATTTGTTTCCAGGCTCTCAAGTCCTGTTGCTTTCCACATACTGCTGCCGTGGCTTGGCCCTGTGGGGTAGCTGGTGAGGGATAAATGTGCATTTGTGTTGATTTTTTTTTTTTTTTCCCTGTTACTTCACACTTTCTTGTTTCATCCCAAAACACACTTTAAAAAACAAACAAACAAACAAAAAAACCCAGAAAGCAAGCAAACACCCTCGTGTTCCCCCATTCAAGCAACCTATGCCAAACATCAATCCATTTGCCTCTGGCTCTCTTTTCAAAGCAGATTGGTGAAATTGGTGAGAGATGCATTTCCTTAGCTGTGGCTTATTCTTCTTCTAGCAAAGTTCTGGGAACTCTTTCCAAAATACATACTCAAGAACTTCACAAAAGTGCAAACATCTGTTTGTCTGCAATAATACTTTCTTTTCAGTGATTTACAACATATCATATGCGTATTCAGACATTAAAATATTGCTCTGATCTAGGTGTTTGTTTTTTTTTTCTGGCCTGCTTGTGGATTTTCTTTTCTCAAGATGAAAGAATATATTTTTATTATGTTAGTAAAAGTAAACTTTCTTGCCACTGTGTATTACTTATGCTGTAGAAATGCAAGTGTTACAAAGAAACAAAATACAAGTCATTGCAGTGTGGAGTTGTTGTTCCTCCCCCCGAAAAGCCCCATGGTTTATTGGCACTCTAACTTTATGGATACCCTTTCTTGCCCAGAATCCTCTTTTTTTGATGACAAGTGATGCTGAGAACTTATGCATCTTGTTCTACACAGCAAAGCATAAAATATTTCTGTTGCCATACTTCTTATATTTTAATTGCTGAAGGTGACTGGGACAGTGGGCAATACTGATGCTACACTTCCAATTAATTCTGGAAGATACACTTTTCCTATGTCTTGAGCTTTGCCTTAGTGTGTCCTTAGTGAGTATAAAGTTATGTTCTTTAGATATCCAGAATGCTAGGCGCTTGAGTATAATTTAATAATCTGTGTATTATTTTAAAGACACACATAAGCAATAGCTGCTTGCTAAGAAAATGCATTTACTGACCCATGAGTGAATTGATCCCTATGACTATTTAAAGCTTAGGGCTCTAAAAGTTTTTCTCTTATCTTTATGTTAAACAATGGAAAGTTTTACCGTATGTTCAAATAACGTCTTCATCAGGTTCACAACAGGATACCATAGTGAATTTTCAGTTGAGTGCTTTACAGGATTTTCTTTTTGCTGGCTGGTTGGGTGAAAGTCTAGACACTGAGAGACGAGGCGTTAGAGGGGCCTCACAATATCGTTATTGTGAATGGTAAGTAGGAGCAGCTTCCTCTGATGTACAGACTCCATGCCCAAACCAGTAGTACAAAGGCATAGCTTTTGTTCAAGGGGATAGGGGCTAATCCGAATGCTGCACACTGTGAAAAACCTTTTATGGAAGGGGGGAAAAACTTGCCTTGAAGGTGAGAGGTCAGCAGTTTAACCTCTGACCATAAAATAAGAGACTGCTGAAGAATGGGATGAACAAGGGGAAAAATACTTCAAGTACTCCATTCTTTGTTTATCAAAAATGGGTCAAGCAAATGAGTGTCAGGAATGGTTACAGGAGTTCTGATGGGACGCAAGTGAGTCTGGAGATGTGTGATGGCTTAGCTGTGCGTTGCTACAGAGTTTGGAGCTTGCATAGTTCTCTCTTCTCAAATGCTTGATAAAGAGATCCCCAAATGAAAATTGACTCTCAGCAACCCTTAAAAGTACAGTTACTCTGCTGTCCTCCTCCCCAGCTCAGATCTGATCTTTTTTAATTTTTTTTTTAAATTTATTTATTTTAATCTTTTCTTGCATAAATTAACATCATTTAGTGTTTGGCCTTTTAACTGTTTCCACTGTTTCTGGACTGTTTTTTTGAAGTTCGTAAAGAAGCATCACAGTAATAACCTCCTCACACGCGTTCAACGGGCAGTGAGATGGGTCTCTTTAGTTAATGCCACGGGTCTTTGGGTGGTCAGTGCTATTGTACAACAGCAGGGGAGAGCTGTTTCCAATCTTTGTGCAAAGGGAATATGGAGGCTTTCCCCTCTGATCTCATTTTGGTATTATCAGTGCTGGGAATTTAGTCGCAATCCAATTAGAAATGATGGAAGTTATGTTAACTGATAGTTAAGCCTCCCATATTCTCAGGTCCACCCATTTGGATTAATTGGTTACGCTACTCTTGACTCAGGCTGGCAGAAGATACCAACAGCGATTAATATACTTGGTGCGTTAAAGCTCCCTGCCTGGCACACAACTATTCCTTGTGCTTCACTACATCCAGCCCGTGAGAAGCACTACTCTCCTCCCTCCCGGTCTCTCCCAGCATGCAAAAAAGCGAAGACGACATAATGCCTTGCTTGTGTACTTCTGGTAGTTTTATACTTCACTGGCCAGAGATGTGTGTTATATGAGGTAAATTCCTCTTCCTGCTTCACACAAAGGGATTAAAGTTAGGCTTTGTTGTTGGCCCTCTTCACGTGTCACATCTTCAGACATTTGCTTATGACCTGGACCGCTTTAGGCCCCTTGCATTAAGAGAAGTGATCAGTAACCACCAGCATTCCCCTGCCAGCCAGCGGCAGGACTTGTCAGCACTCAAAGAAATGTATTTTGGTACATGCTTGATTTTATTTGTGCTTGTAAATAGCACAACCTCAGATGTTATGCTTCCTCTGACCCTTGGCTGAGCTTAATTCTTTGTTTCTCAATTTCATGTAGACATCCATCTTTCTTCTTTTTGATTATGTAGAGGTAAATTCCTCAGAAAGGTATTACTAAGTGTACTTCCACAATCTTACACATCTTCAAATGAGAGAGAATAGTCTTCATTCTCTTTACGATCCTTAGAAACCCTTTTGGGTTTACTGATTTAAAAATGCAGTGTTTTAGTGGAGAGCTTATTGTTTAATAAATCCTTTTTAAATGAAAGATTTAGGATTGTGGCTGTTGCTGGGCATACCTGTGGAGGTGATTCCTATAGCTATTAAGTGAAAGTAAAATGAATAACCCATTATACTCTATTTGCCTTGCTGTTAATGGGCTATTTTGTAACTTTTTCAGTGGGCAGCATTCAATATGAATTGTAACTTTTTAGGCTTTTCAAATTTGATGGGATAAAATAGTGTTCTCAACCAAAACGACTGACATGTTTGCGCTTACGGAAGCATCAGAAGTTAAAAGGTTTATGTATTTTAGAGTAGGTGACCTTCCAGTATCTTGTATTTGAATTTGGAAAACAAGAGATACAGTTTTTCCCCTGTAGTTATGTATTCTGGGATCTTTAAAAACAACCTAAACCTTTTCTAGACCTTATGAAAGATGACTGGTGATGTCATGTTTTGGAGTAGTATCTCATGCAACATGGCCCTATTTCAGGAGAAAAACGGATTTAAAAAAATGGTACTGCTGTCCGTAGTTCATATCTCCTTGCTAAGTTCTTTTTTTCTGACTAATTGTTACAGTGGTAGAAAACTTTGTGATGAAAAGTACTCTCTGTGTCAAAAATAAAGTTTCGAAGTCCTGCATATCTTAAGGTGGTATATTTGTTGTGGGAAAGCAAATGGCAAATGAACATCTTCTTGAGCTAGAACAAGATTTTATTTCTGGAATCTTAATGGTCCCTTTTCCCTGAAGAAAGGAGGTATGCTTTGCAGTTCTAAACACAATGTTAGTCTGTGGAATTTACCTACCCTGAAAAGAAAACCTCTATGGGCAGATGGGACTTTAGGCTCCACTTCTGTCCTGAATGTGCTTTTCAACAAGACACACTGCTCACTGGCCTCCTGTTTTTCTTAGAGCCAGACAGTCCCCTTGATAGGAATGAAGAATTTTAGCAATAAAAGGTCATCTGAGATAACTTTAAAAATTAAGATGTGATATTTGCACATCCATAATTCTTCAAATCTATTTTTAGTCTTTTCAGTTTTCAGAAATGAATGGATTTTCCCTGCTGTGGCAAGTGTGCTGATTGTGTTTATCAGAGTAATGGAAGGCTCAAGATAAGGGGGTAGTTATCTGAGGCTTGCTTGAGAGAGAGTATGTCTTTCTACTTGAAACGTGCAGCAGTGTTTTCATACCCTGTATGTTTTCTTACTAATTATCAAAACAATTAATTAAAAAGGTGCTGTAAGGAGATACCTTACTTTATGTAGACATAATTTACAAATGCATCGTATTCCATTGTTTATGAAATTGTCGGTACGGGTGATTATAGTTAGGCTTCATTAATGAAAAAAAAATGGACTTAGTTATCATAAAAAAAAGCAACTTTTCTTTTATCTAGCTGCATGTTGAACTGTTCTTGATGAGAAGTGCACAAGTGGTTAATGATTTGTTTCTTCTGCAGCATAGTGTATTTTAGCATGAGAATTTGCTTGCCTGAAAATACTTTAATACTTCCTCCGAAAATTCATTTTTATGCCTTATGAAGACTAGTTGGCACCTGTGATTAATTCTTATTATTCATAGCTTTTCTGTTTTCCTGATAAATGACAAATCAGACAATGGTATTTTCTTCGAGCCCACCCGGTCCTGACTTAAATTTGTGTTTAGGTCAGAAGTTATTAGTGTTTAGCATTGATTTCGGCTATACCCCCTCATTGGTCGAGGTTTCATATACATAATAGAGATCAACTATTTCTCCTAGAGGTGAATTTCCTTTTGTTTTCAGAAGCAAGAGGAAAAATAAAGAGGAAAGCTCCAGGTCATTACCAAATTGTTACTAAACTGTACTGATCTTTCAGATCATCCTTTTAAGCCTTGCTGTGGTGAACATGCAGCCGTGGCAGCAGTACTGCTTTACTGGTGGAGATGGCAAACATATGGAAGAACAGAACACGGGTGTGAAATGACTAGAAGTGGGTAGTGATATGGGGCTTGTAGGTAACCTGATGTTTTTCTAATGATCTACACCAAGGAAGAATTTGGAGAAATGGATACAAAACGGATGCTAGAAACATACAGCCCCTCCAACATGTGGAAGACGTAATAGCATCTGATCCTTTAATGCAACTACTGAACAGAGGGAAATTGTGCAATGAGAAGGGCAGTGGTTGAGAGGAGACGTTTTTATGAAAAATTTCTTACAGATTAATGTAAAAGAATACGTAATATTACATGTAGTATCGTATATTTCAGCTTCTCGTGCATTCTGTGTGTTGGCAGCTGTTACTGTTGTGCAGGTTTATAGGTGCATTCTGAAATATTAGCATCAGATTAATTTGGTAAATCGATGTTTTAGATGAGACATAATCTTAATTTATGCTGTTGTTGATTTACTAACAAGTCATTCCTTGTTCTTTCCCATCAATAATAATATCATTTTTTCCCTTGCTAATATTTTTCGCCGTTGTGTATCTGGTGCATACACATGCATTACTCGTGGTTTTCCCATTCTCATCTCACTTCTTTCTGCTGTAATGCTCTTTGGAAAGCGAAATTAAGACCTTCATCGCTTCAGAGGCAGAAATACTCAGTTCAAACATATGAATGGCCCCTCTTTCTGTAATACTGTCTTCCTTCCTGTAGCCCTTATCTGCCCATCCCTAAACACCCTGTTGCTTTTCTGAGTAAGCACAGGTCTGTTTCCTCACTTCTTTCTACCCTGAGTGGCAGTAACCACTCTCGGGGCCACTTCTTTGCCTCTGTGACCAGACAACTGACCAGCTGGAACCCGCAGCTCGGCTGGTGTACCCCAGCTTTCTGATCAGTGGGGCAGCCGGACCTGGGTCAGGCTCCCACCCAGCAGAGTAGCTGTGTACCTGGCAGGGTGCCTTCATTGATGTAACTGTTTCTGACATACATTCTTGTACTTTTAGGACAGCTAGTTTGAATGCAGACTGCTGAAATGGGAGAAGAAGGTTTCTGACCTTGTGTTCTGGAAAGGCTCGATTTACAAAGGATGTGTTGAGTTCTGACCCCACGTGGGACATGCGAGTGCAGCATGTTGTTTTGAACTTTAGCTTTTTCTATTAGGGTGAAATATATTGTCTGCTATTATCATACTGTTAGATAAATTTTCACTATTTTGTGCATGATATATTTGAGATTCCACGGAGTGAAGCAGGCATCAGGCATTGAGGTTTCATAACATAAAATAGTTTTGTGCTCTAACCACATCACAGTTAATTTGTAGTTGGATGTAAATTGAGATAATACATATATATCACCCTCTTATTTTACTGTTCTGAATAAATAGTGCTTTAGAAATCAGTAGAGAAATTTAACTCTTCTGTTTTATCACATATATTGGGATGCTCTTTACATCCCCTGTTTTATTAATGCCACTTTGGCAATAATTGGGAATTCTGACTTGAGTAACTATAAACACCTGTGAGAAAAGTCTTAGACTTGGCTTTTACTTGTCTTATGTGTATGTGTGTCCTGTGCTTTAAAATAAATAAACCTGGGCTTGCATGGAAATGTCCTTTTTCATGCAAGTAAATATTCTTTTGAATCAAAAAGAATTAGTTTTTTTTCAAGATCTCATGATATTTGGAAACCTGGAATGACTTACTTGAGGTCATGCAGCAGGTAACTGTCAGGACTGAAAATCAGAGCATGTGTTTTCTAATTCCTGGCATGTTGCGCTTCTGGCTGGGTCCACGTTTTCTAGTTCTGCTGAAGCAAAGAGGGACAAATACTATTAATGAAGCTCAACAAAAAGGAGTATAAATTTTTTTTCTTGCTGCCCTCTATAACTACTTTGTGCCTGTTCAGAGCTTTGAAGCAGTTAGAGAGAAAGGTGCAGAGAGGTGCAGCTATGTCAGAGTTTGTTTTACTAAAAGGTCAATATATTTTCCAGTAGGAAAACACCAAAGAAATAAATTGGATTAACCTTCTGCTGTGTGTGTCGTTCTCCTTTGAAAGGCTTGGTGAGGGAAAAGTGCCCGGTTTGGGAGCATCCCTGGGAGGGATGTGCTATGGAGTGTGCTCCTGTCCTGGGAGGTCCTTGGTGGGGATCAGAGGGGTCTCTGTTTCCCGGGACATCAGGTGCTAAAGCCATGGTGCCTCTGCTGGGTCAGCCTGAGCCCCTTGCTCTCAGCATGCATTGTGTGTGGTCACTGGCTTGGAAACTTCTGGGAGACCCTTTCTTAATGTTTTCTTTGTTTTCTATGGAAAAAAACCCCAAGGTTTGGGGATTCTGTATAAGTGGTTTGGTGAATGACTAGAATATTTTCAGTGGCTGCGCAGGCTAATACTAGAGGGGACTCGTAGCATCAATGCTAGTGGAAAGGTTGTTTTATGTACTCTTTTTGTCCTGACCATGGCTATTGCATACTGAAATATGAGTGCTTCAGGATAGAGTGAGAATCCCAGCTGATTAGAGGTTTATTAACTGTTGGAGTAACACTGATCTTTCTGTAAGCAACCTCTTAACCTACTCTTGTGTTTTGTTCTTATCAAAAGTTTAGTGTTGACTTTTAAGGATTGGTATGTGAAAAACGTCAAAACATTGATTTTCAGCTGCGTGCTGCCTGTCATAGACAAATTGGGGCTGAATGCATGTGGGCCAGCCTCTAAAATTTTTTGTTGCTGATTCTTGCTCACATGGAGGGCCCTTGGGACAGATGGCCCCTCGCTGTTGATGGTTCGATTACAGTGATCACCCACAGCTTCTGAGGCGTGCGAAAAAAGAAATTGCTTTCTTTGTCAAGGTGTTTTCAATTCAATTCTCACCCATTAGCCCTGTTTGGTTAAGTTTTGAATTACTCCATCAGGTGACTGATGAGTTTATTTTTTCCCCACAATGGTATTAAAATGGATTTGGTATAAGATGGAAAGCAAAGGCAAAAAAAGATTTGTGCTTATCGATCAGTGCTCCTTCATCTTTATTCTGGTGTAATGTATCAAGAAAAACAAAGTTAAAAATGAGCACTGAATCTGAATAGGCTAGAAAATATATATTTTTAAAAGATACTTTAATTATTTTAAATCTCTGAACTGTTTACGTATACAGCAAACTATATATGTAGGCTATGGCTAATCAATGTGATTGTTATAGTTTTAGAGCTTTGTGTAACTGAGAATGTTTACTATTGTTTTACTTTAATTTGTAGCAGATTGGTATGTATATAAAATTATGAAATGTTGTCTGATATAGTTAGAGCTTTCATAGTCAGATGTGTTTCAGTTGCGGTGCCGTAGGTGTTCTGAGCAGTAGGAAACAGCCAGGCCAGGTCCCGGTTGTCAGTGCTGCTCTACTTCCATCCCTTCCTTCCACAGCTACTATGCAAAATGTGAAAGGTTTGAATTTCATATAGACAATATTAATTGTAATGGGAGAATGAAAGCAGGACAAAGATAGGGAATTTGAGACTACGTTTCTGTAATGTACAATTACGTTCATTCTCTTTCACACATTATTGTTCATTTCATTAGATCACTGCACTGAACAAGAGACCCAGTGATAGCAGAACAGAAGTATTTTGTTTTGTAAACTTTCCTTAAACATTAGCAATGACTTAAGGCATATATGGTGTTCACTTGCTAGTTCTTTCGCTACCTTAGTTCTTAGATCCTTATTTTCATGAGCTGTAATTGACTCACGATTACAAGTCAAAAATAGGAAAATTAAAAATAGCACTGTAGCTTCAAAAGGCATACAATTGTTACCTCACTTTACAAGCTCATTCTAAAGACTTAGCAGGTAGAAGAAACTCTTGCTTATCTTGCGAAGAGGCCAAAGGAAGGCTGAACATATTCATTTTATCTGTGCACTATCTGTGCAATGAACTCTCACCCTGATTAAGGTTTTATCCTGAAGCATGGCTAATAGCATTGCAGCCAAAAGGACCCTTTCTTTCTGTCCCTAGTTAGCTGAAATGACTTACTGCTCTGTCCTTCAGTGGTAACAAATTCTTGGGCAAAAAGGGATTGACCTGCAGCTCTGAAGGAGGTGGCAAGCTGTGGCTAGAAGTTTTAACCATCTACTTGCTCATAAAAGGAAAAAGGTACTTATTGCCTAGTTTGAGTCCATTACAGACAGGGAAATTGGAAAAATCAGAGGAACTGTCAGGTCCAAAACTTGTAGTGCTGTCAGACGAAACCCCGCATCTCTACAATGTGGTAGGCTGAACCTTGCACATCATTGCTTGGACTTCAATGTTTGCACGCTGTTTTCATGTTCTCGGTTTTATGAGGAACTGTTATCACATAAGTTGGGAGTAGAAATACTTGAAGATAATTCTGTGGTAAACTTTGCAATCGGTCAGGCTATTGTGTGGCTTTACAGTCCTATGTGCGCATGTCAGACTCACACACTTCAATACAGATTGTGTAAGCTGTTAATGCTTTGGTGGGTAGTACTGACCTGCGTGTAAAAGCTGTGGAGTTGCTGTGGTGTTGTAATGCTGCAAGTAGCGACTGAGTTGGACCCACTGACTTCAAATGCAAGTTGTGTTTGCGTGGAGTAGAGAAGAATGTGGTGTGTGTGGTTTTTGTTTAAAGACCGAGTGACTCTTACGATTATGTCTTTGCTTTCCCATGTATTAGAAACAAAATTCTGAATTTCCACAAATGTGGCATGAGCACTGGTATCCTGAAACCACTTAGTAAGTTACATCTCTGTGAAAAGATTCAATTAATTTCTGAGCCACTTGGCAAGTCCATGAGTAATTTGGGTTCCTTGTAATTTGGGGCGTTTTTTAAGCACGAGTCCTACAGAAATTAGCTTAAATTGTTATACAGTTTTCAGCTCACTTGAAAGCCTGCCCAGCTTCTGTTCAGCTGCAGTTAAAAGCAGTTTCCTTAGGAAAAGCTTCCTTGCAGGAGGAAGATGTTTTCATCTTACCTGTGAGGAGTCAGTCTTTGTAATTATGTTTCTGAACCTGACTGAAAAGTGACTGATATAAAAATCGCATTTCTGATTTGCAAACGTGCAACCACAAAGACTTACAGGTGACAGCTACTGTGACTGTCACTTGAGGCAGGCTGCTAAAATGTTGTTTTCCATTTTCCCTTTTCTAAAGGGCAGTGTTTAGTGCGCGGTTGTTGACACTGTTGTCGTTTAGTTCACACTTTAGTTTATATGAGAAAAGTTAAAAGGAAAAATGTTGTAAGTCACACTTTCCAAATATCTCCTCCAATACTAGTGAGGGTCAGGTACCTTCACTGCCTAAATAATTTTTCAAAATGTTGTATAAGCTTTGCAATGAGTTGAAGACAAGCAGAGGCCGCTGGTGTGGGGAAGAGAGAGGGGACAAGAGAGACCGGGCTCCTGTGTTGTGGCCACGCTGTGGCTTATTTTGAAAGGTGAGTCCAGGTTCAGCACCTTGCTCAAATGTGCTCCTGAGGTTACTGTGTAAGCACCTGGAGACCCAGAAAAGTCTCAGTGTAGTGATATATAGCACAAAAAGCTGGCAAATGTAATTCCTGAAACGTTAACGTTTTTTTTTTTTTAACTGACGTGGTTGTAAAGTGTCAGTATCTCACTCTTAAAATTGTCAGTGGTCAAGCCCTCAATATTACTGGTCTTTGGCTGGAAGTAGTCAGCTTTCCAGGGGAACTTACCTGTTTTGGTGCAGAATTTTTTTGCCTTGTTTTCATTTGCTATTTGCTGAAGTATCAACTGTGTGAAACTGTGGTGGCAGTTTAGGAAGGCACATTAGTGGGTAAGATGTGTGTAAAGAAGTTGGAGGTGCTGGAATGTTAAGGTTTGATATAATTTTGTAAATACATTTTCTTTTGCTTTGATGAAAAAACTAAGAGTCTGGTTGCATTTTGCAATAAGCTTTCTGTGGAACAGTTAGAGTAAGAACAGACATAACGGTCCTGGAGAAGTTTCTTTCAGTATTCCTTTGATGGAATATGTGGACTACAAGATTTGCATAAAAGTGTACTTTCAAGTATTTTCTACAGTGGCACCCTCATTTGCATATTGTCTTTAATCTGACAGGTTTTAAGTGCCAGAGAAGTTAGTGAGTGTTCCTTAGTTTCACTTTTTTTTTTTATGAAGTTGCTTCAATGCATTTTGTCCTTGTTCTTTCTTTTGATTACTGATGCTTGGAAAACACTGTAACTTCCTTCTTCTCCCCATTTTCCGTGGCATCTTGCTCTTCCTCCAGCTGCTGGTGGGTGCCAGCCCCCAAACCTAGGAGCTGAAGACCACTGTTGCACTCATCTTCCTGACAGCAATGCCTTCCATTCCTACTGCACCTCTGGCATTTCATGTATGAAACTGTTAACAAGTGGGTTTTAATATGATATACAGAAGTCTTTTTTTTTTTTTTCCCAAGAAGTAATCTTTTTGTGTGAATGCTGTTTTTTTCATCAGATGATTTCATCTGTGAAAATGCTTGGGTTGCATGTTACGGTTCATCTCATTTTGTTTCTGAATCACTGTTGTAGTAATAAAATACTATATTGATACAAAAGCATCATTATAATTACTGTTGCGGGTTTCTGTCAAATTATTTTAAGTATGTAGCAGATTTTTGCCTTTGAACAATAGCAGTGTTATAAACTTGGTTTAGAGAACTAATATTTATTGCTGAAAACTACTTATTCTAACAAACTCAGTTCTGCTTATTGCTTAAATGTGTGCTTATAAAGCTGTTCCCTGAGATAATGATATATAATTTCAGCTTTATCAATTGCATTCTCGTGTTCACGTAAGAAAAATGATCTGGAACTTCTTTTTTTTTCCAGACAAGAAAGAAGAACTGTCTGCAATAAGCTTTGCTGCCTTCCTTTTCCTCACTGAGTTTCTTCCCCACCCCCGTAACTCCTGGCCCCAATGTCTTCTTTCCCCTCTGCACTGACAGCTTTTTTCCAATGAGTATCTTTACAACATCAGAGAAAATATAGCTGAAGGGATCCTGAGCAGTCATCTAGTCCATTCCTCTGTCCCAAGACATGACCAACTCTGCTTGGCAGTCTTTTTGTCCATCCTGCTCCGTAAAACCCACAGGGATGAAGATTCCTCCTTTCCAGGGAAAATATTGGACTACTTAATTAATCCGTTTCATTTTACCTTAGCTGTGTTTTTCTGTCTGAAATTATTCTCTGTTGCTATCAAGAGAATTACCTGAGATGATGTTTCTCAGCATGTGTTTGTAATTTCTGTTCCGTTACCAAATCGAATGTGTGCTAATTAGCTTATACTGTTGTATTTTTGGGTAATGTTTGTAATCTGCAAGCTTAATGGTTGTGAAGAGTATTTTTAGAGTATATTTAACTATGAAATTTTTGGGAAAGTTACCACTCAGAAAGCTTTCTCTTTATTTTTTCCTAGTTCTGAATGCACTACTTCTCTAATCTACTCTGTCATGAGAAATAGTACTTTTATAATTTCTTAGATTTGTTACAGAAGTTGAAATGTGTTAGAAGTGGTTTTCCTAAAAATACAGACGACATGCTTTATGAACTTACCTCTATGGAAATAGAGTTTTTTGGAGAGGAATTACCTTGAGGATATGCACGTTTTCCACTTCTCTTAGTATGTGTCATACTTGCGTACATTTTTCTTGTGGAGCAGTTCTAGATTACAACATTTTGAATACTTTTGTTTTTGCATTGTGTGTGACTCGCTTTTCTTTTTGTATCAACTATACTGTACTGTAGTTTTGGTCCCTCAACAAACCTTTCTGTGTTTGTCTCTCTTCTGACTTGTACCAAGAGTTGCATCTGCTTCTAATTGTGGTGCTCAGGGGCTTAACTGGTTCTTTCTGAATCTTATTATAAAAAGCTTTCTTTTAAAATACGTATGGACAGACTTACATGATCGCAAGTGGTGCAAAAATGGTCAGATAAATCAAATGTCACAAGTTATGTCTATCAATGTGTGCATGAGCTGCAGCCTCTCAGTGGTGTGAAATTCACACCTGGAAGACATCTTTTCCAATGCTGTAGGATATTTAGCAAAAGAATTTTCAAGCATTACAGGGACGTGCTAAGATGTACTTTTGTAAGAAATGTCTGTCCTGGATGCAGTAGACATAGGGAGAAGTGATGCTTGTATGTGCTTGTGTCTATTTACATGTGCATTGCACAAACTATTTTATGTGTGCGCTTGACAATTTCCTCTTAGTATTACATTTGCTTAGAATTGGTGTAAAGTGTTTGTCCCAAAAAGTCTGTTAGAAAAAGAAAATTAGGAGAAACTCAGTAGTTCCTCAGCCGGCTATAGCAACAGCTATTTTTGAGTGATTCTCATCCTCTCACCCATAAAATCAGCATAAAATTGACCTAACATTGCCAGATCAGATGTGGTATCTGGAAAGTAATCCTTAGGGAAAAGAAAATTCAGTCTTTGTAAATCTGAAGATAAAGTGCATAAAGTTGCCGAATGGGATTATACTTTCTCTTTTTATTTCTAAATCAGTTCCCTTTTGTTTCTTCCTTTGCACTTGTGAGAAGTTGCCACAAAGATGTGTCAGATGCTGCCTGAGCCTAGCTCCAAAAGCAGAAACAAACATAATCTTTTGAAAAAGCCCAATCCCTGACTTGGATAATTTTAATAAAATCTCAAGGCTTTTCATAGGTGTTAGGGTTTGGTTTTAGAGAGTGAAGGCATAGAAAGAGTATAGTAACCTTTCTTTTTGAAGCACAAGCCACATCAGATTTTCTTACTTAATAAATGTATGGCAACTACCTACTAAAATAACCGGTTAAAAGCCAGTAATAACAACTGCAAAACCCAGCTCAAAGCAGTTGGACGAGTCTTGGAGACGTGTAATTTTTGCTGAATGTAGCACTGAATGTTTTTCTTGAGTTGAGTTAGGAATATTTTTTAAAATGTTGGCTCTTTCTTGTTTTCACAAAGGAGTATTAAGAGCATTATTCTGCCTGTTTAGAACACATGAATTTAATTATCCTCTCACGATATTGATATCCTTTCATGATATGAAAATAAGTGTTGTTATACCTGTAGTTCAGTGAAGTGAAAGTTACTTTAGAGTTGCTTTTATTATTTCAAATGACACCAAAGTAGTATGAGAGAGCCCTAATAATATGAAGTGAAGATAGCAAACTGAGCAGGACACTAAATTATAGTTGCAGGTTTTATATCTGTTAGCATATCAGGGCACCAAAAAAAGTTATTGGAGCTGTTGATCTTGTGAAAGGGTACTCCTGTGAAATGTTGTGCAGCTCCATTGCACATCACTAAGATGTGAAGATATTACCCATTTTGTGACCCTGAACCCCAAATTACCTAGAGCCAAGTTTTGCTTAATTCTGAGGTTATACTTTGCTCCTGATTGTGACCTTGTAAAACTACGCTTGGAGTTTTTGCTATTGCTGTCAGCTTCCTTTTTTGAAGCCTGCTGGTTATACTTCCACTAAGAACAGTGAAAGAAGTAAGTTACATTTCCTTCCCATTTAGAAGTTTATACATTAAACATTTTACAAAGTATCAAAACCCCCTGTGTTTTGTTACTGTCTTGCTAAAGATTCAATGTACTGAATGTTTCTCATGTAACCCTAGTTCACCATCTGCCAAAATAATCTGCCTGGTTTCATTGCAACGAAGAGGTGATCCTGCCAAGTCCGTCCCTCCCGGGCCGTGCTCCGTCTGCCTGCCTTACTGCAGAACGGTCCGCACACCTACTTGCAGACCGTAACTCTCAAGTTTTGCAATAGAAACAGCTATAAATGGTACAAGAAGATTTGGGAAGTTCTGAACAAGAAATAGGCGATAAGAAACGGAACTAGACACAGCTAGTAACCAGCTTGTATTTCATGAGGTCTAGCAAATGCTTAAAGCCAGATTGGTGCCGGGTGAAGCAGTCCTGCGTTCTTCTCGCCACAGCTCCCCATTCCCTGGTTTTTCTTCCTTTTTTTCTGGCACAAACCCAAGGGTTTTGGGGAACTGATCCAGTTGATGCTGACCTGAAAAATTCCTGACGGTTGGTTTGATCTTGGTCAGTTCCCTCGTCTAGTTCTATGTGTAGCCATGGAAGAGTCTGCACCAGCAGGAGAGAGAGGATGGTACAGGATCACCAACAAGTAGCTGGTAGTGGGAGTGCAGTGGAATTGCTCGTTTGCGGGGAAATTTATGCTTGATATGTTTGTGGACATATGGTCTTAGATTTGCAAGCTCTTTTAAGGTATTTTTTGGATTCTGCACAATTTCCAGTGGTTTTAGCAAGTAATTTATGAATTACTTAACATTGAGTATTTGATATCTGTTACCATGCTTGCTGCTCCTTGAATTTATCAGAGATCACTGTTGATATATAATTACTTTCTTTTTCATTATTCTAAATTGGAATAAAAATAATAAGTTCCTTACAGTATAGGCAGTGAGACACAAACTCCTCTTGTATGTGGTCATTACACAGATGTATTTGTGATTTAAATACATGCAAATAGATAGGGGAAAAAGGTCTCTGTTTTAAGTAACTGTATTAATTGGCTCTCATATTTTTATAAATATAGCATCTTATCTCTTATTTCTTGTCCGCCTCCAAAAGTTCTTGCTCCCCAAAGTAGATGGAGGAAGATTCCTTGTGCAAAATACATAGATTTTCATAAAAAATAGTTGCAGAACTCTCCCCAGATGTTCTTAGGAGCAAAGATGCACTTGTCAAATGAGAAGAGTCAAATAGCCACATTTTTGTTTAAACTCTCAATTAGATTTGAATTAGATTAAAATTAGGTCTAAATTAGGTTGAGTTGATTGACAAGTTGAATTTTGCAACACATTTGAAATGTATGTTCCACTGTTGGTTTAACATCTGGCCTGGGGTGAAGGAGCAATATGGACTTTAGTGTCCAGCTCCTTGTGAGTGGGCCAGCAGCAAACACGGGTGCAGAAGCTGCATGTTGAATGGTAGGATTTGAAATCAGCAACTGGAAATGAAAATACCATCAATGGCGTTTCCCTTCCATTAAGGCTTTAATTTGCAGCAGCAAACATATGTGGGAGGATGAAGAAGGGTAGAAACCTTCGTACTTTGTCAAAAGTGGAGGACCTCCAGTTCTGATGTAAAACGTAACAGTAAGACGGAAGTTTCTGATTCGTCAGACAGTGCTAGCATTAGAGACTGAAGTGGAAATCCAAATATGTTTCCCAGATCTTGGCTTCTCAGAAGACAGGAATCCCAGCAGCACCTGAGGTAGCCAAGGAGGTTGCAGTTCTCATCAGGTGGTGTCCCCCAGCCCTTAAGGGCAGGTTTCTCCATTCGTTTCGCTGCCCTTTGGCACCCAGAGCTGTCGTCGGCTGCGTGGTCAGCGGGAGGAGGATCAGCCTGGCATTGGCTAGGACACGAGCAGAAATTGGAGATCTCTCCCTCTAGTCCAGGATTTGGCACCGACGAGGGTATCCCTTGCAGGAAGACGAGTAATTTCACTTTTAGCACATGGACAAATGCTGCTGCTAATCTGTTATATAGAAGTGCTGTGAAGCTTCATGGGTGTTTGTGATACAGTTTAACAGTAGCACCTCGGGAAGGATTTGCATCACCGGAGATTAAAAGCTTTGGGGGGGATGGAGAGCATAATTCGTTTTTTGTTGAAAGGTTATGGTTCAGGTCATTGTGTTAGACACGTGCAAAATAATGTTAGTTGTAGACTACTATATAGCCTAAATAACACTGATCGTCTTGATGATTAACAGTTTATAATAGGTTAATGAAAACTTTAATGTATTATTGAAATGTTGATTTTTAAATGGCTCCGAACAGAAAATACTCTAATATGCTAGCTCTTCTAAACTCTTCCTTGAGAGTGCTGGTTACATTGGTACTATCTTTAAAATCACAAATGACACTTTTCTATACCTCATAGACATCTGTGGTTTCCCCTTCTTATCATGTTGCATCTTTTTTTCCCCTTGGATGGAAAGAGGTTTTATATCACTTCATTTCTTAATTAAATTAAAATGTGAAAATTTAACACATGCTAAAAAATGAAGTACTCAAAGGTTAAAGAGTTGAATATGAAAGTAGTTTGGTACGTTATAACCTGCTGCCGTATGTAAAACAATAAACATACAGTTTCATAAATATGAAATAAGTCTTTCTAATAATCCAGTATCTTCCTTAGTTTTTAGATACATTTTTGCACTTGCCTCAAAGCTTGACGCTAAGCTGACCCCCTCTTTAATATTAATGTACTCTGACTGTAATACTCTGTTCCTTTGCCTCTGATTAATGCTGTCTGTCAATTATTTACAGATCCACTGGTACTGTGGAAGTTCCCGGAGGACTTTGGAGACCAGGTTGGAAACATGAGATTGAACTTTTTTTTATGTTAGAATAATAATAAAAAAGCTCTCCTATTCAACTGTGGAGAGGCAGATGCTAATGATAGCAGGGAGGAAGTCTTCACCCAACTGGTGGCTTGGTGATTAGAATGTGTTTGTGACAGGAATATGCAATAGCAGTTGTAGAGCACTGTATATCATACTAATTCTCTGTATCAGCTTGTTTTTGATATGGAGAATTTTAGAAGCTGTTTCTGTTGGAAGTGTTGGGTTTTTATCAGGTGTAGGACTGAAAACATGGAAAATTTATCAACAAAACTTTGCCAAACATTGATGTTATAAATTGTGTCAACAGAAAAGTTGAAAAGCTGCACGTGCATGTCCTCTTAATGTCAGAACCTGTGCGTCCCATTCCTTTAATCTTCTACAATGCAAGATTTTATAATAATTATTTAATAATATTTTAGAGATGCTCTGGTTATTTGCTTGGGGAAAAAAATCCTCAGACCTTTGTAAGAGACAATAATCTAAGCGTACTGATTTTGAAAGCATGAAAATCCTAGCCTCTACCTATAATTAATCCTCAAAGGAAAGTTTATATGTACAGGACTGATTGATTATTTCATTGTTCATAGTGATAGCAAAGCTATTAATTAGTGTGTTAGTTCCCCCCCCAGACTATTCAATGAGTTATTAAATTCTAATGAAACTATTAAATTTTATTATTTCAGCAACTTTTAGATGAGTTTCTTCAATGGGAATATTTTTATTTTCATAAACAAAAATAAATAAAAACACTAAAGAGAATAAATATCTCTGACTCAATGCCTCTCTTTGCTCTTCTTTTTAGACCGATACTGAGTCAAGCATATTCTTCATTGATAATACCACCACAATGGATGATCTGGAAATATTTTTGTACAGTAGATCTTGATAAATTGTTGATTTTTTTTTTTAATCAATAATACAAGGTTCTATAAAGACAGGTATAACATGATTCATGATGAAAGGGATAAATATACAAACATAGAAGGTAGGATGTCTGGTTAGGGAATAGCATCAGTCAGAAACATGTGCAGCTTATAAGATAGTGATAAATGGTACATGAGCAAAGTGTGCTGTTATATATTCTTAGCTAGACTTGCAGCAAGTTTTGATAATTTTCCTGGCTGCAGAATGATCGTCGTCTTTGTCATTTAAATTCTTTTTTTTTTTTTCTAGTTTGTTTTGTTCTTTTTCTTTTCCCTAAGAAAGACTTGAGCTTAAAAAAGAAAAAAAAAAAAGACAAATTATGTATGAAGAAAAATGGGAGCTTATTCAGTAAGTCGAAGGTTATTCAAAGAACAGCTGGTGTAGAAAAATGATTAGAAGATGAAGCCCACTAAAGACTGGAGGGGGATCATACAAAGATGCAATAGACATACCTAATCTATAAAAAAACAGAGTCCTTGGGCAGCTCTCTGCCTTTGGGCTCTGAAAAACCTATGCCTGCACATTGTATCTCAGCAGTGTAGGGAATCTAGTGTTTCAGGTAGATTGCTTGTGTTCCTGGAAAACAGCATGTTTTAATCCTCATCCTTGCAAGGGAAATTTTCATATTAGAACCACTGGATTGGAACAGAATGTATAGCAGCTTCTGTAGCAACCCCCTGAGCCAAGTAGCCAAGTGAAATCAGCAGAAACCTTCTGTGCGCGTGTGTGTGTGTGTGCATGTTGAACTTGGTAGGTTTGGATTTGAGACCTGAATATCTATCAGATTTACTTTTTTTTAAAAAATGAGATCTCACTAAAACTATCAAGGCTAATTTCTATTAAGGTTTGTGGGGAGAATATTTTTAAAAAAAAAAAAGAAAAAAAAGAAAAAGAATATTCTCCATCCTATTTTCCAGTCATTTCTATTTTAAATGTAAAATGTGTGAGTTAGTTTTTGGATGTATCCCAAAGAATCATCTTTCCTAAAATCTAAGGGCTGTCTGTTTGCACAGTGATGTGATAACAGTGGGCAAAATATTTTCCTCTCTTCCTGAATTTTTCTACAGTTTATCATGTCACCTTTTTGTTGCTTTCATAATGCAAAGAAAACTTGTCTAAGCCATTTTGATACGTTCCTCCTCCTTCTCACATTTGTCCTCTCAGTATGCCTGAACTTTCCAATGCTTACTCAACCCTAATCCTCTCTCTCATTCTTGTGGCCTGCCATTTTCTTTAGTGCTAGGCAGTATTCTTCTTCTTTTGGTTTCATTTTTTCTTAAATGTTGACTTTCCAAAATACTGTTTTATGAAATATCCCTTCTGTTTTGGATGGGATGTAGAAACTACAGATGATTAGGAAAAAGATTAGTGATATGTCATAATCACTTACTCACATGCAGTCCATTAAGTAGAGGAAATATTAAGGCGCAGTTTTGGTACCACAAAAGAGTTTGCAAGATTCATTGTTGATTTCCTTATCTGCCGAGACTGCGGGGAAACCACTTATTTTCTATCTGGTAATTCTTCAGGTGCCAAAATAAGAAGGAAAAGGGAAAAACACCGAATGGGGAAAGAAAAAAAAAAAGTAATGCTTCGAGGCAGGAAACGAAAAATACTTCTCTTTGCCAGGACTATTTCAGAAAGCTGCATGATTTTGTTGGTTTTTGTTTGTTTGTTTGTTGGATGGTGGGAGTAATTAACTTTTTAGTGACTCTCAAAACTATCAATTAAACAATGAGCTCATGCCGGGTGGAATTCTAAGTACAAAGAACCACACTACCATTTCAAAGAAAATATTTATTAAAAAGTACCCCAAAAGCTGAAAGAGCTAATCCATTTGAGACATCATAGAGTTAAAATTCATGGTTGTACTGGCATTAATGCTATAAACACAAGTTTAACAATGTTGAAAAAGTTCTCAGTAATCTGAGCAATGTAGAAAAAATGTGAAGATTCCTGATGTGAGCATATACATCTCTTCTGTGGTTGTCCTCACAAGCTCATGTTTGGATGAGGAATGGGTTGTAGCCATTTAATGGACTATTATTTTTATTTAAAATATATTTTTGATGTATATGCTTACAGGCTCTGTCTCGTAGTATGTTCAAAACTCCCCTTGTGCTCAATGGAATTTTTATGATAAGATGCGTATGTTTTTAATCTTGAAATTCTTATTTTGTTTATTCAGACTGGTTAGACTAGAGTTTAATTTCAACCCTGCAAGCTCATTTTCAAACAGAAGTCTATACGGAGAAAATAATAACACTATGGTATCTGGAAAAAAAATCCAGTAGTTATTTTTTAAAAATAAAGTATTTTTAAAGTGCTTCAGAGACGCAACGCAAATAAAAACAACACTTTTGCTTCCAAGATGAAATACTTAGTAACTCTTGAAAACGAAAATGTGTATCTGCAGAAATTAATGTCGCCCAGCAGAACTGAGATCTGCTGACGCTGGCTGTGGGGTCAGTGGTGAGGCTCTATTGATGTCAGATGTGTCCAGAAGCCTGCAGGATGCCTCTATTCCTAGCTGTTCTGGAAATAAACCCACTCAAGCTCCTGGTAACTTCGTAGGGTTGAAACATTCCTGGGCAAAGGAGTGGTGTTGGCACAAGGAAGGATGAGAGCACATTGCTGATAGCACCAGCAGGTGTTAGTGGCTCTGCCAAAGGCAGGGCTGCTTTCTGTGTTGTCTTAACCTTTGAATCATATGAAGTCTAATACTTCTTACAAAGTTAGTGATTACAACTATTTTGGATATTATTTTTAGCTGCTTAAGAGTTGTGTTGTTTCTTAATCTGACTGCTTATTGGCCCAAAGCGATTTCCGTCTGCAATAGGTCCCAGAGTATGTGTTGTGTAGAAAAACTGATCCATTGAATAGTTCTTATTCTTCTCCCTTCTAATGACATAATAATTTATTTCTTTAATCTGCCATTTCTCTGCTGGTGAAAAACATCTCACCTGAAAGATGATTCAAATAGCTAATATGACAAGAGACGGTCTTACCAGAAGCCACTTTAGTGATATGAAATATGACAAGGGGTTGTTGGCTGAAGATGTGGGTTAAGAAAGAATTGAGACTCTGCATTAGATTGTTAGTTGTGTTGCAGATTTTATCCTATCTTCTCTCACGCTCTGCTTTCTAAGGCAAGCAGACTCAATCTGCTTTTTGATGTCAGGCTTTTCCCAAACCCTACAGATGAGTAACCAGTAAGGGATATGGCATCCCATGTGAGGAATTTCTACTGTTTTCTATGAAGTTACTGTAACACCCTTTGTCTTATTATCTCAAATTTTGTATCATAACATCTGGGTTTCATTTTTAATGTATCACATTATGCAAAAGTCACCACTGAATTGTGAACAATAAACCTTACTCCTTATCCTGTAGTGATATCCAACTCCTTATCCAACTACTAAAGCCTGACATTATACATGTAAATCTATCAGATTCATGTGAAAATATTTTTATATATAAAAACATAGATACACATACATGTTTGTGAACATCAATTGTTTAAGGGATAAATCCCATGAAGAACTAATACATTAGCCTTCCCTCAGCAAAGCACTAATTGCACGCTTTACTTTCAATTTATATATTAACTATTGAAAGTTAAGCTTGGCTTAAATGAATATCTGATTGCAGTCAAAGTGCTCAGTTTCTTGCATGATGGAATATTTAATTGCATGGATCATGGCAGCAATTATTTAAATGAGGTCAATATGAAAGAGATTATATTCTTTTTTTTTTTTTTTAAGATTTAAATAATAGCACAAGTCTTATTTAAAAAAAATACCTCAAGAAGCAAGCTAAAGTCTGTTGTCTGGGTCAAAATAATCTGTGGAAGCCAGTTGTGATGATTCCGTGTTCCTCTGTCCTCTCCTAAGAGAGCAGCAGGAGCCCAGGAGGTACGAGACTGTTTACACTCATTTCAAGGCTGCAGGCATGCTGTTAGGGGATACATCTCACCGGCTTTCTGCATTTGATGGCTTTGTTCTTTTATTCTGATGAGGCATTAAATACATGTTTCAAATGTTTATGCGAACTAGATAGGTGCTTGCTTTGGTGTTTTTGTTTTTATCAGTAAATCTTAAAAAGGGTTTTGGGATTTTGTTGCTTGTGTATTAATAAGTTTGATTAGTGTTTGGGTACATTGGTATGACAAAGGAGGACTCAATCTAATGAGATTACTAATTTTCAAGAGTATGTTTGTCTAAATGTTACATGTTATTGTTTAGTTTAAGGATATTTTGGAACCTGAATCCCGGTGTAACTTTGAGGAAAACAATTAACCCAGCTGAGATGATGGCAACTTTGTGCATTGCAAGTAAGCTTTATCAGGTTAAGATAGTTTCCCTTGATTTGCTGACACTTTGTGTTTGAAATACATACTGTTTTTATTGAAGAATGCTGTGTGAGTAAAGCAGCAATGCTTTCTGTCTATGCAAATCACAGCTGATACACAATTGGCAGAAAAACATTCAGAGGTGTATTTATAGTTGTGAACTGCACTGTGTGAGCAAAAAAGATCTGTCTGGTCCTGATAAATATTCTGTGGAATAACTGCCCACCTAGACATTGTGGGAACACCCAGGATCACTGAGACCCTTACTTCATTCGAGGTGTAAATATTCCAAGATGCATTCTCGAGTATTTTTTTTTAATTCATCCCAACAGAGACAGAATAAATCTTGGAGACTTTTATTTTTAAAATCATAAAAGCCCAATACTGTAAACTTGGAACTTTCTTGAAATTTTGAGGACAGGTGGCAACATCAAATATGCTTGTTTTCAGAGTTGTGGCAGTTTTGTTTTATAGAGCTTTTAAGTTAAAAGTGTTGAACTTGATCAGCATATGGTACTGGCTACCCTCATCTCTACCAGCTCTTTTGTTATCTTGTTATTGTTATAGGTCTTAATGACAGTTGTAAGCCATAGTTCTGGATGCAGGGGTTAGTCCACCCTGGGGAGGAGAGGAGAAACAGCAGTGTGGATTATGGAAATATGAATTGATCTAAAAGGCAGCTCTCTTGTAACAGAATGGGACTCAAAGAAAGACTGGGGAGAAGCTGGTGAAAAGACGATGGAATATGATGTGAAAATGATCATTTGAATGCTTTCCTTTTCATTCCCAGCTGCTGTGTTCTGGTGAAAAGGCATGCATTTGTATATCTTAAGGCTGGGTGAAAAAGGGCCAGATGAATGGAATTACTTGTTAGATATGTTTTCATTTTGAGTCAAATAAATTATGTGCATTTTAATAGACTGTATGCATATGTTAGCCATTTTTTTTTAATCATACAGCTGTGATATTGGGGGACTACATTTTGTAGAAATGTTCCTTTCTCTGTTTGCTCAAATAAGTACAGTATTAATATTTGACTGTCCTTCAGATATTCTGGATCAGCCTATTGAAAATAACCGTTAGTGATTTGGCATATTCCTACAGCCTTCAGCAATGTGCCAAACCAAAGAAGAAAAAATTAACTGATGGCTGAAACAGTGATGACAATCATTTGGAACATCTTCCAGAAATACTGCCAAATTGTAATGTGTGATGTCATTGTTGATTGACCTCAACTGCCCTCAGAATATTCCAGTCTAATGTCACCTAATTCCTTATTCTGTGCCACCTTATATTTTCTCATCTATTTGCTCAGTACCCTCCATCCGCTTTAATCTTTGATACATTGCCTCTGTTTTACTTTCAGCATTGCTTTTGTTTCTCAAGCTTACTGCTGCTCTTTGAAGAAACTCCTAACTTGCTCAGCCTCTTTTTATGTTTGGTACAGGATGTAATATTCCTGAACCCTGTGTTTCATTCTTAGCTCTTGCTCTGCCTTTCTTGATGATAGTTTTCTGCAGAACTGGGAGACCATTTGAGGGCACATTGGTTCACTTTCACTGCTACAGGTATTTGAAGTGTCACTTCAAATAATTTGGTTATATTTTGTTAAATAAAATAACTGTATTTTACATATTACTTATGTTAGGAAATGGACTGGGATCAAGTGTCATAATCCAAGTATGATGAAATCAAGGAAATGGGGCACTCCGGTGCCAAAGAATGAGGCTTGATGGGACTGAGATCAGGAACTGGAGCAGCAGAGAACGTTGCCAGCAGCAAAAGCAAGGCAAGGGTGGTTAGTGGGCTGCAGCCAGAGTGATCCAGGCTACATGGTTTGGGATCTTGGACGAGGAATAAATGAAGGTGAAGCAGCTCCAGGCAGGTGATCAGGAAGGGAAACACATTAATCCATAAGAACACAATTATTTATGATACTCATTATTTCTGTATAAGTTTTCAAGGAATTGTGAAGTACTTGGCTGGTGGACTCTATCTGCTTCTTCCCTAAGCAGAGATGTCAAGTTTTTGGGTTTTGTGCAAGTCAGTTTCTGTCTGCAATCGTTATTAAAAGCACAATCAATCTCTGAGGTTACAGTGCATGCTTATCTGGGTTCTTTGTCTTTCACGGGTACTAATGGCCACTATTAGAGAAAACATACTGGGCCCGTGCAGACTCAGTGCATCAGTTCTTGAATTTTAGACTGAAGTCAGGAAGAGGGAAGACCTCTTTCAATTTATAGAGAAATCCTGCTTTAGGAACAGGATATATATGATAGTTTTCAGTAAATGCAGTGAATACTTGATTTAGATATGTGTCTTCCCTGAGCATGGGCAGTTTCATTCTTCTGGATCAAAGTGAAGCAGCTGAAAATCTTCCTGGCTGTAGCTGCTTGTGCTGCCTGGCTTGCTGGTGGAAGCTGCCCCCTCCTCCTCTGAGCTGTTCAAAGTTGGCTTATGCTATATTGGAGGTCTAAGCTAAGCTGATTGACTTTGTGCTCAAGTGACTGACGGATGCTCACGTGCAGAAACACCAACCTGAAATCTTTGCAGAGTAATCTCTAGCAACGATGCTGTAGCAGGGAGCCAGAAGGTCTGGACAGGCTCAGCCATAGGCAAAGTGAATGTACATGGTGTGGCAAAAAACACATCTTAATTCTATGTCTGTTGCCTTTTGCTTTTTGTGATAGTAATCTGTCTGCATCTGGTAACACAAGGGATACATTAGCGCTTTAAAAGTATGCTTGTTTGCTTCTTCCCTGTCCGTCTAAGTTGTTTCATCTCTCTTCCATTTTTCAATACTGTTGATAATATCTGAACTTAGTACTGAAAAATGACTACTACAAGTGATTCTTGTTGAGCTATATTATGATAAGGCTTAGAATTTGACCTATGCTGCTTGTAAAACAAGAAGTAACTCTTTCCTTTATAAAAATGTAAAAAATAATTGTAATTATGAAATGATAATCCTAGCAGGTTCCTTAGAAGCTGATTTCCATTCTCAGTTCCTTTTCTTTTGGCTACAGATTCTTCTATCTCAGGAAACTCAGTCCACACATGTAATCGGTTTCACTACCCTTCACAATGTAATGTGGTTCCCCAACTTCCCCTCCTACTGATACAGCCATGCGAGCTGGCTCTCTCCCCCACAGGACTGCCCATTTAGAGGTGGACGAGCCCAGTCAAGGGTTTAGCTTTTGGACTGTCTCACCTTATTTATCTGCTTAAGTCACTCTCTACTATAGGTATTTTCTCTCAGTGTGGCGCCCAAGTTGTTCATTAACTTATTTGATTTCTAATTTATTAACTACTTTTAAGTTTCGGAGTTGCCAGCAAAATCAGCATTTCATCATGGCATATGCTGTATGATGATTTTATGAAAAAATCAGTGCAAAGTTCTTATTCTGGAAGAGCGTCACCTGGCATTATAAGACACCGTTTCACTCCCCAGCCCGAGCAGGCCAATTCTTGCATATAAGCAATCTGCAGATCTGGTACTGATGTTTCTATGTACATCAGTACTGGGTATTTACTGGGCAGACCAATTGTTCAGTAGAAGCTTTCTAGGCAAGGAATGACATCCTACTGTTTGCAGACGCTCTCTGTTTCAGGACTTGTCTTTTAGGCAGGACTTCTTATTTATGCTTAGGATTTAGTTCAGAAAAAGGAGCAATTTCATATGTCGTGCTCAGGCTGCTGTTCCCAGTTTGACAGTTGTAGTCATAATGTTTGCTTGTTTGCTTCTGCTTCTGAAATATGCTGAATTATGCTGAAAGCGTAATGGTTAGAAAACTGAGGAAGTCAGAAAGTGTGAAGTGGTATTTCAAACAAGGTGGAGTTTTTTGTTTGTTAGTTTTTTACCTGTCAGCCTGCAAAAACCTGTTGCGTGGAAAAATCCAGACTTTTTTACTGGTGACGCTAAGACGTGACTTGAAAGAACTTCAGTAGTTGTCAAAAATGTTTGCTGGTTGTACATCTAAAAGTTTGGCAACCTCTGATCACTTGTATTGAAAAGACAACATGGTGCCATGTGCAAATAGAAACCATTATCTAATTTATAAAGTAAATCCATTTAGCCGGTTTCTCTCTTCTGCCTCACAAATGGTCTTCTCCTTTTCTTGCCTCTGATGTTTCATTCTGGTTTCCTGATTGTTTTGGGTGTGTTTTGGGTCTTCTGCCTTGGCTACTTCCATCAAAATTGCACTTGCTTTTTTTGTTTGTTTCTTTTATAATTAGTACTATGCATAATTTGAAGTCTCTGGTGAAATGTTAGAATTTATGGAGGAAAACAAATATTTGGACTATATTCAGAACAAAATAAGCTTGGAGTGGAAATGAATGTGAAATGTATTGTGTCATCAAGAAATAGAGTTTGTCATGCTTGAAATTTTATTACTTCTTTTCAATATATTTTATTTTTATGGAAATTCAGCTATTTATTATATGTAGTATACTTTTACAGTTAATTTTCCTTTTAAATATTTCTTTCCTTGATGATCAAGAAGAAAATAATGCAAATAGGAGCCTTTTGCCCTGACTGTCAACTATGCTCTACTTGTGATATTCCTTGATACTGTTTTGCAGACATTTCTGAGGCTGCAAACTTCACTTTAAAGCAATATATTGAATAGGTAGAGTTGGGTATGTTGCAAATAGGCTCATTTCTGTCTTTAGCTATCAGTGTATTTCAAGGTGGAATGAAAAAAAACTAACAGGTAAAACAAATAAATAAGAACCAATTTTAATATGTGCTTTATTGCATGGTGGTTATTTTTTCACCACTGGAGAAACAGCATCTGAACAGGATGTGCGGGAAGTTCTCAGTGTTGCTGCCAAAGATACATCTTAACTGATGGTATAAGCAGTGGGAAATCTTAAGACCTTTTGAGTGAAACAAATATTGCTGCCCTCTTAGCTATGCAGGATGGCACGTGGATTTTGACCTGGCCAAAGACTTACATAGTTGGATTTTGAAAGTGATGTCTACCTTACCTCTAGTTTAAGACAATTTCTCTGTTGAGTTTCCAGATAATGTTAGAGATGCTGTCATTGAAATTGTAAATTAATAAGAAGTCACTTTTTCCCTACTGTATGGTGATAGAAAATTGTGTGTCATACTCTAGTGTCGTCTTTTTTTACAAAATATAATGAAATTATTAAAGATAATAAATACTACCTTAAAAGTTAAATATTGCCCACATAGTAATCTCAAGAGTGGAGTCAGAAGAGCATATTTCCTGTTTTTCCCAGCTCTGGTATTGCCTAGGGAATAATGGTCTCCCTGACATAAGTCAGGGAAGTAAGGGGAAACTATTTATTGGTGCGTGGGATACAAATATTATATGCTTGCTTAAAGCTGTATGGTGAAGTCTTATTTCTTTTGGTTTTGTTTGCCCTGCAAGTAATAGGGGTAGATGGTAACATTTTAATCCTCACTTATTCTAATGGCAACATTCTTTGGGAATAAAAGCATTGTCAATTTTTATGTTTTTATTATGAGTTCCAGGAAGGTTGAAGGTTTTTGTTTTAATCAGGTAAATGAGCCTGTGCTGAACTTCATATTTTTTTAACTATTCTTCTATTTGTAACTGACCTTGTTATTTTAAAGTGACCTTTGGGTCCCTGTGTGCTATGCTGGACACAACTGTGGCTGAAATACGCTTTATTTTTAACTGGTTACATGATGAGATTCAGGAACAATTAGACAAATAGAGACTCCAACATTTTATAACTTAATAAAAATCTCCAAATTTTTAAACTTACTCTGTGGTCATTTAGGAAGCCTTATTCATCAGTCTTGCAGGACAGTGAGATTAACAATGCCTTTTAAAGTACTCAGGGTTAATTAATACATTTGTTCTTTTCTCCTTGAAAGGTGCCTGTAAAAGATGCTCTAAAAGCAGTAAAGTCTTATGTGCACTGCCTGGGACACCAACTTTAGTTGGCTGTACAGGGCAAGAGTGTCCTGTAGTGTGCCTCCAGTTGAAGTGTACCGCACCCTGGTCATGTTACTGTTCTGGACATTAATTTTCTTTCATTTATTTTAGTCTGTATTTAACATACTGTTAGTTCTAAGTGATGTTACAACAGTCAGCTATAAGTTCAGTAGCAGATACCGCTGACCTTCAGGTCTCCACTGCCACCTCTATGATAGCTACTTGTTTATGTGATTTTCCTTCTTTAAGGTCTCTAGATATTCTTGTTAACTAGTTGTCTAGAATCTGTCCTGCTATCTTATCTGTTTTCATGATTTAACTATGCCTTTACTGGTCTGTAGAGCACAGAGCAGCTAGTCTAAGCTACCAAAAATCTTCAGCTGCTTGTCTGGCAGGAGCCAGGTAGGTGAAGCAAACTTTTCTGCCTTCCATTCTCCCCTGAGGGACATAACTGAGAGGTGGCTGAGTGGAGAAGAGCTAGGGAGCAGGAACAAGAGAAATTAACTCTGATTGGAATTCTGTAAGCAATCTCCTCCTCATTTGCAGGTATTCAGCTTCTCATTTGTTTTAGACAACAAATATTTCTCTGAATAAGCTTTAGAAAGATGGAAAGATGACACTTACTAGAGAGCAAGTCTTCTAATAGGCTTGGTGTTTAAGTGTTCTTGAGCAACCTGATTCTTGTGAAGGTCAGATGCAGGCTGTAGGGCTTCTCCGGTTGTAGTTTGTGTGAGCCAGCTAAATGAGGATCAAAAATTGTCCTCAGCTGTGGAGTAGAATTTGTGTTCTGTGGGTCAAAATGATCTATGATTGTAGGAATGTACACATAGCTCAGCTTAGTGGAGCTTTAATCTTTCTTGAATCCATTAGTGACAGCTTCTGCTACATGGTCCAGAATCACCTTCCCCTTTATATGTTTGTTGGCGATGTATGAACTCTATGTGTCAGCAGTATTGGAATGGAATTAGGTGTCAGAAAAGACAGTGCTATCCACAACTTACTCTGAAAATTGTGAGATGACAAGAGGTCTGTTTTGAAGGAGTAGGTATTGCACGAATTTTCTTTTTTGTCCTCTGGGAACAGAAGTATTACAACAGGTAGAGCTTAGTGGGCACATCTATGGGTCTGTGTTTGGCCATCCACACAGCACTGAAATTGCTGTGTTACGCAGTTGTGTTACCCCCACCATTTTATATCATGACTGCATTCATCCTGTGGTGGTGTACTGCAAATGAAATGGTGCTATGTGCATGTGACTTTTGTGGAACTACCCCTTAAATATGACTAGCAAGCCAATTAGTAATTGCTATTAAATAGTAATATTTCTCTGGAACAATTTCAGAGAATTCTTCATAATTTGCTTTTACACCTAGAGGAAAATTTGAAATATCCAAAGGCAAAAACACAGAAAATTAACTACTGATTATGTTTCTTTCTAGTGTACAAAGTAGGACTCATTACTAAGTCTGGAAGACTTTTTTGTTTCAAATGATTCATAAAGGTTGAAGAAAGGTGTTGGTTGTGTTGCAGAGACCTTGTTAGAGTCACATAGTTGTATGCTTCTGTTTTCCAGTCTCTTCTACACAAGTAGCCTTGAACTGAAAATTCTAAATTATATGTACACTTTATTTAACAAATATGGAAATTATAGATAATATATTTTAAACTGGACATTTCTGACTTTTTAAAAAAAGTTAACCCTCCCCCCCAACATGTAATTTAATGGTTCATTCTTGCAACAATGAAGTTCTGCAACCTTAAGGTGGATATTTATTTATTTCTTTCTTAAGAGCTTTGCATCTCCACCGTAAACCATTTGCATTTAATTTCTGTATTCTTCTTTGCTTTAAGTGTTCAGAAAGCAGCTGATAATTTTTTTTTTTTTACCCTGCAGAACTACTAGATAATCACTGAGTGATGGATGCACTTTGGAGAGAGGCACATAGAGGATAAAAGAGTTATGGAGGCCTGATAATGACTTCCATATTTTAGACCTTGGATTTCTGTGAATGTAATCTAAGATTAAAATTTTTTATTATTCAAACCATTTGGGCCTTTCTTCATTGTAGCTACAATTTTCTGATGAGATTTTTAGCAGAGGTAAGAGCTAAGTCTTTGAAATATAACTACTGCTGCTGGCTTCGCATGAGTCCCTGCTGTGGGTGTGCACAGCTTCAGAGGAAGGAAAAGGAAGAGTCAGTGGCGAGGACAGAGCTTGCCTTTTCATCGGCTGTTTTATGTGGCAGCGTTAGAATTTCACCTTCGTTGAGCCATAATGATGAATGGCTTAACACTGCAAGATGCTAAGCAGACTGGCTTTGATTTAAGAATGAACCTAAATCTGTGCTTAACTTTAAGCATTTAAATATTCCCACTGAAGACACTGGTTTGAGTCAGAAATACCTGTCATGACAGTCTTAAATCTCAAGTAGATCTCTTGTGTGTTTGGACTGGCACAGGGTGACTGAAAACTATGGTAAGGAATGGTGAAATAGAGTCCCCTTCGAGGAAAGATCAGAGAGCAAGTTGGGTTAAGAGTGAAGAAGAGAGAACATTGGAGTTGGAGATTTTAGTAGGGAAAACTGGTAAGAAGAACCAAAAGAAGAGACCTGTAGTCAGGTGTTTCAAGAGAAGACATTTAAAGAGATGTTAGTAGGGAGAGGAAGTCCTAGCAGGAAGAAAATTAGAGTTTTGAAGGACAATTAGATGAAATACTAAAATAAAATAGCAAGTAGCTTTTATCAACAAGGAGAGAAAGAGGAGACTGTTTAATAAAGTAGATATGATAAAGATAAAAGACTGACAAAAAGAGAATTTCCCGCCAGTGAAGAGGGGCAGGGGGAAAAGGACTTCACAAAAGTAAGGCAGAGAAATAAGAGACAAAAGCTAGAAAAATATTGTTACTGAGAAAGAAAACAGTTGAAGTAAGGATAATGGGGGGGGAAAGTGCAAAAATGTTTTGTAACTAAGTGGATGACTGTTTGTTTGTGCTCCTGTAATTGTTATTTCTTTGGCTGATTTCTGCCTCAAAACAGAATAAAGAGATTAGGATAGACAGATAGTTTTTTGAGTGCTAGTTTATATGAATGATTTTGGTAACCTGGTCTGTATTATGTAATTAAATAACTCAAAATATGTTGGTTACTATCTATTTTATTTAGGCCATTTCTTCCCTAGGTATCCTGACGTGTCTCTGGAACGGACACGGTGTGACTGTGTCTCAGTGTAAGGTTGTTCCCTTTCTTCTCCTGAGGTGCTCTTTCCATATGTAGAATGGACCTGAGGGAGAACCCACCTGCCTTGCTTGAGGAACAGTCTTATGCTGCAGATAAACACAGAAGTAGTCGGAAGCAACAGGACGTTCTTTTAAAAAAGAGTGTCTAGACTGCTATTTATGAAGTGGCTCAGTATTCTGGATACCTTGAAATATTCCTGTCAGGGAAGATTTTCAATCCTTTCACAGGGATTCACTTGGAAAAAAACAGGTTCTTTTCCCTCCCCACTTAAATGCAAACTGAAAAATATATTACAATAAGAAAAAAAATGCTGGGGTGAATAGTTACCACATCCTTCTAACCTCTGAAATTAATCCGGTTAAGCTTCAATACTTAATTATTTCAGTAGTGTAAAATATCAAGTGATGAACTTAATTTCTGTCAATTCATCAATTCATCAGACTTCATCTACATAGAAAAAGGTAACTGGTTGAAATGTGTAAGTTAAAGTGAAAAAACCCACTCATAGCTGTGTAGAGATACATTAATAAGCTGATTCTGTAATATATATCAAATCTGGTGCAATTTTCCTGTAGAAGCAGCTCCTGTACCTTCTTCCAGCTGTAGTGAGATCCCATTGTGTCTTGTTCAAGTGGAAAAAGAAACAAGTATCCTCCCAAACCACTGTCCTCTACAATGTATACTGAACAGCCATGAAAGTTTCATATGTTTGTATCAATTGACTGTGATATTATATAAAAAAAAAAATCCTATCATTTCTAGTTAGTAAGGAATATGTTGTATATCTTGAATCTAACCAAAATGACTAACCAGTAATTTCACCAAACGGCAAGATTGTGAGTTACCAGGAGCTTTTCTCCAGAAAACTCACGTGTATGAGTTCAGAAGCATCTTCTACCACATTTACATAGCTTTATAAAATGATGGTACACAGAATTAGCTGTATGGGTATCAAAATAAGCAAGGAACGCTAAATGATTCTTACTTTTTAGGCTTCTGTAATATCATCTCAATGTAGAGCCAGTGAGCGTGACCAGGCCAGGCTGGAGTTGTGTAGTGCAATTGATGAAAGTGAATTAATAAAACCACTGGACCATGAGTCTGTGAGAGTGCAAATTTCTGCTGCTGTGCTATAGGCATAAAGGAAATACTTTCTTAAATACCATTTCCATTTTTGCTTAAGCTTTTTGCAAAGGAAGCAGCATGCTGTAGTTCACATGATATTAATTTAATGATTTTCTTCTTTCTCTTGGAGCTTGTATAAGGGATGAGATAGTTATCCTTTAACTTTTAGCAATTGAACTCAATTGTTTATTGAACTGTAGGTGTTTATTTGGTGTTTGAAAGCAAATAGATAATCTTTTACTTGGTTTTTTTCTTTTAATAACATAATTATCTTTTTCCCCCTGCATACAATTTCTTTCCTTTATGACACAGGGACTATTTCTGAAAGCACTAATACTGTGAAATCCAGAGGAGGAAATAATCATGGGACACGTGAATCAAAGATATTTTAGTTTCTGAATACTTGTACAACCTTTTGTCTTGAGAAAGAAACACATACTTTTGTGAAGCTATGAAAATAAAAGACAATAACTATGTTATTCTTTTTCTGAGAGTGTGTATGTTGACTCCAGAGGAAGTCCTGGCTGAGTTATGGATCCTTGAAAATGATGACCCGTTAGGAAACGGAGCTCAAATTGTATTCAATAGAGTGGTTACTGAAAGTATCAACTGTAATTGTACACGAATAGTGGCTGTGTGTGTGTGAATGTGTATGTAATGTCATTTGCATTTTAAATTTGTCTAGGAGCATCTTGGGGGCATCTTGTTTTCTTCCATTTTAAAAATCTGAATAGCACCTGTAATTAAGGGAGAAAACTGAGCCCTGGAAGCTAGGTAGGACTTCCATCTATTGATCTGTGTAAACCCGGCTTACGCTGTCAGGGGAGCAGCAGTCAACTGCTGAGCTGCTTTGTCACTGACATAAGCTGAGAGAGGATTTTTTTTTTTTTTTTTTTTTTGTCTATACTGTTTATACACCAGTCTATAGACCTGCTGGCTGGTTGAATTTTAAAGAGTGCGGAGGTTTAAAGACTTGTCCCCTGAGGGATGCTCCTGCCAGTTGGGAAGCGAGCTGAGGCTGCTCTGCAGAAGTTGGCGTGCACGTGTGCTGGCTGGGGGAGGGATGGAGCAGAGCTGGGGGAAACGCTGTCCTGCGGCTCAGCCTGGAAAACGCTGCAAAACATACCCATAATTTTCAGGTTGTTTAGTCAAAATATTGAGCTAATACCTTTTGGGTTTTTTTTTTGTTTTTGTTTTCTTTTTCTTGCGTGATAATTTATTCTGAGAGAATACAATGGAGAACATAAATGAATATATTTCCATACCCAATTCTGAGTCAGTGCTAAGCTCGCCAGGCAGCAATTAAAATCCTTGGTAGTAAAGGAGAAAATGACTTCCTATAGTGTGAGAATAGGTGCAGATTTGGAAAGAGAATTTAAATAGTGTAAAATACTGTTTCTTTGGAAGGGGGAAAACAAGCTTTATGAGCTTTACTGGAAACGTTTCGGAAATTTCTGCCTTAAAAGTTTTGATTAGCCTGTTGTGCTTGCATTCTTTTGTTAAAGTTTACTGTTACTGCTACCAGCATCATGTATGCTTGTTTTCTGCCTACAGAAATGAAAATGTTTACCTGCATTGTTTGCATTTTGCTCCTCATGCTTCCACAGTGGCCGGTCCCAGCAGCCAGGTGCTTGAGCAATTTCTTTTGGAAAATATTATAAGTACTGCTATAGTTCATAATTAAGTTAATAACCTTTCTCAAAACACAATATCTAGCTTTCAGATTCTCCTTTATCGGTGCTGACAAACTAAAAGTGCCAAAGATGTCTTGAACTCTTTTACGTGACTTAGAAATTCTAGAAAAATTGACTTTTCCATTTTGTACTGTGTGATGATTTACTGGGTCACATCATATACCTTTAAAATGCTGCAGCTAACATATGCACGTTGTATTCAGAGGCATCTTTTTCCTGAACTCTTTGTCCCTTGCTGATTAACTTGCATGGGTTCTTCATGTTTTACACTATCCACTGAGCCAGGCAAATGTTTGAAGTAAATAGTCATTGTGGTGTATAGGAATCTAAATACATAATTTCCCCTAATGGGAGTTGACTGTTCAATATGCAGTAAACAGAGAGTTCAGGCTGGAGAGTGCTAACATCTTAGATCAAGTTCTTAAACCCCAATGTGCAGCTCTGGAATCTGCAATCAATATGCATTTTTTCTGAAAACACACACCTTGTGGGATAACTCGTGTGTACAGCAAATATCTGTCTCTGCTGGTCTGCTGCGGAAAGGGAATTCTGTAGCTTTGCTGACCAACTGTGTTGACGTCAACTGTCTCTTCTTAGCTGAAGCATTTCGCAGAGGGTTTGTTTTCCTAGTTGGGAGCAAGGAAATAAAACCTGCTTTTCTGGGATCTTGCAAGGTCATTGTTTAATATTTGCTGCTAACTGCTCTGGTAATTAACTTTTTTTTTTTTTAAGAAAAATGTTGACTAGTTTGAGAGCATTTTTATATTTTAATTAACACATTTTATTTGCCACTAAACAGCTTCTTAAATAAAATTCTGCAAGAAAGAGTGACATTATCCTTTCATATTATGGTACGAAAGTAGATCCGGTGGTTTTCCCCCCCCTTCCCTTTATTAATAGCAAGCCTTGCTTGTGAAACCCAAAGGGTTAATCATATAAATTTCTCCTTTGGGCCAGCAGACGATTTCCATCATTTTCAGTATTTGACTGTGGAACATGTATAGAGTTGTTATACCTCTCTGTAATTCATTCTGCTGCCAACTTCATTCCCTTTTCTCTGCCTGCATTTTAATTGAAACAACATTTGTATTTTTGAGCCAGGATCTGTCAGAAGTCCCTGTGGCTAGTCTGTGGTACAAGTAGCAGCAGACGTGGCTTACCCATATGGTGTGGTGCTTCTTGTAAAATCCATATGGCCTTGTTGAAGGGAATCCCAGCGGGGATGTGAAGGGTGTTAATACCCTTCAGGCCAGGCCTTTCCCTCCTGGGGCTTCTATGGCATTGTCTTTGCAATCTGCCAAAGCACAAACTTAATTCCTTTTTAATAATCAATTATTTCAGTCCAGGAACGTGTGCTGTATTTTTTGCAATCATATATTCCTTGAATTTATTATTTGTTATGAGTATTTTGGTTTTTGTTTTTNCTAGCAATTACAGATAAAAGCCTTTTCAAAATCCTAACTTTATTTCTTCTACTTGTATTTACAGGAAGTGCTGAATAGTGTTCCAAAGTTCTGCTTTCCTTTTGACGTTGAAAGGTATGTGTTAGTTATTGTTTATTTTAAAATATTTCATAGAAATGATATTTAGCATAATTGCAAGGAAAGATTTAAAGAAATGTAAAACATATTGTACTCCCTAAATTTGCACCTGCAGATGAGAAGAATATGTCCTTTTGTGTTCAAGTAAGTATGAAATCACTAGTAGGAAGATACCACAGCAAAGTGCAACCTTTACAGAATTTTAGGGATATCTCTTTCAAGATAGAGCTACGTTTCGGCTCCCAGTTTTGTCCATTACAATTGTAAACACCATCTGCGTTAATATAAGGATATAACATAGTTTCCTTCAAACGGCAAGCATCATAAAAAATGTTACGGTGTACCAGGATATAAAAACTCACCGAGAAGTACTGAAAACGTGTTGTTTGAGTTCAAAGAAATTAAGACTTTAATTGCATGGAAGTAACTAAACTGATTTTTTTCTCAGAGAAGAATCAGGACCATTATTTATAATTAATTAGTCCTTACCTTTCTGGTATCAGTTATTATTGACTTCCATGTAATGCCACCAGTTATTTAAATTGTTAATATAAAACATTTTTATTAATTAAAATATTTATTTAGGCTTGTCAGAATGATTAACGGTAATTAATTTAATCAATTGTACTCACTCAGTTCGGAAAACTCATTGTCCAAATCAGCAAAGATTGAATTAGAAGCTTGATTTGCATAATTAATGAAAGATACACCCAGGTAGTGGGCAGGCTGAGCCGGTTTCAGAGCAACGTTGGCATCAGTTGTAGATGGAGACTCAAAGATGAGAAGCATCTATCGGATGCAAGAAGCTACTATCTGTGGAGTAAAAGGTGGTGTGTGTAGAGAGGAAAGAAGAACAGCTTTGCAGGAAAACTCACTGGCAAAACAAAGATCTTCTTAAACACATCTTCCCTGAAGTAAACTACGTTCATTTAGTTTTTTATAGTTGAATTTAATTAAGTTGTTTGGGTTTTGAACTGGTTAAGCTCACTGTCCTTTAAGCTGTTTTAATGACTTAACTAATACGGTTGTCAGTGTTGGCTTTAAAGCATTAAAGTCTTTAATGTGCTTAAGATATGTACAGAATTCTGTTTAAAATTGGTAATGAAGATGAATAATGGAAATAAAATTTGAGGATAACAGAAAAAGGTGAGGTACTGTTGCTGCCATCCAGTGGCAAGAAGATAATCAGTGGCAGGGAATAATTATTTTCAAATAACTCGTCTTGGCGTTAACTATTTCTGTTGAACCATTCAGAAGACACTTAGTTGCTTGTATGAGATGGATAAGCTTAATCAATAAACTGTGGGAATATATGAATTTATAGCATAGCTTGGTATGTATTTTAGCTGAGTAGCCAAAGAGAGGGAAAAAAAAAACCCAAATAAAAAGAAAAGAAAAAGCTATGGGATGTTTATTGTTTGTCTGTTAATACCCTCCTGTGCTCCCCTCCCAGACATGCTTTTTTGGCTCTTGGCCTCATACTCAACTGTAAAGCAGTGCTCTCAAAGGTGCAAAATTTCTACAAATTTCATGAAAATTGGCAATTGGACAGAGGAAGGAGAGGTTCTTGGAAGCTGAGATTGACGAGGGGAACAAAACTGACGTGTTGGGTCTGGCCTGCTGACTGCTCGGGCAGTGCCACGGTATCTTTAAAATCTGCCACCTCACTCGCAGCTTCTTGTGTAACTGGGAGCTGAGTTTTAGGGGATTTGTGGGAGAACGAAAGGCAATGAGACACCATGAGAGTATAAAAGAGCACGGACAAGGAGGAGGGGCAGAGCTATTGTAGGGAAAAGGACAGAAATACTGGAAGCTCATTCAAGAAAGCAGGCGACTGCTTCCTGGCAAGCTATTTGTGCGAATAGCACAACTTACTAGCTGGGCCGTGTATGTACCAGTTACTACTCAGGTCAAGCATTTCCTGTAGTGTAGACATATATTACCACTTTTAAAAGAAAACAGTTCAGTTGTCTTCTGCTTTCTCAGTTGTATTTTTTGTTTTGAAATTTAGACTGATAAGGAAAAGTATTGAGAAAAACACTGTTGTAGCTCCTTTTTACATGGTTTTTTTTTTTTTCCCCAATGGACACTTAAGATGTGACAAGCATTTTGTTTTTTGTCTAGCTATAAATGTGCTTTTCACTTGTCTGGTGAATATATATGTGTATTAAAATAGATATTCTTTTTTCTTGGATAGAGGATCATGATAGACCATACACCTAATACCCCCAAGTATTTTACAGGCAGTTTCAATGACAATTTCTGTACAGAAAGCTTTGAAGTGAAACACAAAGTATCTGTTTTATTGATTGAGCATACTGTACTTCAACGAGCATAGTTTCTCAACCTGTATTATGTGTGCTATACATATATAAACCGCTTTAAGCAATATCTGATCCTAGTAAGAGCTAGAAATGTCCAGTGCAAAAGTGATAATTTCCACTAGTGCTGCTGATCAAGATGCCTAGAATAAAAAAAAAAAAGTGACTCTGTTGCATAGATTGCTTCTGGGTTCCTACTGTACAGCAGAGCTGGAGGGAATGGAGAGTTTTTCTGTGACCCAGCTAAATAAAACCCATTGCAGTAGGAAATCTATATTCTGCAAATTAAGGAAATAGAAAAGTTAAAGCACTCTTAAAGCACAATGTAAGACCATTGTCACCTGTTTTCCTCCGCCTCACCTGTATTAATTAGTGAATGAATTGAAAAGTGAATGAAATGAGAACATGTATTTGATTTTTTTTTAATTCAAATGGCTACAGAGATCCAGATTTGGTTCTTATATTTGATGTTGCTTACATCATCTCACCAGACATACTTACTTTATCTTTTATGCAGTTGTTATAAATAGCTGTGCACTACTCATTCTAATTATCTAAAGTACATACTGTGAATGGTGATTAAAAATCTATAGGTAACTCCCATTAAATTTAAACTGAAAGTCAAGCCAAAAAAAGCCACAATGGTGTAATGTTTTGACCATGACTTAAACTTTGACTTTTATATATAATTTTTTATTGCAACTAGGCACATAATTTTGTTACTGCTGGTTATGGCTTACATTTTCTTTTGAAGAGGTTAAGAAATGTATTGCGTCATAGAAGTTCTTGAGCACTTGCTCCAAGAACCTGTGTCTCTTTTGTGTGAAAAAATGATTTTAGGCTTAATAAATGGCACAATTGTATGACATTCTAACAGTCTGCTTGTATATATTTACGAATAAGTTTGCTTTTCTCTGCTGCAGAATTCCTACCTTTCTTTTAATAGGCAATAGGAGGCTTTAACATTTGAGAATGTAGAGATTTTAATTTCTTTTTAATGTTTGCTAAACTAATACTAATACATCAGAAAAAGCACCTTGCCCTCTTTTTGTTCCTTGAATCCTTTATGGAAATTCTGCATGGTTTTCTTCACTTTTTTTTTCCTCTAGTGGTCTTCCGTATTTTCACTCTCAACCCAAAACTCAGGTATAACTTTGCAGAGAGCCCACACCTCGATCTCTACATCCATCAGTTATTGATGACTAGTGAGCATGCAACTTTGCATCTTGTTCCTTTTGGACCAATTTCAAATTCAGTCCTAAGTTGTGCTATGTCATTGCTTGACCTCTCAATTTTATCTGTGCTTTGAATCTCTCTCATTTATCTCCGCCACAAATAGTTCCCCTCTCTCCTTCCATTCCTCTGTCTTTTCCCTTTCAGGATGCATTTCTTCTGCTGAATGTGTAGCATGCATCCCTTTTTAGCTAAGACCCTTGGAAACTGCCTGTAGGATCAGCATGGGGACAATGTTATGTACCTCACTAATTTCCTCTACTGCACTCACCTGATCAGAAGGAAGTGTTGTACTTTGGGGTGTAAGAAGTGGTTCTCTTGCTGATGCTGTAGAAGATTTCTCGTTAGCAGCAGAATATTGCTCAAGTATGGGAATTACTGTGCGTTTTATTTAACTCATAATCTATTAGAGTCAATGGGTAATGATGGCAGGAGTGACATCACTTTCACTCTCCTGTTCGTGACTAATGCTGTTTCTGTTGGTATTTCTGGTAAAAGTCTGTGCAGGAACACAGCTATTGAGCAAGACAAGTGTAAAACAATGGCTGTAGAGATCATTGGATTTGGAGATCTTGTGGAAGGCAATTATAAGATATCTCACACAAAAATTTTTGCCTTCAAAGTAAATAGTTGAGAATTAAAAGTAAATAATTGAAAATGTATTTCAAGCTGTACAGATGAGGATAAACAAACTATAGCATTTTCTGTACACTTCAGTCATTCCAGTCAGTTTGCAAGATGAGTTGTGAACTCAAAAATGAAGCAGTAGTTTTATACAATTTAGTTTTTTCCATCCTTTATCTCATTTTGTTATGATATGTGTGTATGTAATATAAAAACCTATGTGTAAGAGAGGTGTCTTTGTAAGGACAGGTTTTAGCATGAACTGTGCACCGTTTGGTTTCGAACACGGGTTATTTGGCTTCTACGTGTGTGCAGAAATGGACCTGTTTGAGAAGAACCCTGGGCACGCTGAGGGAGCCACAGTGTGCTCCAAGAGATGCTGTGCCAGGTATGGTGGCCAGGGCCCATGGACAGAGCAGGCTTCTGCTGTGACTTAAGTACACCCAGTGAGACTCTTCACTAACTAGCTGTGGTTTCTTTTAATGCTTCTGTTGTTTTGAAAACATAATTCCCATTATAAGCTAGCTATGCTTTTTATTTGGGGGAATTTCCATATTTGGTGCTAGCTTTGTACATTTTCATATCTTCTGCAGTTTTCTTCCTGATCCTTTTCTTTCTGATGTGTAAGAGCTTGGGGTTTCTGGGAAGCAGAGGTCAAGTGCAGAAGCTCAGTTGGAGCGGAGGAGCCCTCCACATAAGGAGCCTGAGCTGTGGATCCATGGATCATGGAGTGGGCTTGGAAGTGGAGAAGATAGGCCCTGAAGCTTAGATTTGGGGATAGCACTTAGTTGAAGGAGGCAACCCAACCTAGGATTACTGTCTCCCCAGTCTCTCCATCAGCTTCTACTACTACCTTAACATCTGGTTTTCAAATTCCTGCTTGAAACGGTTTCTGATCTATTTTTCTGATCTGGGGAGAGTTAGGATGAATGATGGTTAGGGTTTGCTTTTCAGCATCAGATTGGGAGATGAAGTACATTTGAAATCTTCAGGCTTAGGTAGAAGCCACCGAGGCTTTAATCAGAACTGTATTCTTCAGTTACATTGGTCAAGTACGTTTATGTGATACCTTATAATTAATGATACCACTTGCTTTGTTTTCTTTTAAAAATAAGTCATCAAAATCTGTATTCCCATGCATAAAGTCTTTCATTTTTGTGAAACTCACTGAAAAAATGAACTCTCAGGAAAATCTTTCTGAAATTCAAAACCATTTAAAAATTCCTAAAATTTGAAGAAAAAATAATTTCAAACATCATCTGTGTCCTAAACAAATTAATTTGGAAGAAGAGCAATTCTTGTTGAGAACAAGGGATAAATTTAATGATTAGACATGCTGTTTTTCATTTGAAGAAGAGATTTAATTCCTGCCTTAATCAGCTCTCTCAAGGCAGCCCTAAAATGAGGCCTGAACAATGGCTATAGTGTAACTAAAAATCTTTAAAATTACTCTTAACATACTCTGTGGGTACCAAAGAGCCTTTTCTGCACTGTGTAGATACGTACTTAGAAAATTAAAAAAACTACTTTTATTCCTATAGTGAACTGTAATAACCTTGAAAGAGCCCATTGTCGTCTGCAGGGTTAATAAGTGTTTACACACATTCTTTGCTATTAGTGATTTATTATTGTTAAACCAAGATTAAATGTAAGCATACAAGGCAGGAGTTGAAAATAAGTCAAAAGCAAGGCAGAGGAATGAGTGAGGAGGTCAGTGATGGCTGGGAATGATTTGTGCCTGCTCTCCCCGCACAAGTGAGTAGATCACGCTCTCCTCAAGTAGCCGACCAGACCAGCATTTTGGAGAAAGTTTTTGAAGATCAGCCTGTTGATTCTGCGCTCCGATAGAAAGTCTAGATAACATCTTCTGTAGGGAATTCCAGTGCGTAATAATTGCATTTTACCTGTGTTGATTTTTCACATTAAGGAAAACTTGAGTGGCATCATTGCTATGGTTCAGTGGCAGTGCCAGGAGCTGCTGCTTGCCTCTCAAGGTGAGACTTCACCTCTGAGCAACCTGAATGTGCCACAATGAAACAGAGAGGCACAAGCCTCAGGTCACATAGCTAACATTTGTCCATATTATTCTACATGCAATATATGTGTTAAAACTGTAGTGCTAGCACTTTTTTAATGTTTTGTGCCTGATTTATACATAGTGGTTATCTATCAAAATCTCCAATCATCGTTTTTTTTTTGTTTCTGCAAGGCTTGCATATAGTCAGTTTTAATTCTGCTGAAGAGGAGTAAAGAACCAGGCATCCTTGCTGCCCCCAGATCTTAAGTGGAATTCTTAAATTAGAAACCCAGAATTAATTCAGTATTTTAAACTCTGATCAGTAAACGTGGTCCAGATNGTTTCTGCAAGGCTTGTATATCGTCAGTTTTAATTCTGCTGAAGAGGAGTAAAGAACCAGGCATCCTTGCTGCCCCCAGATCTTAAGTGGAATTCTCAAATTAGAAACCCAGAATTAATTCAGTATTTTAAACTCTGATCAGTAAACGTGGTCCAGATGGATGGTCACTGACTTCAGTTAGCTGTTCCTTTGGAGCAAATGGGACCAAATGCTGACTTTTGGATTTTTGTGGAGATTCAGTTTTGGTCTTGGACTTTTCTCAGTTTGAAAATCTGGAACATGCTGCTTACATCTCCTTATAAACTCTGTGGGAAGCAGTTTTCAAGCTGGGCCACTTTCACACTGACTGTTGAAATGTGGAGTTGTCTCGCCGAAAGAAGCAAAAGGAAGACGTTGAGTTGGAGGTGGTGAGATGGCATTGGAATTCCCTCCCACTGAACTGTCACAACTTGGCAGGGCTTTTTTAAATAGAGAATATCAGAATTTAAATCTCATTTTTAAAGTGGTCTTGTGTAGTGACATTTTTATGTGTCATTTAATTGCAATACTGGTTATTTTCCCATGCTATCTTCAGGTTTTGGGAAGGGAGGAGGCAAATAACTGAAAGCAAGAGATCCTTACTGATGTGAGATATTTGGGCAAAGGAATTGTTTTCAAGCAGTCATGGAGTTGTCATTTGCCTGACGTACGTGTACGCAGTACATGAAAAGCAACGCCTGCGTAGATGGGCATCTATTAACAACTGCTGTTTGTGAATTATCAATGACCTCTTTGGGTAAGATAGTGCCCAGAGACCCCAACCTAGCCATGCCGGGTGTTTTGTGGTGTAAGAAAAAGCTGATTGTGGCTGCAGAAAGCTCCAAACCTGACAGTGGGATGCAGCAGAGCAGAGAGGGTGTGGAAGCAGGAGGCAGCCGAGGTCACTGTGCATGGTGTGATACCGGTGTTACCGACTGACCAGCTACTGCTGGACTACTGTGTAAGCCCCTGGCCACAGTATGTGCAGGGATACTGAAATCATACTGCAGGTTTCAGTGGCGATCTGCTCTGAGGAATAAAGAGGGAAATGCAAAGATGTAAAATAGAAAATTGCATCATTGGCAGGAGAGTAATAATGGATTGTTATTGATGGCTCTCTGTTGTATCAGGCATAACATAGAGGGAGCACGCTAGCTATGCAGAACTTAAAAAATGAAGGGCTGAGTGAAAGCCGTTTAGTGTTTACTGTGTTTAAAGAGCACGCTAGGTTGTTCCAGTCTATTGAAGACAAGCGAGGAAAACGCTTGTTTTAATGATTTGAGTTTCATTATCTAACTAAAAATAGTCCATTAATTATCATGGGTTTCCAATGGTTATATTGGACTAAAGGTATCTTGTAGTGTTGTATATGCTCAGCACAGGCTTTTGTTTCTGCCTAGTCACTGGATGTTCACGAGGGACTAGACCGAATTGAAATGAGTGGGTAGTGGTAGCACTTAACTCATCTTTAAGCTTTTGTCATGCACTTGTTAAGCAGTGTAATGTCCATGTGTCCCATGTAACTTTTCTTGCCTGCTGATTATCTTCTACCTTCATCTTTCCTAAGGGTAAATTTTTATATTTTATTTTGGTGGAGATTTAAAAAAAGAAAAACACAACTGAAAAACCCAGCCCATATTGCAGGGGATAAATTAAAAAAATATTTTGTGCTCTTAGATTGGAGGACTGTGAGATCTGTGATGGTTCTCAGCTTCTGCAGGTATTCATTTTCAGCTTGGCATCTAAGAATGAACCACACATGACACATGTTAATTATAGTGCTTACTAGCAGGTGCTATAGGTATTCTGCTGTAGAAGATCATGTAAGAATGGGAGAAGAACAGGGAGCAATAGTATTACAGGCAGAGCCACTACATTTTACGCTTTCAAATCTCCATGCACTCCCCATCATAAATTTGTTTTCATTTGGTTTTTAATTAAATCTTTGAAGGTCCCTTCCAACCCAAACCATTCTATAATTCATTCTATGCCGCACGTTACCTCTCCTGGCTGAAAACACCAAGTCTACCTAAAGCTGATTCTCATTGGGAGATTTTGGAGAAGTGCAATAGGTATTTCCATGAGTAAACTTCAGATACAGTTTATTGGTGTTCTAAAATGCTTGCGTGGAATATATTTTGCAATTCCCATGAAGATCACTGATGTTTGGCCACACTGAAAAGCGGGTCCGTCCTGTGCTCTCAGTGATCCTCTGCAGCTGACAAATTGCACAAGAGAGAAAGGTGCCTGGCTTGAGAGTGTAAGGGAGATAAGTCAGTCATTGCAGTGAAGATGCCATTTCTTCTTAAAAAGAAATTGGGAAAAGGTTCATGCTGTCAAGCAGAAAGTGGAGGGGTCAGGAATGGAGGTTGGGACTGGGACCTGGATATGAGTACGAGGAGTCAGAGGTGACACTGATGGGGAGGTAGAAACTGAGAACAAAACGGATTAGCCTGCACTGCTGAGGGAACACTGGCTGAGCAGAGTTTGAGGTTAAGAGGAGTCAGAACATGAGGCAGGGAAATTTTGTGTAAACTTACGCTGTCTCAAGTGGGTACGTGTTTTGATACCGTCTTGAAGATATTATTAATTATTATTTTAGCTCTCATGGTGTTCATTCTTGATGTTTTCTGGCTTTTGCATTTCTAGAATCGAACAAGTTTGCACTGGAAAATGAACTTAGCAAAAAGTTGTTTGTTGGGCAATGTGTAGTGCAAAAAAGGGAGGAAGATGTATGTAGGTCCTTGGGAAGGCTACAGGTTTAACCAGTGAAGCTATTCTGAAGGGGGTGGGGGGAAGCAAGCTAGTTTTCTAATGGCTGTCTTAAGTCAAGCCTGTATTATGATACTTAATAATTATTTGTAGAATTTGCAACCTGTGTTTTGGTTACCATTTTCCATTGTTGAGGTGTGCTTCAAGCCAACAAGCTGTGGCAGGCTTGTACTGGCTCTGCTTAGGCCATACTTAGGAAAAGACTTATAAAATGCCCCTTTTCATTCAGGGTGGGGGCCAGATCCCGTGGAGCACCTCAGCTGGAGCGCAGGGCCTGGGTGGCAGCCGGAGACACGGCTGGAGGAAGGACCCGGGCTCGTCTGTGCCAAGGGGAGGGAGTTGGGGTGCAGGAGGCAGCTTGGAGGGTGGGAAGGGAGAAAAGGATAGCAAGGCTTGAGCATGAAAATGCTTGAAACCAATGACTCAAATGCTCGTGTTTTATGTGATTTAGTGGTTTTATGCTCTGTATCTAATTTTTCAGGGTGTCCCAAAACCAAGTAGGACAGCATTTTACCTTCGTGCTCACCGACATTGAAAGTAAGCAAAGGTTTGGATTTTGCCGCTTGACATCAGGAGGCAAGGTCTGCCTCTGTATTCTAAGGTAAGTCAGTATAAGACAAATTGAGTCAAGGAGTGAATATAAGGAAAATACAAGAAAAAAATACCTCTTGCAAATCCTTTGATAATGTGTTACACTTCTCTATCATGGTATCATTTCTTCACAACAGTGTTACCATTGATTTCACCTGAAAAGTGGTCCCAAGCCCCATGTGATGGTATTTTTGTGTAAGGCTAAATAATTCTATTTAAATAACATGAAATCTCCGCTTAAAAGCGGAGAACAATACACCGCAGCATTAGAGGCTTTGAATATTATGTGCATATTTTTCCTTTCTAATGAGATCTTTGACGAGTAGCCAGTCAATTTAACAATAAAGTGCGCTATTCTGTATTCCTCTCCTTGGAAATATGATTTTTGGGTGTGTCTTCCATGTTCTTTGGGCAGACTATATCTAATACAAGAAACACCAGAGCCAGATAATTCTTAATAAAGAGCATGCCGCTTTGTTACAAAAGAGATATTGATGATGGAGAAATTGACCCCAGCAAAATACTTCTTCTCCCTCTGCTTTTTCTTTCTTTTCCCATAAGATAATTGTTTTTGGTAATGAAAAACCCAATTGTTTAGCTGTCCTAAACCTCTTTTAATTAAATTAATTAAAAGGCAGAGTGCTTTAATTAAAAGGCAAATTTGCCACTTCAATTAAGAGCCTAGCAGCCTGTAATGTCCACAGAGGAAATGGGAACATACAGTTCATCAGCACATGAGAAGAACAAGATTGGAGTATAATTGCCTTCAAAGTGAGACTCCCCAAACACAAGGTGAAAGAGGAGCCATGGGCTGCCAAAGACCCAAACCCACTGGCAGCAGAGGGGCAATTTGGAGAATTTTGGAGAGTAAGCTAGGAAGCTTACGGAGAAAAGCAGAAGATTGGGTATTTGGACAACATGGAAGTCAGGCAGTCATGGAAGGTGTCATTAGGATAGACATGAGTTAGGGAGACAAACCCAGCATCAACTTGTAAAAGAGTATCAGTAAAAGAATACGTGGAGGGGAAAAAAAAGACCAAACAACATGGAAACTTGTAGAGTAATGCTTAAAATTATAGAAAATATCACATCAAGACTTTTTTCAGCTTTTAAACTGATTCCAAACTAATGTTGAGAGCCAGTAAAGTTGACCTCTTTGGGCAAGTAATTTAAAAATAAATATTTGCAATAAATATTGCAAAAAATAAATTACTACCATAGAATGAAAATAGCAAAAGGATAAGATTTTATTATGGAAATTAATTGATTTTCTGTATCCTTACAATACTTCTTTAATAATATTCAGAAAGATGTAATTCTTAGGATTTTGGAGTGTTAACTCTTTTCTCTGTGATACCTTTTGTTGATATATCTTGTGAAGGCCCAGAGAGAATATGTATGAGTGCTTTTAGTTCTTTTCTCTCAGTTAATCTTTTCTTCCCTCATCAAGCTAGAAACAAAATTTTTTACTTGTACTCCTAACGTTGTCTGTCTGGCTTCTAATGCTATAATAACATGTGTTTAATCAGTTACGCACACGCAGGTACACAAATTTAAATACTGTATGTAGTGCTGCAAAGCAAAGGATGCAAATTCTCAGCTGGTGTAAACTTGGGTATTTCTTTTAACGTTTCCCAACAGACGTACATCAGCTAAAGACTAGTCAACAGTCTGTTACTTGGTAGAAATAACTAGGAAAATGAAAAGTGGCAAGCTATAATTTTTCACCAAACCATATTCAAAGCGTTGCCTTTATTGTTTTTATTGTGACGATTTCAGATTTACAATGCATAGCTGAATGTGTAACAGCACTAGCTTCATAGCATTGTACTTCTAGCTGGATAGTCTGTTTCTCTCTGATTTGTGTGTTTGTTGTGTTTAGCTCAGAGAGACTGCATCAGTACTTCCATCTGATGCGTTTTAGTATCCTGTCTGGTTTCTGCTCTAAATCCAAGATTCATTAGAAGTGACCAAGTGAAAGAAGACTCACTAGCAGATTTCTTTTGGCATTTTATCTGGCTTTCCCTTGCACATGCTTGTTGATCTTAAGATTTTTTTTTTTATGTATTTATTTTGGTTAGTTTAACAAATGAATGCTGTCTTTATATATAAAGAGCGTGTATGCATGTTCACACCCGCTCTCTTCCATATATCAAAATAGCATAAATTTATATTCGCTGTGTGTATATGCACATAATGACTCTGATGTATGAGCAATTCAAACTACTTGTCTGTCAGATACGTACACAATAGTCATAGACTTTTATATAAACACACAAATGGAGGTGTACCTAAATACCATGTCTAACTACACATCTACATATGCATATATATGTATATCACCTCAAACAAGAGGAATATATTAAGATTGCTGATTGGGGCTTTAACAGCGACAACTAGAGATAGTAAAATACAGAAAAATTAACTAAATGAAATGGTCATAAATAACTAAAATCGAAGTAAGGATCTCTGAAAAGAAGAGCAGGAACAAGCCAGTCAAAGTGATGAGAAGGAAATACTCTAGAAATGTGGGTAGGCTGATGAGTGGGGAACAAGGTGCAACTTTTCTCTTGTCAGTGTCTTTTGTGGATGGTACCAGGCCATGTGTTAACCTGTGCCAGCGCAGCTAACAAGATAGGATTTGAAGAAAAGACTGCTTGTCCTCAGGTTTTACACCAACAACCTAAAGCTGCTTCTAAGATTGAAGTCTCGTAGTTGATGGGACTTCTGTCTGCAATTCATTCATTCTTCATCTGAACCACCAATGAAAGGAAATAATCTCTGAATTTTCAGCCATGTGGTCCTGCTTTAAATTGGATAGTTTGAAACAGAAAATACACTTGTACATATAAAATTCTTCTATGTTTTATGGGAGGTTTTTTTATATACACATGTATATGAATTGTGTAAACAGAATTTTCTCCCTAATCAGAATGTTCTGTTCGAGTTCTCTGTATGTTTATACAGTGAAATAAAAATTACCCAAGGTAGCTATCGCAGGCATTTTTGGTTGAAGAATTTAATTGTGATACAGTATTGTCTAAAATGATCATGCAGAGCTTGACTGCAGTTGCCAAATTTGAAGTGCCAGTAAGTGCAAAACCACAGTAAGATGAGAAAATAAATCTTGGTTTATTCTCCAGAAGTTTTGTGTGATTCCTTTGCAAGTTTTGGTTTGTTTTTTCCTTTAAATGGCACGGCTGCTTTGTGAAGCTCTTGTTGTGAATCCTGCTGTGTCACCTTCTCCCTGTCCACAAGCTGTTGAGCTAATGCAGCCCCATAAGAATGAGGGGTACCACAGTAGGAATATTGTAATATACCTCGTTGTGCTCATATGCTTTACTGGATCTTTTCTTCTAGTTTCATTTTTTCTATTTTAATTTAAATAATGATTTTGCCAGTTGAGATTTGAAGTGGCACAGTAGAAACAACAATGTTCACTTTTGAATAATAGAAGGAGACTTAATTCTTCTGGGTATTGTTTCTAAATATCACTGCTGTTTGCAGTAGGAACAAACTTTCCGGGTTCACATGAAACTGTTTTTGAGTTAACTGAACGGTTTTAGTACAAAGTGCAAATAATTTGACTGAAATTTGTTTTGTTAAAAATCTTGAAACTGTTGATGGAATCTGAGTTTGACCTTATGTGTCCAGAGGAACACAAAATGCATCATTAAAATACTCAGTCTTCGATTTCATTAATTTTATGACTGTAAAATTGTCACCTACGTTTCCAAATGAAATGCTCTAATAAGGAAGACAGGTTTATGTGCTAAGCCTTTGTAGTTCTTCAGTTCAGACCACGCTTGAAGCTTTCTCGCTCTTCCTTTAGGCAAATCCCTTAGAAGCAGAATGTTTCAATTTTACACATTTTGTGTCAATTTTCCAGACAGAAAAGTAGCCCCTAGACATTAGACATTTAGCTACGGAAAGGCAGTTTCCTTAGTTTTATTTGATTACTAGAAGTTAGATTCCTGCTGATAGTTCAGGACTGTTAGTGGTTACCTGACTATTTGACAGAAAACATTTCCTCTCCTTTATTTAACCTTTGACTCATGAATGTAAAAGTTTTATCAGAGCTATAGTAGGAGCACCAGTGAGGTGGAAGTCTACTTACGGCAACAAGGGTTATGCCTGACTTTGAGTAAAAGTCTGAGCTCCTGCCTTGTGGCTCATTTGGATTAAAAGAAAATGCTAAGTACGTTTTTAATTAACCATGAAATATCTTGGGCTCTTGCTTTTGTGACAGGCAGTGGCTGTACTTTAAATAAAGACCACTGTATTCTCAAGCAGGGAATGCATATCTATTAAAACAACATTCTATATGTTTTGATGTTTTTCTTTATTATGGGAGAAAGATTTTGTAGCAGCTTTAGAGAAATTGTTGTATGTTGTTGGAGGTTGTTGTAGGTTTGTCTTGTATGTTTGTTTGTCAAACAGTTATTGATTGTAACATGAGGAATGCAAAGACAATGGGTACGATTAAAGGAAAATAAACAAGAAACCCATAATTGTTTCATAGTTTAAGAGCCTAAATTATTTTAATTTGAAATTTAGGCTTCTAAATAAGTTGAAATTGAAGATTAAAGCCATGTTTTTCCTCTGTTTTATCTACTGTGAAGGGGCTTCATTGATAACCTTTTGACGTTTTTGTAAGACAGCTAATTAATTATGAAATGCGCTGCTCATAAATAATTTTATGAATACAAGTATGATGGTAAGGTCTTTCTAGTAATGGACTAGAATGGACTAATTTTGATTTTATCTGTTGTTAAGGTACATATTAGTGTGACAGTTTTGAGTTAGGAATAATATATTACAGGTCTCTTCTGTTAAATTCAGCCAGTTCAAAACTATTTTTTGCAGACGGTGCATTTCTGTACTGACTTGAAAAAAAATTGTTACTCAACCTAACAGATGTCGATGGACATTTGTGTACTGAATGACTTTTCTGTACATAGACTAGTTCTTCTGTGCTAAACAAAGATTAAATAATTTTGCAAGATTTGCTAACAGGACAAGCTAAGAAGATTCTTCTACCTGCAGTGCTTCTGGGTTTTAGCTATCGCACACACAAATGCCATCTACAGTGCTTTATCCAATACGATGTACTGGATAAAGATGTAAAGCCTGTATCATGGGAATGTTCATCTGTGAATAAATCTATTTACTAGAGTAGTCCAAATAAATTAATAGGAGTATTAACACATGTGCCTGGAAAACCAGCCTGTGATATAAGAGGACAAAAATGTTGTTTTACAGCCTTGAGGAAGTTACAAAATAAAAAGAACTTATACTTTCTCTTTGAATTGAGAATCTAAAGTACCAACAGATAGCTGTCTTCATTAGGAACAAACGCAACCAGTGTTTGCTTCCTTTTGAAAGCAGAGATGCATTGTATATGCACACACACAAATGGATTCTTTATTGTTTATGAAAATAACAAATGTAACAATTCTTTATTATACTGAATTAATAGCAATTAGCAAATACATAAAAGAAAAATATAAAGGGAACTTTTTTGCTTTCCAATAGCTCTTTATAATATTTTGTTGCAGTAAGAATAGTATAATTAAAAATACCAACAAAAACTTTTGCAATTAAACTGTGCTTTTGAAGAACTGAAGATTATGTGGAAAAGAAACAGAGGACAGGTCATGGTGACCTTTGCTTTCATGCCATATAATGTAATGGAATACTTGTTTTGATTTCCTTAATTTTTCAGGTTTTAGAGGCATGCTGAAATTATATTAACCTCGTGTCTGTGGTTGTAAGGCTTAAAGCAATTCTTTTTCCAGTCTTTCAGCTCAGAAAGGAAATTGGCATTTTTAAACTATGTTCAAGTAGTCTGTTTTTACAGTGTTTTTCTTTGTGGTTTTGTTACATGAAGACATGGAAGTGTATCATCAACCTGATTTTGCTAAGGGAAGAAATTCTTGTATGAGTAGTCTGGTCGGCATGCCTTGCTGTATGAAAGAAAAATCTCCCTTAGCTTTCTGCTAAGGTTCATTAATTTCAAATAATGAATCTGACCTTTTTATGCATAGACTTAAAAATTGCATTTAATTTTCCTTTTCGCAGTAAGAGGGGAGTTGAGATCATAGATACAAGAAAGAAATATGGTTAATATTTTATTGAAGTAGGAGCATTTATTTTTATAGAATGAGGTTCATAAATGTTCACTATGAAAAATGAATGATCAGATAAGATTTTAGAGTATTCTACAGCTAAATATGCTGGGGTGATGTACGCTACTAACGCAGAGGTGATAGCAAAAGACTGCAAAGCTTTTAGATAATCTAACCCATTTGTGTGTCCAGTGTTACAAAAATACTTTGTGATATATACCTGCCTTGTACTTTGACTTGGACAGAACGCTGGAACAGCGTTCCAGTCCCTGCTGTAATTCTAGGCTGGTAAAACTGTTCGATAGCTCTGACATTTGCAGGTACTCTGAACGCTGTGGAGAACAATTTTGTTTGCCTATCCACGCTGCGTTTCAGCGACGTGTAAAGCCAGGTTAACATGATTTCAGAAGATAATAGAACAGGAGTCTTAGGTGGAAGAAAACTCAAAAATCAGATGTTTTAGGTGCTGTAGTTATGGGTGTTTTACAAGGGCGTGCAATGTTCATGCCTGTAAGCAGTCAGTGGCCTTACACAGGTGCAATGAAGTACATTTTATGATTATATAAGAATATATTGAGTAGCAAATGCAATAATGTCACACCTTAACTACTGTCAACAATATCAAGCATTAGAAATGTCTGTGAGCATTAAGAGGTTGATGTAGTTTTGATTAATAACCAGTACAGTGTATGTAAAGTGTGATAAAAACGTTAATACAGTGGCTCTAAAAGAAGTCATCAACTCTCTGTCTCATTGGTTTGGCAAGAGTAAATTCATGATGGGTTATTGTGGTTTTTTTTGTTTTGTTTTGTTTTTTTAAGAACCAGCAGTTAAGCATTTAGGACAGCAAAGGAAGATTGCTAGAAAATGCAGAACTATAACTATGTTCAGATTTCTGCTGTTCTCTTTCTTTGCCCTAAGAATTGCGATCTGTTTCTAAAGCCTTGCCAGCTGTGTACTGAGAACAGAGGTGTTACAAAGAAAACATAACCCTTCACTGGACAAAAGTAGAGTTGGCTTCTCTACCAGCCAGGGTTTCCTAACAGGTTTCACTTTTCTATCAGGGAAAACATTTAGCTTCTGTATACTGGACTTTTTCAGTTGCAGGTAGCATGTTTCCTGAAATATATAAATTTGAAATTTTAAGGTTTGTCCACAGCACACACTAAAGCTTTTAAAAAATGCATGGAAAGTATGTCTGTGGATTTACACTGCACTGAATAACAAAGTGTGTAGTATTGTTACATATGGGTATGAAATGTAGTAAAAACAGCCCCCCTTCTAATCTCAAACAACTAATATTAACCATACTATTACCATTTTAGTAATGTTCTTTGTGATAAAATTCTAACAGACGTGAGAAGGTGTGTAATTTGTAAATGAGGAGTAATTTATACTGGTACTATTTAGTTTACCAGACTTATTGAATCTGTATCATAGGCTTAAATAGTGATTATGGAAAGTTCTGTAGTATGCAGTCGCTGATGATGTCACGGTTAAAGGTAACTGTTCTGTAAATGGATGACAAAAGAATGGAAATGATGCCACTGTGTTTGAGTTTCTTTTCTCATGCTCTTCAGTTATGTCTTATTTATCTTCGATTCTGTTTAATTCACTGAGAGTATTGCACGCATATGGGCTGCAGACGTGTTAAAAGTCTATTAAGCATTCACGTATTAATATGTTGTGTGTTTGCAATATTAGTGAATGCTCTCTTATTTTTAGAAGTTAATTCTATCTATAGAACTGACTTTATAGGGAGACCAATGTTCTTACGTATAACGTGACATCTATGCTATTGCATAGCATTGCATCACTTGTCAAATACGGGGTACCTGCTCTGCCCAGGAAAAATTGTTTTTCAGTCTCCAGGGAAGCAGCGGTTCTGGCAGTCCACCAGGAACAACAGGACATAGAATTTCAAAACTGCAAATAGCATAAGTACTGAAAGCCATAACAATTAAAGATAACGGGAATGTGATTTAGCAATATTTCAAATGATTTTTTGCTGCCTTTAAAGTAATTAGAAGTTAAAGTATTAAGAGCTAATCTACACTTAACCTAGCTTCAAGCAGGTGTCCAGCATAAAGAAAAGTAGCTTTGCTGCGGTATATCAGTGACTTACCATTAAATTCGTGGTGAAAAGTTTTATATGCATTTTATCTGTATGTAGAAATATTATAGAAATATATAAGTTGGATTATTAATAGTAATATTTTATAAACACTGGAAAAAATACATCGATATTTTATTAAAATGTTTTGCCCCTCCTGTTTTAGTTACCTGCCGTGGTTTGAGGTATACTACAAACTCCTGAATACCCTGGCAGATTATTTGGCTAAAGAACAGGTAATTTTAGATATTCTGTTGCTTTGTGTAAAATATTTTCCTTGAAATAATAGTCACCATTTGAAGTGCTGTAAAGGGATTCTATACTGTTTAAAAGTTTAAAATTTTAGTAGAATTTAGAAGTAAGTTTTTACATCCGTCATATTGAAATGCAAAGAATTTGAACATGCAGCTGCCACTGTCACTTGAATCCCACATTAATCTTAAAAAGCTGCTGAGAATATACCTTTATAAAGTGTCAGTCTTAGCATAAACAAGTCCTGGGTGAAGTGTGAGCAAAGTGTCACATCACTGGAGATTTGTATGACGTATTGATTGTAAACTGTAGCTCTCTGGAACTATCTGATTATCAGTTGCAAACACTTTTTTTCAGAACTGCATAAAATATGATGTACTGTTTCACCCTTCATATTAACTAAAAACTAGCTCTTGTAATTCTGTCATCTCAGCTAGCGAGACAAAATTACTTGCAGCATTTGGTGAAGAATCATGATAGTTTAGTTTGCATATTCATGAGCAATTAGACATATTCCAGGATTACACAGGAAAGGAAATACTGGCATCTGTCTTTACTGAGAACATTAAAGCTATACCTTTCTGCTTTAACTATATTAGTGCACTAGGTTGCAATTAAAAAAAAGCATCAATAGCCATATGTTGTAAACTGGAAAAGCTGACATTTCAAGAATATATGAACTATAGAATAAGCAGTTATTGTGCATTACAGTAAATGGACTATAGAGAATGATGATATTTTATGTAAAATGAAAATGTAGTAGGAAAGTTTGGTGTTAGCTGTGTTTAAATAAAGTAGTGTGGAATACATTAAGTCTTATAAATGGTATAATGAGGCTTTGGTTTTGGTCCTGATTTCACTGTTATAGTAAAAATTGTTACTAAGTTTGTATTTGACAGAAGGAGTAGGGATTATCTCCTTCATTTCTTGATCACTGGTTCTGGCATTGCAGCTATTACTGCAACCAATTTAAGTTGCTGGGTTGTAAGTTTGTTGTCCCGTGTGCTGAGAAAACTATTTTGGTGGATCAGAAAGTTTTAGCAGTGTACGGCAGTATTTTGTTGTATTGCCTAGTGCCACATCTGTTGCTGACGTGGTTGTTAGAGGACATTGCTCCCTCCTGGCTTAGGCACTCTTCTTCTCACCAAGAGCTAGACCCAAAGTCCCGTTTACTAGTATGAGATCCAGTAACATCATCATTCTTGCAGGGAGAGGCGGAAGCTGCCTGCAAACTCAGACAATATGTTTAAAAACTGGCCCTGGCTTGTCACTGACATTTTTGGTTTTACATTGATCACAAAAAGAATTTAATCTCCGTGAACAAAACCCCTAAACTGAATGAAAACCTTAAACCAAACAAGAACTCCAGCTGCATCTCTTTCCCAAGTAAATGTCTCTTTCAGAGATCAAGGTGGGGGATCCTAGTTAAACCCAGTAGATGCATGTACTCTTTAGTAAACCTTATTAACTGTTTTATGTGCTCTGATAAATAATTTTTAAATTATATAATATAGCTATGTATCTGCATATTTAATAAAACTTTGAATAGACAAATGTCATGGCTAACAGTTTTAGGAAGATGATGTCCAAGATGCACAGACCAGCTAGATGTGTTAACACTATTTTCAGTTGCAAATAATGTGATTCATTTAAGGAGTACGTGTGGAGATAAGTAAGAGATTGACTTAGCTTGCAGATTCAATAATTTTTTGAGATACGAAGTTGTCCTAAATTTTATACCTAATATTTAAATACTTTACTATGAATTGCAATTGTCTTTCTCATTAAATATATATATGTATCTTTGTTAATGTATAGTTTGATGTGTAGTAAATGGTAACTAGTCTGTTTTTATGCACTAATTAACTACCTTTAAAAAATATTCCCTATAGGAAAATGACTCAAATGATTTGTTAAAATCATTGTATAGCCATCCTGTGCCAAAGGCGAACGCTTTAGTCAGTTTAAGTGTGGTAAGTATTCTCTGTTTAACTCCTACTCCTATTACTGACTATAAAATAGTAGGTAAGGTGGAAACAAAAAAACCCTACCCTTTGTAAAGAGCAAACTTATTGTGCTTCCCATCATTAACTGGCTTGGACAACTTTTTTTATTTTTTTTTCCCCCTCTGTGCAGAATAGAGTTTGTCTCATGCTGTTCTCTGAAAGTCATAGTCATAAAGAAGCAGAAATTTGAGTTTTGCTCTATGGATGAGAAAGTAAACGGCAGTGGGATCTGGCAGTGCTAGAAATACTTTTTTGTGCTTCCAGCTGTTTCATGTAGATAATTTTGGTTTCTCCTGCTGTGAATCAGGAGACACTAACTCTGTTTTATTGCCTCTTATGTCTGAGTAGGTAGACTTGCAGGATTGGGCAAAAATCTGTGTAAGCTGGCTTCTTTCCCATCTTCCTTCCCCTTCTTCCTCGTTTTGCTTGATCATGCAAAAATGCTGTAGGAAAGATGGTAGGAGAAGTGTACTGCGTTACACGAAACTTTCAGCACATCTAGGTGAAAGAACGTGTCCATGCCTACCTTGCCTTGGTGCTCTGACTTTTTTTGATGTGGGACTGCACATTGATAGTATGGCAAAGCGGTGATGCTGCAGAAACATCAAAAAGTGAGCCTGTTGCTGTTACAGTTCCTGAAGTTTTTAACAGAAATGGACACATTTTTAAATACATTTGTAGAGCCTGCTTGAAATGTAAAGTCAATACAGAGCCTCTGCTGTCTCCGAGAAATTGTTCATGTTCACAGCATCTGTACAATTACTGCATGCATAAGTAACTGTGTGCAAATAACTCTTGATCGAACTATTACAGTTTGCAGGGCACAGAAAGAAGTGATTTTGTAAAGGCTTCCCTTACACACATACAGAAAGATCATTAGATTACTTATCTTGGCCTTATTTGTGTCACTTCCTGTTACTTTTAACTCATTTATTTCAGAATTGAGCCCAATGCTTTGAGTAAAGTAAGCACAGACTCTAGACAAGCATCTGGCCCTGTGATGGAGGCATACAGAAATGGAGAGTCTACCACTTCTGTTCCAGTAGTTACTCACCCTTGCTGCTTAACAAACTGCTGCCTTTATTTTATTTCAATTTGTCATATTTCAGATTCCTTGTTATACTTTTTTCACTAGGCTCTAGAGGCCTAATATTTTCTTCCCTTGAACAGTGCTAATCCACTGTATTTGAAAGTCCTTCCAGTCTTGTGTGGTTTTCACCAGAACAACATTCTGGTTTTTGAGGCTGCAGTCGGAATTGTTTCTGTTAAGTTTTTTTTTCTTTCTGTTGTCAGTGTAATATTTTCAGGTTATTTTCCAGTTCATAGTAGCTTTGCCAAAAATACTTCTGTATATCAAATAATAGTTTGCTGTCATTAATTGCAGTGTTATAACCAATTCTAATTTGTCAAGGCTAAAACGCTTTATAAAGTCCTTTAAAATCCTACTGTGTTTCGGAGGAGCATAGAGAAGTTTTAAAGATATTGTTCCTTGTATTTCTTGCAAAGTGTTGCTGCCTGTTCCTATTGGTGTTGCAGTTAGTCTTGCAAAGCACTTGCCTACCTCAAAAGGAATGTTATGATGAACCTGGAAATGGATGTTGTGGTGAATACAGCTGGCAACACCGGGGTGACAAATTGCTTGCAAAGAAGTTAATGCTTGCTGATTTTATTTCAATATTATCTGACTTTTGGAATTTTTTTTTTCTCAATTGTCTCTTGTTCCCAGTAGCTTGTTACATCAAAGAGTTTTGTAATTTTAGCTGAACAATGGTTATCTAAATGCAGGCCTCTTGCCAAATGCTTGGCTGCAGGTACAGTCGAGCAAATGTTGTGGGTTCAGATGGGGCAGAGCAGGAAGGAATAGGTTAGCCTGAATCAGAATGCTTGTTGGATCTACAGGTGTCTCTCTTTTTTTGTAATGCTCAGTGCTGCAGGGAGCAGGGAAATGTTTACAGCTACTCTCAACTCTAACTTTGTGTGCCTAGTCTTTGGTATTGATGTTCCTTTCTTGCTCCTTCTATATTGTAAACAAGCTACACTGGAACCATCAGTAGGAATAGACTTAAAAAGACGTTAAAGTCTGAAAAATAATTGTAGAAATGACATCATGAGGTGGCTTTTCATTGTGCCAGCGTGAGTCTAGTTCAAATTTCATGATGCAGAATTAAAAAGATCCCTCCCCCCATTTACTCAGGTATGCTGCAGGGTAAGGCTTATAGACATTGAAGTGGGGTTTAGATGGCAGACCACAATGGGTTGCATGTATATAATAGTGCGCAAATTAATCCCAGTATCTGAATACATGGTGTTTCCAGTAATTCTTGGTCAGGAGGACACCAAAATGCCTTGGTCCAGTTAGGGACCAAGTTGTACTCTCACCTGTTGGTCCCAGTAACAAATATTCTGCAGCTGAAATTTATGAAACCTGAGCTTAAATATAATTTGGGTCACTTTTATTTTACCCATAGAGTGCTAACAAAAGTGTTTTTTCTTTTTTTTTTTTTTTTTGTTGTTGGAAAAGCTATCTAAGTTAAGTCTGAATTCAAATGGGGGAGGAATACAAAGAATAAAACATATTTTCAGCCAGTATTTTAAACATGGAATATTACAAGCGTTAAAGTCAGGTTTGGCCTTTTTGTTGGAAAACTAAAAAGTCAATTGTTCAATCTTTCTCTCATCTTGCATAAGAACCAAGAGATGATTTTTGCAAGTGAGCAAGTTTTGAAAAAACAGCCTTGTCTTGTATCGGTGAGTTTAAAAGGCACTGACTATCTAAAGCCTATTGTAATTAAAGAAATAATTACTTGCTATAGGATATCTCTTTTGATTTCAGGCTTATTTATACCTGTCCTTTGGGAAATTCTGCTGCTGTCTTTAGCCTAAATGAGCAGTCTAATATTAATGTACCTATTCTGTTTAAATCAATCTAACTTCAGTGCTCTGTGTTTGTGCGTCATAATCCTTTCGTAAAAACCGCAACCAAAATCAAACCTTTAAATTGATGAACAAAACTTGCATTTGCCTAGTGTCCTTTTTAGAGAAAACTTTATACAGGACAGCAACTATTAATTCAGTGTCTCTTCCAAGGTCGTACATCTTCCTAAGGGAGTTCACAAAGATGTGCAAGGACTCCATACCACATTATTTTTGCTGCTTTATGACTTTTAATGACTGCAGTAATGGGTCTTTGCTTCTCATAGTTCTCACTTTCTTTTCTGTTTAATGAGTGAAATATTATTACTTTGTTAATTATAAATAATTACTTCTCTAAGTTATTAACTTCATTACTTAGAAATCTTTTGATAAATATTCTGTGACCTTAATACATATAGGAAGTAATTTTCTGTTCTTGCTATACTTCTGAAGAATGTAGGCATTCCATTAATCTGAATATTTTCCTGTTCTTGACTAGAGAAAAAAATCTTATTTTTTTTTTCTCTGTTGATGCAAAACAATAACCTGGGTTATTTATTGTGCAAGTGCTATGATGTTTATGGGATGCCTTTATTACACCAATTTTTTTCTTAAAATTTTAACTATTGCCAAATGACCTAATTTGTGGGGAAAATTTTCTATTAAATGTATCAAGCTGGTTTAATAAGTCTCCTACACAGAGTTAATAGTATTAATTTTTTTTTTCCTTGAACACAAGACATTTAATATCTTATAGACTTCCTTTATGTTTTTGTATATCTTTTTCAAGTTTGACTTGAAAACAAACTGTGTCTTTGTGTTGTTAATTATAATTTTAAAATACACTATAAAAACAAAGTCTATGAAAAATGTCAAAATTTCATTAAAAATAAAAGCTAAAAAGTCAATAATTATCACCTTTACTTAGTATGCACTTTAAGTTTTTTGTCCTTCAAGATTTAGACTAATGCAAAAATGCCTTAAAATTACTGAGCTAAATCCCTGTCTGATAACTACTAAAAGTACTGGATTAATAAGAATAATTTAAATTACATCTGTTTTTAGTTTAATCCATTTTATAGTTATATCCTAGAAGGCCTCAAACTAAGATGCATAAAATTGCTAATGTATTTCATAAATGATTGCAGAATCTCAAGCTGTCAGACCTTGCATTTCTGTTAGCACATTTTTGATTCAAGGATGTTTGGAAAGAGAAGAGAATGCATATCAAGTAATAATATTTCTATTCTAATGAATTTTCTCATGTGAATGATTTTTCCTTTTCCATTCTAAATTTACATTTTGTCCCTTAACACTTTTTTTTTGGTTGCAATTTTTAAATCAATGCTTAAGTTAATCAATGCTCCTTTCAGGCTTGTGACAACATTTAAAGCTGGCTTAATTTCAGTGTTATTTCAAAACTGACCCAGCGTTTGGTTCCCTTGGTTTGTGTGCTGTGCTGAACCAGAGCTTGTCATTTTGTGTTGTGATGTGCTTAATTCTTTGTCTAGTAGTGTATGAATGCTGTTGAAAAAATGGCTATTTGCTTAAACAAAGATGGGGTTGGAAATCCTAAATGCTGGATTTTTTAAAAAAGAATTTTTGGTTTCTGTGTGCATAAATAATTAATAATTTTTCCCCATTGATTAGCACTCGTATTTCATTACTCCTGATATAACTGGATTGCCAACAATCCCTGAAAGCGTAAGTATGCAGTTTTCTTTTTAAATATTTAGGAGAAGTATCAACCTCATTCTCTGGGCAGGGCTGAACTCTGCTTTTATCAATAGGAGATGTGTTTTTTCTAAGACTGCTTTTAGAATATAATTGATGTCTATTATTACAACCTTTAGCCAGTAGTTACTGTTGCATTCACCATTAACCCATTTTAAAGCATTAACAGGGCATTTTTGACCACTGCTGTATCCACCCTTTGTTCATAATTACTTGGCTTGTTTGCATTTATTGGGATTATTTATGTAAAATACATTCTACTTATGCACCTCATGTTATTTGAATACCTGCCTTTTAAACACTGCATTGCTAAGCTGCAAATTCAGCTATCAAGATATGCAGTTATTTTTTGTGGAAGAAGGCATGCCCGGTAAACCGGAATGGTGGCTGTTATTATTATTATTTTTTTTTTTTAAAATAAAGACTTGCATCTGTAGTTGCTATATCCTTGATGGTGCTGTGGGTAGATTGCAAATGTGAAATCTCGGATCGCATTCTCTATGATGCATTTAGCTGGATAACACCTAAAAAAAGAGCTTTGAAACTTGCTGCTTTCCACTCTTGCATTTAAATCTGGAATTTAATATGGATGTATAGGTGTGAATTTTTACACTTTCAAATAATAACTGAAAGTTAAGCTGTTGGGAGGTTCTCCACAGCACAAAATCGCGCAGTACCACAGAACTCGTTCTTGGTAGGTATTGTGGTGTTTGTGCAGAACGTGACAGAAGTGTGCTCACAGCCTCTGTGGTGGTGCATCGGCGAGGGGCGGTGGGGACGGCGTCCCGCTGGCCCGCTCCTCGCCACTGCACTGTGACTGGGAGGGAAGGTGGTGCCCACGGTGTCCCAGGGCCACAGTGTGGGATGGGCGAGGGAAGGAACGCTAGGCTGGAGAGGAGTGCTTGTAGGGTGCTCGTATTGGCGAGGAGGCCTGCGGGTACCTATGTGGTGGTGGAAAGGAGTCCGCGCCAGGGACCTAGAGAAGATCGTGTGGTGCTTGTCGCAACCCAGAAAACTACGGGCAGTTGCTGGACAGAGGAGTAAAAGAGAGGACCTTTGTTGCAAGGGCTCCTTGGGCAGGACAGGACTTAATTTTTAAAATGTTTATTTCACCTGTTTCACCCTACGGGTTGAATTCCTCTATTTTGAAGAATTCTCTTGTTCTAGCTTATTGTTTGGGGTTCTAATACAATGTAGCTTCGGAGGTTAGAAGGTGTGTAAGGTTCACTCTGGGTCTCTGGCTGGTGGAGGATCTTGCAATGGTGCCACTGTGGATTTATTTTTCTGATTCTTTGGGAGAAAGGAAAAGTAATATTCAAGGTGCCTGTCTATAATTATTTTTTACTCCATTTACAAAAGTCTCATCCTTCCAGTATGAATCAAAATAGTATGGTACTAATGGAAAGTTAGAACATGCAGGGAGAGAAGAGATGAGGTAATTACAGTAAATTAGCAATAAAATGAATTTTCTTATTCTTTGTTGTAAGGTTCACACATTTCAGGGGCAGTAACTTTTCAGATGTAATGCAGAAATAACTGACTGTTCCCCAAAGTTATATCAGTCTGTATACGATTGCGAACTCTTTTTACCACAGCTTTTGCAACACAGAATCAGTGTACCATATCAACTCCAGTGTTAGAGGGTGTCTGAGGTAAATTGGACTTGTATTATCATGGTTCATCAGCCTCTGACGACCAGTTAAAAGTTGCACTTGAAAGACCAGAGTTTCTTTCTAAATGGAGTGTTTGTAGCCTTAAAGCTCTTGTTTTTATCTCTTCCAAAATTTTATGCAGCATGGACCAAGAGTAACTCTATACTCCTTGTCTTTGAACTAGTAATGCATTTCTGAATTTACATGAAACTGGGTCGTCGATTGGATCTTTGTTTGTCTTTTCAATATCTTTTTTTTTTTTTAAATATTGCGATATATCCAAAAAGGAGGTCAGTCTTCTGATCATCATCTGGGCTTTAGCTAAAGTTCGCTTTTCATATAGTAGAGCCTGTAAGGAGGTAAACCAGCAGCTGGTGATCAGCAGCTCTGCCCCACGCCACGGTCCCTGACTGCAGACAGCCATGAGCTGGAGAGGCCACAGCCGGCTGCCGTGTCCTGGTCCCCACCATGGGGGGAGGTGCTGGCAGTCAGGCCTTGAAGCCTTTACGCCCTGGAGCCTTTACCACTTGTCTTGCCTTAGCTGTTTTTTCAGGGGTGCGTTACCTTGCTGCCATGGGTTGGCCTCATCCAGTGTAGTCTAACAGTTCCACTGTTCAGATTTCCATCCTTGGGTTGGGGCGCATAGCTGATAGACCTCCTACATTAACGTTCGGTAATGTGTTGCTCCTGAGAAGAGATGAGTAAGAGTTCTGGTTGCAGGTACAATAATGAATGTGTGAAATTAAACGCTTTGTACATTGTGGGGTGTATTAGTATATTTTCATACATTTTCTCTAACATTTATAAAAATTTACTGTTTTCCTAGGCATTTTTGCTGGTAGCTGTTTTAGCTTATTCAGAACTTGTATGTCTCTGGCACTGTGCCATGCAGAAATGCTGTTAAGTTCAGCTGGAACACAGAGATCCTCCCCCACCCTCCAATCTGCTTTTTTCTCTTTTTTCCCCCCACTTTTGTGTTGTCTGAACTATGAATAAGAGGTGCTGGTGACTTTGATTTTCATTAAACCCCACAGTGGGGTTCTTATTAGGGGCAAAAAGGGTGGCTGCAGGAAGGACCCAGTACCTTCTGCCAGTGCTGCTGGACGTTTGATGTCCTGGTGCATACAGCTCAAGCAAAAGCTTGGTGTTTTTCAACAAGCTGTTTTGCTGTACTTGAAGGACAATAAAATGTGTCGACTTTGGTAGAACCTGGCAAAATAGCACAGTTTTATTATTGGAGCTACGAAGAACAGTTATTGCAGTGGTGGAAGATCTGTTCCTGGGTTGGAAGTAATGGTTATCTTAATAGCATATGGTGCTACTGATATAGTACCAAATTTCATATTTTTTTCAAATTAAAAAAAAAGGGCAAATCTAAATTCACAAGGATAATCAAATGAGCAAAATATTAATAACTTACACCAGTTAGTTTTTCATTGGCTTTAAAACTCAATCAATTATTCTTAAAGCATACAAATTTTAATGCAAAGGGATTTCTTTCATAGTTTTGCATTGGTTTTTTTTTCCCACCTAGTAATTGGACAAAAATTTTTGAGTAATATGTAAAATGTTCCGCTAGCTACTACTGTTGCTGTATTGTTAACATCTTATTTATTTAAACAGAGAAACCTCACTGAATATTTTGTTGCTGTGGATGTGAACAACATGCTGCAACTTTATGCCAGTATGTTGCATGAGAGACGAATCATTATTACCTCTAGCAAACTAAGCACTGTAAGTACTTCACACATCTCCTTTTAAGTAGAATATATTGAACATTTCACAAAATGACCTGCAGACCTTTGTGGTTTTAGATATGTTCCATGTGTACTTATAAGACAATATCTACATACTTTTCTGATATATGGTTTTAGTCTGGCTCTTGAAGTACAAAAGTCTGATTTATATAAGACCTACTCAGATACATTAAGTCAGGTTAATTATTTTTCTTATCAGGAGATGAGAGTTCTTTAACTCTCCTGGGTTCATTTCTGTGCCTTCTATAACCTAAAAAGAATTCTTAAGGGCTATTATAAGATCTTTATTATTCACTTGTGGCTTATTCCATTGGAGCTACTTGAAAGAAATCAAGGGTCCATAATAATAGCTGCTATCCTAACCTGGTAATAGGTAGATTCATCTTTGTTAGAGTGGTTTGGGAGTGCATACAGTAATAGCTCTGATTTGGAGCAGCTCTTCAGACTGATAATAACGTACAACTCAAAATAGCATTTTTTTTTATTAAAGGTTTTAGGCTACTGCCCACATTAAAATGTTTTTTTTTCTTCCCCTTATGCCTGCTTAGACTGCTTAATAAAAGAATGTTGTGTTTAATTTTGAAAGTATACCTAAATATTCAGATGTTATTTTGTTTTACTCTTCACAGAATATTATGAGTTTTTAAAATACCCTATATTTTTAAAATATTCCCAAGATTAATTTTGCATTAGTACAAGACTGTCACTTTATAACCAACTTTCATCATAGAGTGTACTTGTTATGCAGAATATTTAGCCTGTTAAGCAGTATCATTGAAAATACCCTCATTTTTTTTTCAACGGTACTGCATAAAACATTTTGTTTAATATGCTTTCTATGGTAGAAAATCAACTTTATGTTCCTGAACGCTAATTGTACTACCAAATAAACAGACAGCTATTTTCAACACATAGGTACAAGGTTGGATATAGTACTAAAAATTAATATTTTCAAAGACTTGCAGGTGCTGATTTCCAGTACATACGTGTGCATGTAAGGAGTGAGAATTTTGGATTAGAAATAGTGGTTAAAACCCCCTTATATTCTTTTCAGTCAAAAATAAATTGAAGATAGAGAAGATTTAGAATCACCATAAAAGGCTGACAGGTTTTACAATTCTGGGTGGTAGTAACAATTATATAACTGTCGTCTTTTTTTTTTTTTAAATGCCACAGTGTTGGGTCCCTGAGTCTGCAATCACTGTTGCAGTTAGGGAAATGCACAAAAGACAGCACTTTAGCAGTGGTTTGCAGAATATGGAGCTAAGTCCGTGATGATTGGAGAGAAAAGGAAACATGGGGTCATATAAGCACAGGACACATGAACAGCTGAAACCCAGAAAAATAAATAGTGAATGAATATAAGCAAACTTCAAATTACTAGTCTATGCTATACTTTTTAACCACCAAAGATTTTAATTTATCATAGGAAATTGCCATATTCTATCACACTTTTTCCTTCCCCCTGCCACCCCCATCATCCTTCCCCCACCACCCCTGAAATGGCTAGGGGAAGATTTGGGTGTTACAACACGCTAATAAGACTGCCCAAATGGTCAAAGAGAATTTGAAGGGAAAGGCCTTTCAAAGAACCTGGCTTAGTGGAAGTTCACATGCTGTAGCAAAACCGTGGAATGATTATTTTTTTAATTTATTTTTTCGGTTTGCCAGTCTGGGACCCAGCTTGCTATAGTTAAAAAAAACCAAACCAAACCAAAAACAAAAAACCAACCAAAAACAAACAAACAAACAAAACCCAAACCAAAACCCCTCAAAAACTCAAAAAAACCCCCACCATAAAAAAAACTTCAGCTCCAATGATGCCCCAGTCAAACCTCTTTTACTGCTCCAGTAGAGAGGAGATAGGAATCATGATGGCAGCTCTGTGCCTGTGGAGGATTCATTCTGCAGGTGGACATGTGTCCGTCTGCTTAACACAATTTAGAATTGCGCTCTCAGCCTACATTTGGATCCTGTTAAGACTTGGTTTTGTTAGGCTGAGCATCTCAGCTGATCTCTTGCTATGATATGACAAGAGAAGAGGAGGTTGTCAGAATCACACTGCACTGATCTAGACCACCTTATTTCCATGTTCAGATTCCAAGCTCTTTGGAAGTCATTACAGAACAACTAATATTATATGCTGTATAAAACTTTGTTCAGAATTCAGCTGTTTATTCCAAACCTTTTCATGAAGTAATAGTCATCTTGATGGTGTCCTCACTTGAAAATAATTTCTATCAGTCTCCTAGACAAGGATAGGTAGCAATAGCAGACATTTATATTGTCATTTGGATGTCCTGAATGATGTCATGAAGAATGTCCCCAAGCTGTGAATGTAGATAGAAAATTGCAGATCAAGTCCAAAAAGAGATAGCACATCAATTTCACTCACTTCTGGTTATTTTTTCACGCTACTAGCATTACTTAAGTCATAGCTAAATGAAATTATTGCCACATCATGTTGGATCCACTTTTGATACAGGATTGGATTAATTTTCACTTGCACTAGTGAGTTCTGATAAAAAAAAAATAGACCTGGCTTATGAGGAACCTCAGTGAGAACTGCTACCTGCTAATCTCCTGCGTTTACAGGACAGGACTGATGCGAGGCTTGCTTCTTTACACAGTAATATAGTTTAAAAAGTAAATTAAACACTTTTCAGTATCTCCTGTAAGAATTTAATTGAATTGCCGAGAATGATTAAATGTGGTTTTGGCATAAGATGTTTCTTCTTTAAAATGTTACATTGCTTAATATAATACAAATAATCCAATGGAGTGTATTTGGACATTAACATTTCCTAGTTTTGTGCTGTTTTACTATTGTGTACAAAACACAGCAGACTGGTACTTTGTGTTGCAAAGGTCATGTTTTAATATTCCTAAATTACAGCTTGATACTTGAAAAGATTATTTGTTCAAAAACAGCGCTATCAAGTACAACTTTCTGTTAAGGGAGTTGTGCCTTATCTTTGGGGTTAACTGAATATCAAGTGTTTATGTCAGTTCATGAAGACTGGGTTGTGATGTCACCTTCAAGTTATCAGCTCTGTTTCGGTTCACTATCTCAGGGCAGTGACTGATAACAAAAGGCATAATTCAAGGCCTTGCTCACTTTCTCCTTGCCCTTCTTGTGGGGGGCCAGGAATGGAAAACTACACTTACTTATGTACAGGATTCTTTGTCTAGCATTTCTGCCCTATAAATTTCATGCCTTCATTATACTCAAGCATAAGGATCAGCCCTGTTATGGAAAAAGGGGGAAAAATGATGCTGTATTTAAAAAGAAGGTTTACTTTGGAGGGAAAAAAGAGAAAGAGAAAAGAAGGTTGCTTATTTTAAGCTGTTGAGTAGAGTTTTTTAATTTTTTTAAAAAAAGATAAGTACCATTTTATCCTGAGGGTGTGTTTCAGTTGTCAGCTTACATTTTATTTCAGCCAAGCAGGCTTTGTTTTATATCTTCTGATTTTTGCAATTGTTATGTATTTTTTGCATCTTTCTTTAAACTTATTTTCTGTATTTTTACCCTCCTTAAAAACTCCTTTGGTGGAGATCTTTGTCTACTTGCCCTACCAATTACTACTAAGATATAAGTGGAAACTTCCCACCACTCCTTTCTGTCATAGCTTCTGGGTCATTATTTGCCCTAACTGTTGATTCTTTTATTAGCTTGACTTTCCAACCACTTTAATAACGTGATTATCACCAACCTCACAGCTTGCTTCAGGCTTAGTGTTAGAGTGAGATGGATTCGGCTAGCCTGAGGATTATGCTCTGTAAGATCTGTTTGTAGCAAAAATTACCATTTCTGGCTTTTGAACAGTAAACTATGAAAGAGAAACAAATTATATGGCTTTGGATTAAATGAAAGGATGAATGAAACAAAGGAATTGATCTATACACAGGGGTGGCTGTTAGTTGTTTTACTGTAGCTGTAAAAGAAAGAGACCTTTCCTAAATGTCATGCTGTATGTTCTCGCACAGCACCGTTTTCTCACGTGTCACTGCATCTGCATGTATTCTTATTAGTTGCGTGGAGCTGTATGAGTTTCAGTACAAATAATTTTTTAATTCAGTCTTTCTATAAATTATTAAAGTGCTGGGGATGGCTTTTGCAGGAAGGCTGAACTACAGCATTGATTTTATGCATGCTGGAGGCAGGCCCTAGATGTTTCGGCCCCAAGTGCACCTGCTGTGGTAGTCTACCAGAACATCATACCACACTCTCATGTATTCAAAGCAAAGGAATAAATCATGATTTTACAACAGTGCATCAGTTGACTTATTGCTGTTTTGTGACCGGAGGTAGGAAGGATTGCTGTTTAAAGCCATGTCATCGGTTCTCAAGTCACTCAAGCATGAAAGCTTGTCATATGCCTCTGTAATTGTACCTCACCAGTCTTTCCCTAACTAGTCAGCTGGGGCTGTGCGTTTTGTCTCAAACACCCGGCTGGCCAGTGTCTGACAGGAGCTTTCTCGTCATCCTGTCAGTAATATGCTAACTAGAGTGTATCTTCTGCGGCCTACAATGGCAGGTGGAAAGGATGCTACACTTTAAAGCAAATGTCTAAACGTTATCTCCATTTTGACCAGTATTTGTTTCAGGTAATACAAGTCTGCTGTGTCTGAGAGCGTGGTGGTTACAAAGTTCTGTCTGCTTTACACTGGCTGTAGGTTTCTTTGGTGATCCCTATAAAAACAAATATGTACATCAATAAAATATTCCATTGGGGTTTTTTTTTGTGGTGAAGGAGCACTGAATATAAATTTACACACAAACATACATTTGTGGAATAATGTTTACCATCGCTTATATGCAAAGAGAGCTTCCTGCAGTTGCCCTCAGTCGCTGTGATGAGTTGGAGTGAGTGGTAGCTTCGTGTTCCGTGCCTTGTTAGTCTTGTTCAGATATGGTCACACTATCCATGGTTGCTCAGGCACTGGGAAGATGTGGAGGCTCCTTGGAGAATGTAACACCAGCTGCTAGAGAAAGCAAAACACCCCTTACTCTAAACACAGTGTCTTTGTGAATCACTTCGCTCCTCCTGCATCTGACCCTAAATCCAACATTGAGTTTATTCCAAAATCCATGTGTCCCAAGGCAAGTAATATCGTCAACTGAATCAGAAAACAACTGTGGCGGTTGTCTGTTTCTCTCCCTTCACTTAAATCTCTCTGCAGTTTGCGTGTTGAAGATTCATGGATCTGGTTAAAAAAACTGCCAAGCAGCGCTTTGTGACTAGGCCAGATCACTGGGATGTGGTTTTGGAGCACAGTGCTCGTTAGCGTGGAGCCTGGAAAGACAGAAAGCTCCTCTGTTGTATTTTCCTGTTTCTGAGCTCAAAGCTGCCTATTTATGGAGCTACTTCTCTGGTACAAACTAAGGATCCAAGACAGTGGAACAATTGGCTCCATACAGGCCTTCCATGTTGGAGAAAATAGTGGCATTGGGAGCTGTCATAGGGCTTAGTGACGTCCTCACATTGCCTTGTGCTCGGGTGGTGCTCCCAGTTCTGATTAAATTAACTATGGCACCTAATTTATTTTAATTGTGCACTGTAGTGCAGCCCCAATCCTATCTAAAAATGTATTTATGAGGTGTATGGCAGATCCATTGTAAATAATACTCTTCCAATAATTTAAAAAATGATAGATTTAAAATGTAATTTGTATCTCAGATTCCTCTGACGTAGTACATAGTGGGTGGAAATATGCAAGGGGTAAATTAGTTCTTGGAAAACAAGAACTGGATAGGAATTTATCATTAACTTGCAAAGCAGAGCAGGTATTCCACTGATACTCACTGAGCTCCCAGAAGCATAATTAGAATTCATTTTGGGATACTAGGTCAATTAGACCATTTGGTCTGGGAGTAGATGAGGAGTGGTGGTTAATAATTTTATTTTTTCTTTATAGTTCAGGTGTAAGCAGTCTAAGATAAACTGGGCAGAGGTGTGTGTTGTGGGTGTAGTTAAGGTCCCACTGGGACAGCCGTAGGGAGTGTACTTCTAGCAATGAAGCTGTGGAATGTCAATATGGAATCAAAATGTGATTAGGATAATACAGCCAGACCTGGAAAGCTCTCCCAGTCTTGAAGTTTAGAATAGTTTTCCCATTGCCACAGCATAATAGTAGGAGAAGTAATTGTGAAAGAACTTGTGAAAGAACTTGTGAAAATCCCAACCAATGTGTGGTCAGCAAATGATTACAGTTCTTTTTCTTTTAATGAGAGAGGGAAAAAAACAATAAAAAGATGCAGATTGCTATTACCTGCCATCTATGTAAAATATCAAGAACTGTATCACTGGGTTTTATTAAAAAAAAAAAATGAATCCCAACCCCCAAACAAAGGAAAAAATGAAAAACCACACTGTAAAAGAAGAGAATGTAGACAGAAAGACAGATCTACAAATTCATTTTGAAATTAAATTTTTCGCTTATTACCACTTTCAGGAAAAAGAACAAATCTCAGAGTAAGATAACCCAGGGCAAAAGTTGTTTCTTTTTCCAATTTGTATAATCTTTGGCAATTCAGTAAAAACTGCTGGAACAAAATGCTGTGTAGAGCCAGTGCAGGTGCTGCTGTGGGCATATGAAATCTAAGAGAAGCCTTTAAGTACTGAGTCCCTTGTGGTTGGGCTGTATGAGAACTGAAAGTGAAAGAGTCCGTATTCTGTTGACCAGAACTGTGTCACCCCCTAAAAAAAGTACCACTGAAGTCATTGGTGATCATGTGAAGCTTAAGATGTGAAGATGAGTTACTGAAGGTCGTGTGAGTGTACTACCAGCTCTCTGTTCTGATGTGCTGTTATGGCAAGATTTTGCCTTTTTCATGGTCGCTGCTGCTTTATCACTCTTTTCCCAAAATTCACCAATGATGAGATGAACTGTAACAGTCAGTGGTTATCTCTACTATTGCTCACAGTAAATAAGTTGTCTGTCAGCTGTTCACAAGGAAGCTGTTCCCTGCTGCTTCTTAATTAGTGTATGGCAGAAGAACATACCATGGAGTTACTCTGGGGGAGGAAATGTTAATAAAAATTATTTTCCTGGAAACTCTCCTTTCAGAAGCGAGAAACATTTGCAGAACTCCCTTGTTTTATGGGAGGCTAGCTCTTCCTCTATGGAGACAGGTCATAACGTAAAGGAAGAAGGAAAGGGGGAATCAGGAGATGGTTTGGAAGAGGGGCAAAAAGACGTATACGTTTGTTGTGGTCTGTGTTTTTGTGAGAGAGGAAGAGATAAAGAACTTAGGAAGTAAATTAATGTCAAAATGAGAATAAACAATTTCTTAAGAACGTACAGAGTTGAAATGAAGAAATATGAGACAATGGAAATTATTGAACAGATGATATAAATAAGTGTAATTAGTTTATTATAGGATAAACAAATATCAGAAGAGACCTGTTAGTTAACGTAATCTGTAACGTGTTAAGGATAAAAGCTAACTGCTAACTTCCAGAAGTTTCATTTTCAAGCTATGAAAAATACTAAAAATCTTTGTGGGATGAAGAAATTCGGTAACTAAATCAAGTTACATGGCTTTTTCTATGCCACCTACACCTACTTTGTTATATAGATACCTCTGATTATCTATAAACATGCGTGTAGGTCCTTAGTATAGGCACAGTATGCCAGTGGTATTCCTTGTTGAGCGCTCACCTGTCTACTACCACTTCAATTTTATTTTATGCTCAGCTTCCATTATTGGAAAACATGTCACTCCTGGAGCCATAGGCAAGGAACAAACCATGTCTGCAGTCTTTTCTTTTCCCTTCCAAACTAATGCACAAGAATGATGCCATAATGCTGCTTTGTGAATCAAGAATTGCAAGAAAAGAGTGAAACTGATTGTATATGAAGTGCTGTCAAATTCATGAATAACACTCTTCTCTTCCCTTTCTTTTCCCCAGAAATAAATGATAAAATGAAGTGAATAATACTAAAAAAAAAAAAAAAAGACAAACCAAAAAAACCAGAAGACAGTATTTTTTTTTATATTAGTGTTTTCTTTTTCACATTTAATTTTCACAATGGAAGAAGTTAAATTTTTTATCTGTGGACAGGAAATATATTTCCCTTCCCCTCTGTCCCTTCTGTGAGAGAGGAGAGCTGGGGGGTCTCATCTTGCCGACTGGAGGAAAATGCATTATGGCTCATTTAAGGTCCGGCTTCTTTTTCTTCTTAAAGATTATGGGGATGGCAGATGGGAAGCGGTTAGCCAGGAGCTAAATTAAAGAAATACATAAGAAGTGGCTTTGGATATCATGGCTGGGGCAGTATATTCTGTTCTCTTTTTTTTGCTGAAATTTTTTTTTCATTAGTGGCTTCTGAATTCTCACCAATGCCAGCAGAATGGACTAAGTTTATGCTTTAGTCTGACTGTTTATTCTTTAGAGCTGGGAAGGGATTTACACTCCATTGTAAACTGGTGAAAGCAAGGGCTCCCTTCCCACTTTTACTCCCCAGCAGTCTTCCCCCACCCATTCAAGAAATGGGTGGGAAGGTAGGTCTTAGCAACTGTTAAGTATCTGTTATGGATTTGAGACCTGATCTTATTACTGGTCAAGCAAGAGTTAGATACGAATGCCACTCTAACAAAGCTGATAGCCTTAGGAGTTGTAATTATGTAGAGGAGAGGCTTCCTTTCACCTGTACGACTGTTCCCCTTTCAGGAAGCGGATAGTGGTTTCTCAGTAATTCTCGTGAACTGGGACTATTGGGGTAACAGCAATAAGAGTTGATCCAGGTTGATGGTAGCTACTGGAATTGTGGCAAAACGGTGACCCATCCCCTACAATTTATTGCTATAGGTATTAATAAGTAGATGAGACAACTAAAGAGAATCTGTGGCATCTTTCAACATATGTGTGGTCAAGGCAGTGGGAGGGAAGCAATTCTTTGGCCCAATGGGACTGTGAGGGAGGAGGGAGAGCACACACCAGTACCCATTTCTGGACATGGTGTTGACAGAGATTGACAGTGTTTGAGGGTTTTTCAGGAAATGGTTTTATCACAGTAGTTCTTTCGTTGCATACAGTAGATTTTGAAAGGTTGTGTGGTATCACAGGTTAATTTTACTTCAGCGTTTTGTCGAACTTCTGTTGCTGTTTTTGGCTTTCTGACAAGATTCTGCTAATCAGTTTCTGTCTTTCTAGTTTGTGCGTTGTGTGTGCAAATCTTGCCACCTATGCTCTGCCTCTCTTTTTACCTTTGGTTATGGAAAAGTCTTTGAAGAAATTAATTTATATAGATAGAAAATAACTGCCAGGTAAGTTTTGTGCAGTATACAGAATAATTATTTTCATGTTACTCATTGAAATTATGTGAATAGTAGGTTACAAATAAGCATAACGTTTGAGTCTGCAGAAAATCTTTCAGCCGAAGTAGTGTGGCTCTAGACATGTCGTAGCGTTTTACCAAAAACTAAAATTAGGAAAAAAAAAAAAGAAAAGAAAAAGGGTCCAGTCCTGTTGAAATCCATAGTAGAAAGGTTCATTGATAGCAGTGAGCATTGGGGTAGCAGATACACATATCAGAATTACTGCATCCACGTAAGGGATAGGGAGGAGCTGCACTCTTCATGTTCCCAGGAGCAGGTAAACCTGCTTTGATCAAGTCTTGAACTAAAACTTTTCTTGACTATTTCTGTTAAGCAGTGCATAGATTTTGAACGACAGTCTTCCCAAGTGGCTCCTTATTGCCATAAGGTGGAAAGTAACTCATCATTGTCTAGAATTTGCGCTTTATTTCAGTCTTGCAGGGATTTGGTAGTAATCAATTTACTATCACCCGGTAATAAATTTTGCTAACAAACTTTGTAACATGGTCTCCCACTATTTGGAGAGACTGTATTATCACCAGGCATATAGTTCCAGCATTTTATTATTTTTTTTTCATGAGACAAAGATAAAATCATTGGACCAGAATCACTACAAAACTCTGGAGAAAACACCCCATACTTTCCTTGCAGGGTGATGAAAGGTTATATGGTGATGTTGGCTGCAGTGTCTTATCAGGAGAGATCAGAAACAGACTGAATCGTTCAGTTGTACTCAGTAATGTTCGTCACTTCATTACTGATAGAAGGGACAGGAAAATTCTTTTCATGTCCAATGCAAATGCTAGGGATTTCAAATTAAATTTGTCCATTTTTAGAGGGTTGATCAATGAATTTTTTTGTCAAAAGTTGTTTTTAAACTAGTTCAAGTCAATTGACTCACGTTGTTCATGTAATTTAAAACCACATTATTCAAACCAATTTTAAAAACACAATTAGATTTATTTTTGAAATTAAAGTTGTTTAAACTAGAAGACAGTCTTTGGAATGGAGAAAAACAGTCTGAAAAATCAAAATTGTTGGAAGCAGAAATATTAAAAGTTCTGTTTGATATTGACAAATGGGTTTCAACAGGTAAAAACTTTACTTAAAGACAGACCACCTTTTTTATTATGGATAGGATCACAACTCTGATAGGTCTTTTCTAGTGCAGTGGACTACAGGAGGATGTCTCAACATCATTTGTTGCCTCAAAAGATGCAATAAACTATCAGATTTGCACTCTTCTGCTATAATTTAAGGTTTTTATAGCAAACTGGAGCTGAGCAATGATATATTTGTGTGTATACATAAACATATAGCAAAGTTTATTGGACAGCTGCTTTTACCTTATATATATAAGCTTATCTGTAAATGGGGTCACAGTTCACAATTGATGTAGTCTCCAGTTGTCCCTGGCAAAACAGGTTAGGTTGTACACAGCCTTGAAGATGACTTCAGGGTAATTTAGGATAATGACTACCTGTCTTGAAAAAGATATTTTTCTGATTTGTGACATTTCTCTTCTTACAATTTTTTTTTTTTTTTAAATATGCATCTTGATGATTCCTTTTACAATAGATAGCAATCAACAGACAGGCTCCGTATGAATGCCTTTCTCCCTAAATAGCATAAAGAATTGTTTTCTGCAAAAGTTCTCACCACTTGGTCAAGCAACAGATGCTCATTTCTGCCCCTAGGAGCGTCTGCTACACTCTCTACCTTGCTGCCTCCTACCTCAGCGTTCAGCAGGGTGCCTGTCGGGGCTCTGCCTGGCTCCGCTCCCAAGCGCAGGTGCTGTCAGACACCCCTCCAAACCCAGTGTCGCCTTAATAGACCTCTGTGTTCTGATCTAAGCGGTTGGGCTCTTACCTGGTCCCCGAAAGCTTTTCAGATCTCTTGAACTGTCTGGTTACTTAAGACATGCAGCATTATTCCAAGATTTGCAGTAGTCCCCATTCTATTTAAAAGAATTAAAAGAATATGTCAGTTAAAGTGGTAAGTTATTTAAATAGCTAATGCATTTGAGAAATGCAGTCACTGTTGAAACGGTAAAAAAGGCAGAAAGAGAATTTGCCAGAAAGTGTGCAATTTTTAATATGAAATCCACAATTATCTTATCAGTATTTGCTTAAAGGCAGAGTTGGCACAGTATTAAAATGTCACACAGTTTGAAGAGCAGCAGAATCCCATAGCTGCTTGTATTACAGGCTGTATACAACAGGAAACTATAAAACATATTCATGCCATACTAAACTGTTTGGAAACCTACTGCAGCAGCATAGATGGAAACGTTTAAATAAGATGTTACATTAAGATGCCATTAAATAGAAAAGCAAGGAACAGTACAGCAAAACCTTGATGTGTAAGTAATAAAATCTTTACCTTTCCTGCTAGAAATGCTAAAATGTAATAGATTTTTTAATTACAGATGTTAAGTAGATGTCAGTCTAAGTGCACACCAAAATATAGATTGTAAAACAAGAGAGTTAATAAAACTTCAAATGTTTTTAAGGAATTATCCACTTCCTCTGTTAAAGTGGAAACTAAAATATAACACAGACATATGCATAAGATAGGAAAATATTCTTCATGCAAATAGTATAGTCATCTTAATTCATAATTTAAGAATGCCTATTAAGAGGAGGAGGAGGAGGCTGTATACATCGGGGGATATCCTGTATAACTATGCTCAGCTTTATTTCAGTCTGTGCTTGAAATATATGAAATGCTTATTTTTATATAGGTGAAATTTATATACTATGTACAATAGTATGTGGACATACTAATTAGTAATTCTGTATCCATTTTGAGTAAAAGAGGAAAAAACATGATACTCAGCTTGACTGCGCTATCAGTAGTGTTAGTTAAACAACAGAGAGAGATAATAAGGAAATAAAACTCATAAATCCCACTGTGTAAAAGAGGGATAACATACTCATTTCTCTCTTCCCCCAAATCAATTAATTTTTAGTAACAACAGAGTAATTGTTAAAGTAGCCATTATTGTAAGTCTAAAATGAGAGTGATTGCAGAGGTTTGATGTAAAGCTAAGAAACGAGGTGTTAATCTGCAACGAAGAGTTTAAATACGGAATTATGATATACTTGGCTTTCTGTAGCGTAGCTGTCAGGCTCGGGCAGTTCGCTGGTCAATAGTGACATTCCGTGTGTCAGTGAACAGAGTCTCCTGATACCTTAACCTGCAGTTCACACATTACTGAAGCTCCAACTGTCGAACATTCAAGTCCCTTGGTACTACTGCAGCTTCCAGACTCTCCTGACTGGCTCATGTTTCATTCTTTGGCAATTTGCCCTAATGATATCCCTCAGGAGCTTTCAGACCCTCTTCTTTTCCATATTTAATCGTGTTATATTAATCTGAGTGCTGAGCAAACTATGCTGCACAAATTGTAATTGTCCACGATTTCTGCTGCGATAGTCTTGTAATTTTTTTTCATTTTAGTGTAAAAATACACGTGCAAAATTGCAGTGTAATTTTTATTTACAAGTCTTAATGTCTAAGACAGCCAGGGTGTGAAAGCTTTAACTGCTGATCTGTTCCACAAAGAGGGTCTCCCTCCCCCCCTCCCCCCAAAAAAAAATCTATAAAGTTTTAGCGCTTGCTATATGGACAGGATTTACATTTTATTTTTAGCTCTTCATTTTGTTACTGTAAGAGTACCTGTTTAATAAACAGCGCTATTATCAGGTTAACCTCAGATAGTAATTCTGTTGTGATATAAAACATTAGGACAGTCTTGTCTTTTTCCATAAACTCGGTGTCTTCTACGTAGGGCATTCCCTTTTTTAATTTTTTTTTTTTTTTACTTTATTTTACGAGGTTTGTAGTGTTTTATTTGCTGGATATAGGCTACCTCATTTTGAACACAGTCTTGATGTTTTCTCATTCTGTTGTAACTCTGTGGCTGCATAATAAAAAAAATGAATTTGAGTGACTCCCTGATGGCAAAGTGGTATTTGATAGATCAAATTTGAATTCTTTAGGCATTGCAGATCACTTGAGAAATGAACTAGACTACGTTTCTAATCAATTCCATACATTTTTTTAGGGGTGTGGGTGGGGTTTCTTTGTGGTGTTTTTTTGTTTGTTTTAGAAAAACACATTTTGAATGGTAAGCAGATTGTAACACCTCCTTTCTTGGCCAAGGAGTCCTTCATTTTCTGGTGATGCCAGACTAGCCAGTCTCTGCTTTGGGAAGGGAGTTTTGGAAAATTGTAATAAACTTGCTTTGCTGTCACAAGGAGTATTCACTTCAGATTTTTTTTAAAGGTAGTTTGGAAATCAAGAGAGTGACACAAACAGAAATTAATTCTGCTCCTGAGTTTAATGCTCTTCTGCAGTTTCATGCAGGTTCAGTTCAATTCCAGTTGTTCCAAATAGCAGAAATGTGGACCAAAAAACTCCCGAGTCCTTCCCACTCAGCAGAGCTGAGTGCAGCTGGGGTGCACTCAAGTTTTGTGTGTTTGTGGCAGTACCCTCATTTGATAAACATCAAGTAGTGCATGTTTATTTTCTTTTTTTCAAGGAAATTGCTGCACAGGGCTAATTTTTAATTGACTTCTTATTCTGATTTCTTGCAAATGTTGTATACGTGTATCAGAGTTCTTCATAGATGTGTTTAAGCAATTAAAAGTAATTTTAAAATGCTGCAATAGGTGGTTTGGGGAGGTTAAGATTCTTACGTGTCTAAAAGTTATTTTAAGATTTTGTATTTTCTTTTTATTCATATTTTTTGTTGCCAATTCTGTGTGTGTATTTTTATTTTTAGTTAACTGCTTGTGTTCATGCGTCAGCTGCATTGTTATATCCAATGTATTGGCAGCACATTTACATCCCAGTGCTTCCTCCACATCTTCTGGACTACTGCTGGTAAGACAGCTAACCTGTTATCCCCATTTCTGAGATTATTATCTGTCTTGTAATTCTAGCTGTGGAAAACACTAACTACTTATGTAACTAAAGATACAGGATCCAGTTTATGAAAGCACTTAAGCCGATGCTTAAAGGATGACTTGAATGGAGATATTTCAGCATGCCTTTACGTGGTGTTCAAATTGGTACCTTGAATTACAGTTCTGATTGCTATCAATGCAGCATTTAGAATCGTGTTTATAATAACTGTTCCTATTTTATTGTTAGAGAATGCATTCAGTAATTTAAATGCAGCTGTGTTACCCTTTTCTTTTATTTGGCAAATATTTTAACTTGAGATAAATGATACTGATCGAAGCATTCAGGAAAAAACTAATCAGTTTTTCTGGAATCAAATGTTAGTAGGCATCAATGTTTCCCTTAGGTCTGTACAATGATTTAATATTTGTATTCAGACTCAGCCAGGTTCAGGATCCTATCCAACACCTTCCTGAGTGAGTTTAAAATCTCCTTTTGATACTTCCGAAAGTTTTACTGTAAGAATTCTGCTTCTCCTCATGTGTTTCTGCTCACATGACAGACTTTGTTGTTTTGTCAAACTTCCAAGTTGAACAAGAAAGAATCACTTCTTGAGTCAATTCTGATCCTTCAATGGATGATGTTTCCCCATGCCTGTGTTTTAAGTTTTCAGGCTAAGACGACATCTAATTTCTTTTATTTATAGTAGTACCAGAGATACCAAATGAGAGTTTCCATTAAAGCATCTAAAATGGGAGTATCCGTCCCTGGAAACTTTCTTTTTAGCTAGATCCTATGGATCTGTGGTGGAAAAATGAACCATTTAAAGCCATTCTAGAGATCAGGAATATTGTTATTGTATATGAAAACCGGCGTCAAGTCAGATAGATGCCTACCAACCTAAGTCTATTTTTCTGTTACTAATGTTTTTCTTCACAGAAATAAATTATGCTTGTATGTTTGCTGGACTTGGTTTTGTTTGGGTTTTTTTTTTTTTTTTTGGAACCTATAAATATTGATGTTCTGTTGAACTTCTTGTTTTCAAAGAAATTCTCACTATGTTTCCGTAAGTCACTTTGATAGATTTTCCTCAAGTTTACACTATCTGCCCATGGTATAGCTTTTTCTGTGATAGTTCCTGTAGTTCATATGTATATAATTTATTTTTTTTAAGACGAAATCAAATATTCTTCTCCCACTCATCCCTTTACTTTCAACTATAGCTAAGCCTTTCATCTTTCATGATAGTTTTCTTTTGAAGAAACTCTGTCCTAATTGTTTTTCCTCCTAGCTTTGATAAAATGCACCAAGATGGGGGTAGAGCTTGGATGTATTTGTTTAGTTTTTGTATTACTTGAGCTTAGTGCCAGAAGCTTTGTAATTTCTTCAGTATCATCCATAAATGCTGTTCTCAGACGGTAGATCAACACCTTTATTCAAGCTGTACCCTGCAGAGTGCATCCTGAATACTAGAAGATTTTTTTTATTTCCCCTCCGAAGCACAGATAATGTTTCCAGAAATAATAATGTTGGATGCTGTACACAGCTGCTTGTGATGATAATAGTTGAGATTCTAGGTCATTATGGCTTGACCTGAGAATTTTTTTTACTCATTAAAAAGAAGCATGGAGTTTCTTAACCTTGTAAAACTCATTTATATCCCTTTTTCTTTTTCACAGTAGTACAACAGAGCGGGGAAAAAAAAGTTTCCCTTTTTTAGAGTTGTTCAAATGGAAACACAAAGTTCATGAAGGGAAATGCACAATTGATGAATTTACCACAGTAACTATAATTCAGATCTTTTAACTCAGAATTTCATTCATTTACATTTCTCTGTCTGCTCATGTCTGGTTTAAATGGTTCTTTCGTTAGACAGGTTAGAATAGTGTGATAAAACCACATAAATACTCAGGTTTCCTCATGTTTTGGCTTATTAACAGTGAATAAATATTTTCCTCATAGGTATATAATATATCAAGTTAGGAAACCTTGATGAATTCATAAGGTTAAAGTTTATACTAGGCCAGACCAAGTGTGCAGTCCAAGAGGATCATGTCAATTTAAAATTAATAAAATAATTTTCTAATTTTCTTTTATATTTTCATTTTGATAGAACAAATCTCTTTTTATAAAAGTGTCTTTTTTCCTTTTAGCTTAACGTGCATTTTAATACCTAGAAACTACATCATCATTGCTTCACTTGGATTTTGTTGGAATGTCTCCTATGAACTCTCATTTTCTTAGTGTTGTTCTGAACTGATATTCAAATAAATGAAGTAGGGGATTATTGGTTTGATAATTTTCTTTGTTCCAAGGGAATAAGGCCATTTTTAAAGAAAGAGAAAATACATTTAAATCAACTAGTTTAAATATAGGCCCTGATACTGCAACTTTTCTTTGCATGTTAATCGTTCAACATATTTTGAGAGAAATCCACAGTTTTTGTTTAATGAGTTGGACTATATATCTTCAAAATTTCATAAAGATAAATGATATAATTCTTTGGGGATTAGAATTTGATAAATTACATAAACTGCTTAGCTGGTACATCTTGTGGGCATGAAAAAAGAAAAATGTATCTTTAAGGAAAACAGTTGGACCTATATTAAAATAATATTTAAATTCTTCTACTTGCCTTTTTAATCAAAAAGCCTGTTGGGTTCTATCAGGCAACCTGATATACAGACTGGTTTTAGACATAACGTAATGGATGTTCTTAAAGTAGTCCAAACCCACCCATACTGAGCATCAGTGTGGACTGTAATACTGTCAGGGTTGGCTGGGTTATGAGTGCTTGCAAGGTCCAGTGTGTGAACATACTGTATGTTTATTTACTTCAGGATGTTTATTTCCCCCACGTAGCTTATCTTGGCCTCGAATTCCATTATGGGAACTCCAATATGAGAATTGGAACAACCATCCAAAAAAGAAGAGATTATAAATTTCTTTTTCTAAAAGATAGCAAAATATTAGGCAGTGAAAGTAACTTTTGTCTTAGCTCTACAGGAGGAAAACACAGCGGAGTTACTAAAAAATTGAGTTTTCTGAATATTTTTTTAAGATTTTATTTATTTTTTAGAATTCAGTAAGCAAAAAGGTATTGTTGCACTCAGCCCGGTAGGTGGCTGGCTTTCAAGAATGCTTTTACAAAAATTAAGTTTGAGCATTGATATAGTAATTATATTTGAATAACATTAATTTTTGTAAAGTAGACGGCTAATTTCATCAAATTTCAATGTAATTTCTTGGCAAACTGAGTCACTGATAAAAGAACGTATGACAGTTTTGTCTGTGGATGATAAAGCATCTGTTCTACTGATGCTCTGCTAAGAATATAATGCAATTAGAAAATTCAAGTTACAATTGCAACATGTCTTTTTATGAGATTTGGTCTCTTCTGAATTGGGGTATACACATGCCTGTTTTCGTGAGAATGGGACAATTATTTTCCAATTAACTTGCATGTTTTGCATAACATAGTAATTATTTTTGGCAATGATGTTGTAGATTAATAACATTTTTGGTAATAACACGCATAAGCAAGAGAAAAACTATATAGAGGCTCCCAGTAGTATCATACTAAGCAATTTCATGTACCTATTACAAACCTCTGCTGTTAAGGCTTCAGAATCCAGCAGTAATAAAATTCATTCTTTGCTGAAAATGATCAAATTGACTTTCCATACCTGCAATTTTTACTTGGTGCATTTTCAAGATGTGCTTATCTAATTAGCTTTGTACCTTTATTCTGTTAACTTCTCAAAATTGAAATGGTGTAGCTGTTGCTTTGTTCTCTAGAAAAGAGCTACACACTACCCTTCTCAATGACAGATTTATTAATGGAGCAAATCATCAGCTATTTTAAGTCAGTACAGGCCTGGTGAAGCTGCTAGAACAGTGTCGGTGTACAAGAAAACAAGCGTGCATAAAACGCATACATGATATAGCGCGTGTTTTCACCGTAGTTTCTCCAGTTCATGTTATTTGTAACATTAAGATAACTCTGATGCGATGAACCTGAGGATCTATTTTGCTGCATATTCGGCAGAAGAATCCTCAGTTACATGTCAGTCACAGTCATTCTCATTGGCTTTGTTAAATATGTTTTGTAGTATAAAGTGTCCTTAAAATTATAGTGTTTTAAAGCTGTCTGATTCCTCACTGAATATAAATGCGTGTTTGCTCTGGAGGGACACCCATTTATGATTCCACGTAATTTGAGTTTAGTCCACAAAGGCATAAAGGCCTTAGCCTGGATGAAGTCATCAGGAGGTACTATAATTTTTCAGTATTGGGCTAAGAGAAAGATGTGTGGGGACATAGGGGTCTCCATTTCCCCTTTTGGAAGCCCCATTGCCTAGAAACCTTAAGCCATGACAGTTTGCAGTTTCAGCAAACCTTTATTTTGATAGTATAAACATGATGAAAGCTTGTTTTGGCCTCAGTCAGTCTGGGTTTTGGGTGGTTGTTTGTTTTGGGGTTTTTTTGTTTGTTTGTTGTTTTTTCTTTTTGGCATCGATCCTCTCCTGTGGGACATTGTTAATGAGAGCAATTGGCTAATCCATAGTGCATACAGATTTTTCTAAAACTGGCTGCAGTCGCAGGCAGGTGAGAATTGCTACTTTTGCTCCCAGAGTTGGGACCAAATTGATGTGGCCACGTGAACTGATGCAGTGAAGCCTCTCCCCAGACCTCAGGAAGTCAACTGGCAATCAGTCGGTGCCGGTGGCTCAGATCTGTGATCGAATTAATACAATGGGAGAAATTATTGTATGTCAGATATCTGTGTAACTTCCTATAAGTCATTTTACCTTCCCTTTATTTTTCAGAGATTATTTTTATTTAGTTTTTCTCTCTGCTCCCTTAGTATTTTGTTTCCCACTGAGTTGCTTAAACCAGCCTATCTATCGTTCGCTTCTCTGGAGTGAATATTTTTAGTGATCTTGCAGTACCCAGAAGTGTGATGATGTTTTTTCCCTTCAGCGCTGGATACTGAGTATATTCTTTGTCAGATGGTGCCAGAACACATTCGCTGGGGGAAGAAACAGAAGATAATAGGAAAACATGATAAATTAGCCTGACTAATTCAGTTTCTTGCTTGCATAGTGCAGGAGGTCTCACTCCAGAGGCTTTGTGTGGGTATTTGTTTTATTTTGAGAATATAGTTCCTTGACTTACTCAAATTGGAAATGAGAAGTTTACTATCTTGAGTTAAATAGGATATTATAGAGCTTCCAAATGCCCGCCGAGGAAGGGTTCCAGGAGCACATTCAGAACTGAAACTGGCATTAATGATGTTTGTGTTGCAATGGGGTGATGCTAACTGGTACCGTACTCTCCAGAAGGGTGTTTTAAAACCATTGTAATTCTATAGACAGACCACTTTTGGAACATCCACTAGGCTGAGCTCTGCTATACAGTATGATTGCTTATTGAAACAGGGTACGGCAAGCCAGTTAGCGAGCGTTACAGGTCTTCTTGCTCATACTTCCATAGTTAGGGACAGCAGCCTTTATTTTGTGGTTGTCCTTACTGCAGAGTAAAAAAAAATAAATCTATAATTTCCTTTGTCTAGTAAAAATTTCAGTAGCAACTCCATACATTTAATACAGGCTTAAACGATGAATGTTAACTAGGGACTGTATGTGGCAAGATTTTAAACATATTTTGCTCCACAAATGTTGTGGTAGTTGGTACTTAAAACAATAATTTGGTCTTTTCCACTCTTTTCCTTCAGTGCACCGATGCCTTATCTAATTGGCGTCCACTTAAGCTTAATAGAGGTAAGTTTACTATACGCTTTTGCATACTGGTAAGCATGAGGTGTGTGTGCCATAAATGATAATTTTACTGGCAATGATTCAGAAATAATCCCTGTTTTTTAGCATACAGAATTAAAAAAATTAAGCTTCAAATGCTTTACAAAGTAAAAAGTGTCCCTCTGAAATCTGAGTTTTGAAATGTTTTATGGAGACCTGGAAGCGCTACATCGTGATTTTTTCTGTGTCTGTTTAATAGCTCAGTGGTAGCTTTTTTTCCCCTGCCTTTTCCAGTGGTTCAGCAACAGTTTTTCCCAGTAATAAGAACAATTTATTTTGGAGTTGCCATCAATCAAAATTCAGCATCATTCTGAGTTCGTAGATAATTTACGTTCTGTCCCGCTGAAAATCTAAGTCTAACATTCATCCCATGATATTCGTAACTGTTCGTTTTAGAAATGAGTTTGTTTTTTTTTTTTTCCAAAAAAACAAGGGGTAGCCTTTTCAGATTTAAACACACAACAATACAATAGAACTCACCTAAGCAGTAAGTACTAGCTGGGTCATAAATAGCTTTGCCTCTTCCCATAACCATTTGCTGACACCATTTAGCCTGCACGTGTAGTCTGATTATCATGCAGAGCAGATAATTGATTTGGGAAGTTTATTTGATTTACACTTCTGCTAAAGCAGTTTCTAAGGATCAATTCACATTTACTAAGCTGATGAGGTGGGTTCTCCCCCAGTCTGAGCCACTCGCACTTTTTTGTTTCCAAAAAAGAGCCTTCTATGATGTACACTTCTTAACTCTAGGCATAGCCTTCTGTTCTCTCAAATCAAGTTCTTTGATCTGCATACATTGATCGTAATATCTTGACTAGGATCTTCTTCCTTATTCCATCAGAAAATAATGGAACAGAAGGGCTTGCTCTGAAAAAGAAGTCACTCAATTCCTTCTGGAATTATTTCCTGGGCTGCACTATTATGTATTATAGTAGGAGCATGTAGAAAAGAGTTCTATCATTTTTTCCTGTGTTGTGGTTTAACCCCAGCTGGCAACTAGGGCCACGCAGCCGTTCACTCACTTTCCCCCTGCCCTCAGTAGGGTAGGGAGAAGAGGGAGAAAAAGGAGGGGAAAAAAACGAACCTTGTGGGTTGAGATAAAGACAGCTTAATAGAACAGTAATGGAAGAGAAAAATAATAACACTACTAGTTGTAAAATAATATACAAAATAAAGTGATGCAACACAAATTGCTCTCACCACCCGGTGATCGATTGCCTAGCCTGTCCCATGCGGCCATCACAGATCCCTGCCCCCCCCAGCCAACCCCCATTTATATGCTGAGCATCATGTCTATGGTATGGGACATTCCTTTGGCTGGCTTGTCCTGTCTGTGCTCCCTCTCAGCTTCTATGGGAAGCTGAAAAAGTCCTTGACTTACTGTAAACATTATTTCACAACAACTAAAACAATATGTATTATCAACGTTATTCTCATACTAAGTCCAAACCACAGCAGCTACTAGAAGGGAAATTAAGTCTATCCCAACTGAAACCAGGACATCCTGAAAGGAACAAATTGTTTAATTCGTAGCTGCTCGTCGAGTCTGTTGAAAAATTGTTTTTTCTGTTTTTTATCCAATTATGTGATTAACACCCTATCTTTCACAAATATGAGAGAATGAAATGTTGTTATAAGATATGTATAGTTCCAGTATATTTAACTGTGTTTTGTGTAAATCTCAGCTTTTAAGAATTCTTGTATATGCTTGTGTATTGGAGATTATTCATATAACCTTACTGTTTGATGAAGAGGAAGTGTTTTTAAAAGGTACTCTGAATCCTGTGCCTAATTCACAAATCCTAGCTCTAAAGCTCAAAATGTTGTCTTTGCCATTATTGTCCTTTGTAAAATCATCATTTCTAATCTAGCACATTTTAATAAAAATGTACTTCAAGAGAATGCTATTGTAAAATGCTTTTTCCGCTATATTTTTTTTTCTTTTTAACAGAGAGTAAAAAATAGATCACTGGAGGATGTGGTTTTGCTAAATGTTGACACAAACACTCTAGAAACCCCTTTTAATGACCTGAACAACCTACCTGGTGAAGTGGTGAGTCTTACAGATATTTCATTCTTTCTTTCTTATATAGATGCTTGAATTACTAGTAGTTATTTTTGCCTGGTTTTGCTAAGTGCTGTAAAAGGAATTAGGGGGTGAAAAGCACCAAGTGTAGACCCCTGTATTTGAGATTTTTACCTTTTTGACAGTTGAGGAGATGTTGAATGGAACATCATATTCCTTATTGTAAAAGTAGGATCATAATTATAAAGCTAGCTGCATTCATTAGGCATAGCTGCTTTAAACGCAAGAGTCTCTTCATCTCATCTTAATCATTATATTACAAAGTAGGCATTTCTGTCTGCCTAGTGGCATGTCTTGCAAAAGAACGAGAGAGTTTTTGAAGGCAAAAAGAAGAAGGGGGCCAATTATCGGCTTCTGCTTCCCTGCCACCTGCCAGCGCTTTCCTTTTAATTAATGATCTGATGGCACTGGTCAATATAATAAGAAATGCTTGTACAGTTGGGGTCAGAAAATTCAGGCTTTGATCTTCTTCAAGTTTCTGAAACATTTATTTGTTTTCTCTAAATTATTTCAGTTTTATTTTAATCTCTTCTATCCTGCTGAGGGCTGCGTGAATGAAAACCTATACTGTTTGTCATTTGCTTTGGCAGAGCAAAGACTGCTTACTTAGAATTCTATTTGTAAATTAAACTGCAAACCCAGTTTGTCATAAAAGACATCTGATCCTTTTGAAATGACGAAAACTGTCTTTTGTCTGTAAAGGATGATAAATTAAGTGCCAGTTCTTTCTGGACTTTGATCTTGCAGAGGGTGTCGTCCTCCCCCCCCCCCACCTTTTTTATTCTTATTGCCTATAGGGGAACATATTCTGTGTATCATTTTAAATAGTCACAAAATTCACTTACCTTGTTTTTCCCAGTAAAGCTCTAAAAGAATATCATTGTGAAAACACTGTTTTGATTATTTAGTTATAGATGCTCAAGCTATCACAAATGGTTGTCAGCACAAAGAATTTTATATCAAAATGTGAAATCAAAGAGTTACATTTTCTGAAATTGTAAATCATAAAAACAAACTGTCTTAATCAAAGTAAGGCATTGTACTGACATACTGTGTCTTTTGTTTTTGTTGGTAATTTGTATATATTTGGTACAATAGAAATCAAATTCCTGATGATTATATTAATGTCAGTTCCCTTTGATTTTAATGATGTTAAAATCTAGACTTTTTATAGATCATCTGGTCAGTCTTTCTTTTGACTCAATATCAACTATAGTTCAGAAATGTAAAAGACTATATAAAAACTATTCTGACGTTTTGTGATTTTACATTATATGTATGTGTGTATACTTTTTCATACACTATATACAGTAATTTTGACTGTACTTTATTGTTAACGAGCATAACAAGTTAAGTGAAAAACGAGTAATTTTCTGGTGTGGATGTAATTTTAACTGACCTTGCATTCAATGAATAAGGTTGAGGTTATAACGTCATGGAGGTACATACCTCATGTCAAATAATAGCTAGATGTAGAATTGAGAATTAGGCATCATGTTCTGTAAGATACTGGAGTTGTAGCTGGAGGTCCTTCCAACAGGAAAAAAATGAATATTTGTGCAATGAGAGGGACTTCTCATGTATTTTACAGATGCATATCAAAATGATCTCTAAATGAAGAAAATTGGGATACAGATCTTCATACTTTTAGAAGTGTACTCTCCCCCAGCATATATGCATTTTACTGTTATTAATGTTAATGAAGGTTATTCAAGTGTATAGACTATACAGTAGACAAAATACTTCATTCCGTGTCTAATACAGAACAAACCAGAACAACTGTTTTATGCAAAATACACTTGCAGAATTTGAGAATTTTATAATGAAGCTTTTAATTTGAATATTCCCATTTCTTCCTCTACTTCAATCTGTAAAGCACTTTAATTTAAACAATTTAATGGAAAACATACATAATTATAGTTGGAAAACCTGGAAACAAAAGGCACAGACAACGTCCGTGTTTGGCTCATAAAACAACAAAATGCTTGTCCGCCTTTTGCATGCATAAGAGGCAGTGCAACTACTAACATCTTGGTGAAAAAGTGTAAGATGTAGGAGTGTAGAGTCCAATTGATATGTTAGACTTAAAACATTAAGGCAAATGTCAAAGCTACATATCTATGTGAAGCTTTTTAACCTATATAAATAAACCTCATAAGCATACATACAAAGGAACTAAAACTTCTGATGAAAAAATACAATGAGTACCTCTGAAGGGTGTTAATATAGAATGAAGAACTGAAAATATAAAAGAAGCTCTAGTCTTACTATCCCTTTCAAAAAATCGATTCCAGGTTGGTTAACAGCCTAACAAAAGAAATGCAGTATTTTCAAAGAGATTTCTAAAACTGTGTGTCCAAAGGAAATGGAGGAATTATTTTCTTGATCGATAAGCCTGATGATGTCCTCACAGCATAGGTATTTAATAGTTTACCCATGTTTAAGTAATATGTCTATTAAAATGCTCTGATTGTGATTTTTTTCATGATAAATTTAAGATTGAAAAAACATTATTATATGGCATTGTCTAATAAACTGTATAATAAATTAACTGAGATTTAAAGGCGTTTTTAAATCATTCACTTAAGCATTTAAATTATAGTTACAGGCTAGGTGACTTTCTGTGCATGTGAACTCTATTATTCTGTCAAACTGACCAGTGGTCTTGACTGCGCAAAGGTCAGTGGTCACAGTTGTCCTGAATTACCAGTCCTTTTTTCATGTGGACCCTCTGCTGCGTTGCATGCTGTAATCTTCTTAATGGCTTCATTCCAATATTCACACATAATATTTTAGATTTATTGACTGTTAGAAATACTACCATGCCAGTAGCAGTTCCGCTACTCCTAAGGTATTTAAAATTGGAAAAATAAATCAGTGCAAGACTTTCAGGAATCCTTTGTTTTCTTAGAGGGGGGAAAAACCCCCTCTTTTTCCTCTCTTCTGACAAGAACACTTGTTTTTCAATTTCATCATTTCACTGTGAATTTGTCTGTTATTTTTTAATTAAAAAAAAAAAAAGAAAATAAGTAGCTACTTCTGTGGGAGTAAATTTCCTAATACAATAATACTTAGATCACCACTTTAATAACGTAAGACGTTAGACAAAGAACATTTGTGATGTGTATAAATTAGTGGAGACTATAGACACAAATTTATAAACATTAGACCTGATCCTGCAATACCTGCTTGCAGTTAGCTCTGACAAAAAGACTACTCCTTTGCTCAATTTTGAACACTTTCAAAAAAAGGTTGGGGAATTGAGGGCATCACGTTTAGCAACCAAGTCTTACTGGCTTCTCTGTAGACTAAGCAGAACTTTGATAAATATGATCTCTAGTAAACAATAGGATTTATAGGTTTTTAGCATCTTCTGTGGTCATTAAATATTGTTAACCGTAAAATCTACGGAGCTGTTGAAAGATGCATAGCCTTTGTAGTGTGTGGTGCCGACACATTATGATGCAATACAGAATCTAAATGGGTTTTCAGAGTTTTGGTTTCGAGATTCCTAAAGTCACAGGATTTTAACACCGTAAATTGGGCGTATGAACATTACTGTTCTAAAAGTAGCATTTGAGAAGTAGGCTGTAATTCACATCGAAAATTGAACAGTTACTTTATGAAACAATTACTGGGAGTGCAAATTATTTCTGAAAATACAATGATTAGTAGTATTATAAAGAAGTTATGGTCAACATGTAACACTGCAACTAAAAAGATTTTTTTGTTAAATCTAAATATCATAATTTATTAAGCTTTCCTATCAGAAAATAGCCAAAAATATTACTAATATATTTTAGAAACTCAGAGCAGTCAGCAGTGTTTGCAGTGTTATGAGGCAACTATTTAGTTTGAATAAATTCTTAGCGTTGAGATTGTGTTGAACCTTGATATAGTTTTAGAAGCTAGAACGTGAGATTGAGAAGTACAACTAGTTTTAAAAACATTTGCATTTAAGTAATTGTTTTTGTCTAAACAAGTCTTTGTGATTAAATGCTGGAGGGCTATCTGAGATGCCTAAATCCTGTGTGTATAGATAATATCAAATATGTAGAAGCCCTTTCATTAACAATATTGATTTGAATCATGTCAGATTTCATTTTGTGGTTTCGTTTCTCTCCTCTGCCATCTTCTCTCACTTTCTCGCTGTTGAGAGTGGGCTTACTTTTGTAGTGACGTGATCAGATGGGGAACACCAAAAAATAGTTTAAAGCGTAGCAGCTGTTACTGATATCAGATAAATACCTGGATATCTTTTTTTTGGAGATCTAGTAGTCATGGGCAGCCCCAGTGCATGGTTCTGCACTTCTCAGGTGACAAACGTTTTGAATACTTCCATATGTGCTTAAATTTATATGCATTTTATATAATTTTTGCCGGAGCAAAGGCTTTGATTAATAGTTACATAATTTTTCTAATTTATTTTTTAACTGAATGTGCAGTTCTATTCTTCTACTTGCATGAATATGGAAGAGATATTAGTCGTGCTTTGTTTCTGATCAGATAGTTATATTTTAGGAATCTTAGAAAGGACGTCGGGTGACTATTTTAAAAAATAAAACTTTTTTTCTTTAATGACCAGCACAATATGTTTCTATATTTTAGATATACTTACTTACATATGAAAGAAAAATCACATATCAATCTCATGTCTTTCTAAATCTCTGAAAAACTATTCTATTGATTTAAACCTTCCTGAAGCTCTGATTGCTCTTCATCAGTGGTGTTTAGCAGTCCAATGAAGTCACCTTCCTATGAGAAGCCGTTGCTAGGAGAAGATAAAACCAGTTTGCTTCTAGTGTAAATTAATAATACCATTTCTGAAACGGATCACTAGTGTCTTCCAGAAATAAATTTTAACAGCATTCTAACCCCTGTGGTTGGTTTGTTTGCAGTTCTTTATTTTTAAACTTTAAGACATGCAAAGAAGGGTAGAAAAAAAGTTTGGCATTCTTAATCATAGATAGACAGAAGGATTAGAGCACATATGAGGAAAAGATTTTTGATAAAGATGCTGCCTGGTATATTTTTGGCTTGCTGCCAGAAGTGTGGATTTTCTTTGAAATTTTAAGAGCTATTAATGATGTCACCCAATGGGGTCTCACACTTCCTTGGTTTTAGGTTCATGGATCTAAGCAATCACAATCCTGCTGTGCAGCAAGTCCTTCTCAGTAGTTCAAAGTACCCAGTCTCTTATCTGTACCTACTGTATTGACTGTAATAACTGCTTTATCACGCTATCTTTGATTAAACTGTGGAAGTGGGAGAATTTGCCAGCAGCCTATCCAAATGAGCAGCTTGGGTTTGCCATCACTTGGTGGTGGGATAAGCCCTGAGAAAGCACTGTCCCTCTGCATGCATGTTTGCTGACCTCAGCTTGAGGGAAACCTAGGCAGGTCTCAAGGGTGCTTCAGCCAGGACCCTGGTTGTGACGATTGGGAAATCAGGGTTGTGGTGCACATTATCGCTGCAGGCTTTTTCTTAAGAGCACTGTGCTCCTAGTGCTTCTGCAGAATACTCTAATAGAGCTTTTCCTGCCTTTTAGCATAGCCTCCTGAGAGAAGCAGAAGTTGGAAGAACTTTCTTTGAACTCCAGCATAGCCTTTTAGAGGCTAGAATTTCCTCCAGGATGGCAGCACAAAAATTGTGCATCTGACTTACACATTTTTTTTTGCTGGAGAATCCGCCTTCAAACAGCCAGCCCATTGGGATGTTCTTAATATTGTTGAACTAATAATGTACCAATACCACAGTGAGGCGGGAGATTTGTTGCTTTCTATTGTTCTTTTTAACATGTTTTTGCCTAAAGCATCCTGTTTATCGATTAATGTCAGGGTACATAGGGCCTGCCGGAACTGAGAAAATCAGAAAATACAATTTTTCTTCACATTTCCCACTTTGTCCTGTAATTCCTCTGCTCTACATCATCTTTACCCTTTTTTTCTCTGACCCTGTTTTGTCGTCTGTCATTATTTCCCCAAACTCACCAGACATAATTTAGAAGAATGTAGATTTAAAAGAATGTAGAGAATTTTCTACCTTTTCCATGCCTTATATTTAGAAAGTGCTTTGTCTGTCATGACAGAGACAACATTTTAAGGTTGACAATTCTTTTTTTGACCTCATGTTACTACTTTTGTTTTAGTGAAATTGAGCTAATGTTGATGGGCAGATTTCCCTTATACAAAGGATATATACAGTTATTTCCCCTGGAATGAAATAAACCTTATTTTTAATAAATTTAATGTGATCATACAGTACAGAACAAAAAACAAAAACAAACCAAAACAGACATTCATTTATTTTTGCAACCTTGAACTGCTTAACTGTTTTTTGTACTCAGACTTGTACTTCTTTTTTCCTTTTGAGGAAAAAACGTAAATGAGCCTTGGTGTATGCTTTCCATGGGCTAAACGAATGAGGCTCGAAACTTTTATCTAGATCTATGGAGCTTGGATATAAATTGAAAAGATCACAGCTATGGGGAAAAGACCTATACTGTAAAGGCCTTTCTGCATAGATTATGAACATCATAACTCAATAATTTTTTTTTTCAAAACTATAGTTATAATTGGACCCAATGGGGGTCTCTCTCTTTGATCAGATCACAGTAACTGTGACTTTACACTGGAAAATGTCACTACTGTGAAGGTTTATCACCTGTAGAGCTGGTCTTTTCTCTGATGCCATGTTCAGTTCTCATTAGCATTATTCAAAGTTTAGTTGTTAATTAGGTTGACACTTCAATTACAATCATCATCTACAAGAGCAGTCAGGACTGCTTGCATAAAGAAACAAAAAGATACTAATTCTTGCATATATTTCTATAAAAATGAAAGCTGTTTTGGTGATAGTTTGTGTTTATAATGTTCTGTTTAGAAAGTAACTGTAAATGTTACTGTGTATAGTTTTTAGTGACTTAAATATTGCTTTTTTTATTTTGCAACACAAAGGGATGTGGAAACATGTACTGAGTTGACTTACTTCTCCAGATATCCCTCATGTTGAAACTGAGGAGACTATAGACTATAACCAAGTGTAATTCTATATATCTTTAAAGAATACTGTAATAATCCCATGATTATATGATTTTTCTCTAAAGTATCTCTAAGTAAGCGTCATCTAAATTAGTATTTCTAATTTTTTTCCCTATTCCATATAATTGGTGATTGCTGTTTGCCAAGTAAGAAAAGACCTCCAAAAAAAAAAAAAGTCAAGCGCTAAAATAAGAACTATAAAAACAAAACTATAGGTGCCTCCTAAGTATCATTCTTATTTGTTTCCACTTTCATATGTTTTATCTTGTAGGAAAATTCTAAAGACAGTGTATCACTGAATTTACACAAACTTTTCTCAACTATTTGACAGTGGTAGCATGAGAAATGATGTAAGATAGTAATTTGACTTAAAAAAAAAAAATCCCTAAAACTGAATAGGGAGTTACCATTAAGAGTCCTTAAAAATAAGCCTTCATAGCATAAATAAAAAATATCCAACGGTCTTCATTCAAAACAAGTAGGTACATGTTATGATTGAGAAAAAAAATCTGCAGAGAAGTGGCTCACATGCAGTTTACTGTAAAATAATTAAGCTTATTTATGTCAAGAGGCCTTGGGAAAAAAAAGAGCGCATAAGCCAATTTGCATTAGCACTCTACCATCATCCCCTGCTTTCATTTCAATTAACAGATCAGCAGGTGCTCTTTGCAGTTAAAAAGATAAGCTATCAAGGAGGAGGATGAATTTTTGGCTGACCTGTAGACACCATGGTTTGCCTGCTGATTGGGTTCATACCTCGCTGTACCAATTTCTGAGGTGTTAATTTAACTGTTCCACTCTGTCGTGCAGGTCTCGGCCTTGAAAAATAAACTGAAAAAGCAGTCTACAGCTACGGGTGATGGAGTAGCCAAGGCCTTTCTTCGGGCACAGGCAGCACTGTTTGGATCCTACAGAGATGCACTAAGATACAAACCAGTAAGGCTTCTTCTTTACTTCTTTTTTTCCTTCATTTGTAAGAGCACAGTCGCATTTGTTGCAAGGAAAATATGAAATGTTTTATGCCAGTCTGAAACATTTCAAAGAACATGTTTTAAATCTTACTCTGTGCTAGGGATACGTTGGCAATTTAGAAGACACTACCACCTCCTGACGGTGAGTTGTACTGATGAGTCGTACTCATCCAAAGTCAGCTATTTTCTTATTTGTATCACTTTCATAATTTATTTAATATAAAATCAGATTGTATTAGTGAAGTTACTTACACACAGCTCACCTCGTTTAATGTGGTGAAGAACTGAAGAGGCTGTGCCCTTCAGACGCCGTCATTTTTCACTATACTGGTCCAGAGACTTCGCTGTGTTTGAGGTCAGAAGATTTTTATTTCCTAACAGAATCCAGATACGAGTCAAACATACATCTCTTTTATTATACACCTATCTTGGTGCCACTGAGAAGTTAGGAGAAATGAAATTTCATCCTATCAGAACTTCAGAATTTGTATTTCTGACGCTGGTACTCAGTAGATTAATGTGTTATGGGCTTTCATCCTTTCTAGTTTATAAGGGTGGCACATATTGAGCCTATTGGAGATAAAATCATTTATCAGAAACAACTTCGAGATTAATTTCATCTGTCAGTCCACATTCTTTTCCTATGATGTTTGCAAACTACTGATAGTAGTTCCATTTGATAAAATGCATTTGAGATGACGTTGGCTGAATCACATTCCAAGGATATGGTGTTTGGTGGTCTGATGGATTCAGATAAATATTGAGATTTGATAGGAGAAAATCATCCTTCATGGAGGCATCAAGTTTGTAAAACTGGTGGCTGAGTGGGTGCATGGGTGGATGTTTGTTTGGGGGTGAGGAGAGTGGTGTATTCTGTTGTTGGGTAAGGAATGATGTCATATTCCTTGGTGGAAATGGATAGGATAGTTATAAATTTCAGATGAGGCCTTTTCCTGGAGGAAACACTAAAACACAGTATGGCAGGGTCTTCCTTCTACCCAAGTGGCTCTCTAACAGGTAGTCTTTTTTGCCGTGGGCGTTTTTCACACAGTAGCTGTCTGTGCCACTGACGACAATTGTTACCGAGATGAAAAGTAATCCATGCGGAAGTGAAGTAGTGTTTACAGGTTTAGTTCAAGTATTTCTGTTTAGCAGTTGTTATAGTTTTCTTATGATATGGGAAAGCCAGTTTGCATACTATATTGAAACGACTATACCTGTTTTCAAAATTGCTAGAATTCAACGCAGTACTAGTTTCATTAAAACAAATAATTCCAAGTAGTTGTTGTTTATTCCATAGTGGCATTACCTGACGTTGCTTCAGGAGGGGTTATCTAATTTTTCCCTCAGTCTAAAGGTGAGGACACTGGGCTGTGTCAAACCATGGCAGCTTGCAGTAAGAGCTGTTAAGTCAAAAAGTGTCTTAATCTACATTTGATATATGCAAAACAGAATTGTGTTGGTCTGGTTGATGTCCTTACCTCTGTTTTGACCAGAAGTAGGCTCCAGTCAGTCCTTTGGTTTAGGAAGATTGTTGAACTGAACGTGCAAGTTCTTTAGCATTGTGGTTAGCATCTCTGTTGAAATGAGCTCTCCTTTTAACTGATTTCCATTTTATTTCAGTTTATCTGTTGGCATATCTGAGATATTTACATTTGCACTGTATTGGAAGTAGTGCACCATGCATGATTTCAACTGGCAAACATTTGTCAAAGTGACCTTTGCAGTCTTTCTTTCTGCATTATTTCTTTTGCGGTTTTTTGTTGGTTTTTTTTTTTTGGCTCCACTGATTGCATATAAAAGAAGATATTTATGAAACCATTGTGGCCTGATGGTTTTGTGTTTTTTTTTTAAGATACGTTACTTCAGAATATCTTAACAGGCAGAAGTCTGCTGGCAAATACCAGCATATCTTGGATTGGCATCAACTTGTCCAAAGACAAAGTGTATTTAAAAAAAAAAAAAAAAAGAAAAAAAGAAGCGTAGCTGTTATTTTGAGCTGTGTTCATATTGTTTCAACTAATTTTAGTATTTTACAGAATTTTTGTTGTGATAGAAAAATGTATTAGAAGCTGAATTTGCTCTGGATTAGTAGAAAATAAGAGGAGTTGTCCCATGATTGTTCAGCTCATTTTACATGAGCCTTTTGAACTCAGTTTAATGCATTGTGAATTGGGAAGTTAAAAAAATCAAATCACATTTGACTCTATTAAGCCATTTGTGGGGAGTGTCAAAACTTGTGAATTGTTATTGCAAAGAAAATACTACCCTGTGTTTTGGAGTCTATCGTGCTAGATCTAATAAGGGTATCTAAACCACAGCTATCGACTTTGTTATACATTCTTTCAGGAGCGCAAGTATTCATGTAGAAAATTTTTAGGGGGTATACTTAAATGAGAATATTTTCTATACAGATTTGAAATACTTTATCTATAAATAAGCTTGTCATATTTTCAGCATCAAGAGCTGAGAGGTTTTGGCGTACCATTTTTAGGATTGCAAACATCCCGATGAAAAATAAAATAATGTGTTTCGATAGTTATCGATTGCTTGTAAGTTGAAAAATATGTTTAAGTGAACTATTTTCCTTGCAACAGTGTGTTCTGTATGATTTTAACTTGAAACATGAAACAACTGTCATTAATATTCACTTTGAGTAAAGAACAGCTTTGATAGTGTCTGTACTCATCCAACACTTCTCTTCACTCCAAACCCTGTTCATCACACTGAACACTCATTCTGTGCAACTGTTTGTTTTCGGCTTAGGACAGATTCTCCTCAGTATAGCAATATGTCTTGAACAAACGTCTAGCAATTATTGAAAAAAAATGATTGGTGAAAGGGAAAATGGGACACTTCAGGGGTCTTGGAAGGAGTTCACGGGACTCCGAAAGACCATATGGAAAATTTGACTACTCTAATACAGACAGGAAATATGACATGTAATAGATAATGGTAATCACATTTTTTTTGTGTAATAAATGATAATAAAAGGTCTTAATCCAGTAAAAGTTTCCAAGGAAAGTGGAAATAGTTGTTTTTTCTGATTTAATCGGGATACTGAATTAAAGAAATCGGTCGAATTGATGTAAATGCCCAAAATATTTTTGTAATATGCTACACTTTACATTAGCAAATATTGCATAATAGGACTGGATCTGTAGAGCAAAACAGCAAGTTAGTGCTAAGGACTTGACATCTGTACAGTGTGCATTCTAGCTTTATTGTGGTTCTTAATTCAGTTTGGTGTTGAGTACTGAATACCTGTGACTAGCTGGAGCTTGTTTTCTGCTTTAAATTTAATCCAGAAGGAATCCAGTTAATGCATGGTAGATGAGGATGATTGAAAAAATTCTTTATTCAACCTCTTTTACTATCTTGTCACCATTCCAAAATTCTCATAGTGAAGAGAAAAAGAAAATAAAGCAGATTTTCATCTTTCTTTACTTCATTGTCACTTGATAAATGACCAAAAAATAATCCAGAACAAAATCGTCGCCAGAGGAATAGTGAATTAGAATGTTTTTGTATATAGTCCCATTCACGCAGAGGACCGTAATCCATTTTGGTAAGGTAATGTGCGTGGACTTCGAGGGGTTGTGTGTGGTGTGTCTCCAGCAGTGCAGACCTACAGCAGTGGCAATGAGGCCATTCAGACTCTTTTGCTATAAGGAGCCCTGGCCTACAGAAGGACAAGTGGTCAGTGCATGGTTGTACTCACCCAGCTCGCACCTGCGGTAGGAGCCATCGTGCAATCTGCAACGTCGGTGATCACAAGCAGTTTTGATCGCAAGAGTCTAACCCTCCTGTGGCATTGCAGTGATCAGTGTTGTGACATCAGTGCTTCTTATACTATGTAAATGCATATGAAAATCCAAATTATGTTTACTTTGGGTGGTTGCAAGTTAGCCATGAACCTTTTCTTGCTCCTGTTTTCTTTAGGTAGTCCAGCATTTGGAAATTTATTGTGGAATAAGATTGCATGTTCCGTGTTTCAGAATCGCGTGCATAGGTGGGAGTTAGATGCAAAGATTACAATTGTGCAGTTTGTGTCATTTCGTCAATTGGTGCATGTGCAGTGTTGTGGTTTTTTCTAGCTATTTTACTTTGCACATTCTTTATGGGTTTAGGCATCCTTCCTTATAACAGGCCAGAGCAACACCAGTCAAACATTTTAACAACTCTGTGGTGGCTAGGGAAAATGCGCCTTACACATGTACCTCTGCAAACCTTGCAGATGAAAGCGAAGACTTGTAATTTTTTTCCATTAATTGCGTGGTCAGTTAATAAAACACTATATGACGTAAAGAATTCGTTAACAGGCAATATTTCCATAGACAATCTATGTCTAGAGAAGGAAAGGCAGGCAAGAGAATGAGGAAGGAGCAGAAAAATAATGAATATAAAAGTATTCACCTTAATAGAGATTAATTTTAACATCATCAGGAAAATAAGCAGAGCAGAAAAGCTGTTTGCTCTTAGGCAGCAAACATTAGAAGGATATATAGGTGGGATTTTTAATTATTTATTTTTTAAAAAGGTAATTCATCATGGCAAGACAAATACATTTCAAACGTATTTCAAATAAATCCTCTTACTTTATGACACATCTATTAAAAGATTATGGAATATAAGCAACAATAGCGTATTTTCTGCCTTTGAAAACTTGGCTTTTTTTCAAGAATTAGCTAACAAAATATTTAAGTCGTTGAAAAAAATCACCTTTTTTGGGGAAAAAGTCCTCAAAGTTCTTGATGTTACAACAAAAGAAATAAACCCAGGATAACTTTGTTTTAAGTTATGACGGTTGTAACATCACTCATCAGAAATTAAGAAATGAAGAGCAAAGGCTAATGGCTTGCTCTGGAATGCTCAGCAGTAGGAGTTCATGGTCTCATCAGCACACCAGGGGTGCCGAGATAACTTCCAGCTTGAAGATAGCACAACCTGTCAGACCTCACTTTAATTGAATGCTAACTGAAGTGCTTTGGGCCAATATTGACACTATTTTAAGTAGTGACATTGGCTCTCCAACAGATGCAGGTATTGTATTCAATATATAATCAAGCAAAATAACACAATCAAATGTTATATTAGGAAAAAATAGAAGATATTTTAAGATTCAGAAGGCACCTGAATACTTGAGCATGCGTAAGTAATGATTGCTTATAATTGAGTTTCAAATTGAAACCTTTTGAGGACAGGTATCTCTTGAAATGGGCATTGGCTTGTTTACCTTTCCCCTGAGAGTTAGCCATAAAAAATACAGCAGAGCACAGAAACAGAGAGTACTGAAATGCCACAACATAATTTGTATTTAAATTCAGACCCACGCTGGGTCATATCTACTATGAATATTTATTGTGACTTCCATAAGAATTTTATTTTACGTGTTGAAAACCATATTGATTAGTTTGTCTTAAAGACCGTAGTAGTCCTTTATTGAATGTAGATATTGTATTAATAGGAGTTTTAGGTTTAGTTGTGACTATAAGAAATATCAGCATATTTGAATCTTTATTTGGGTAGATTGCAAGAAATTTGCAAATTTTGCAGAAATTTTTTTGTAATTTTAAATGGCACCTTCCTGAGTAGTATCATAGATCATACTCAGTTATCCCCTGGCCTTTATCTCTGAATGGCATGACAAAAGCTGAAATTTCAGCTTTGTACTTCCTTGATTTTAAACAGAGGAATTTTAATATCAAAACCAAAATGTTTTTTTAAATTTTGGGTTTTTTTAAAAATAACTTCTACAAAACCAAAGCAGCTATGTTCATACCTATCTACCATATACTCTTCATGTAATAAGTGAGAGCTACCATATGAAACAATATTAATTATAGCAATAGTACAAAGAGTTGGTATTAGTCATCTCATGCTAGAGAAATATAAATGTTTTCTGAAATAAAAAATTAAAATGTTTGTACTTCTTGTTCAAGTTAAATAACACTAGATTTAGAAAGCACAAACATACCTTCTAATCTACATTATTTTTCCTTTTAAAATGATCACGCTGGTTTAGCTCGCTGTTTTCACGTTCCATTGAGGTCTGTATAAATAGCTTGCTTAAAATGTGAACATAGCTTTGAGTAAGAAATTCCTGCTGTGTGGCAAGCTATGAAAGGGGAATAAAATTCTACAGCAACTGTTGTTAAAAGGACAGGTATCTTGTTTGGGCATAGATTGTTTGGTCTGAGTATTAGCTGTCTACTTTTCAGTATAGGGTCCCCGCTGGGTTTTGATCGAACTTGTTTTGAAAGTACGTTGTAGATCAATACGACAGGGGCCATTTGATGGTCTAGTAGTTAAATATCAGTGGAGCATTCCTCCAAAAGTCAGTTTCTAAAGGTACCAGGTTGTATTTGCAGAAACGAGAATGTTATAAGCTTTATGTAGGAAAGCTTCTAGAGCTATTTTTGTTTATTTTAATTCAATAATTTATTTTTAAATGGCACTTCAAAAGGTTTTGTGTTTACAATAAAAATCTTGAAGGTTTGTAAAAGTTTTATTTGGAAAACAATTTTGTTGTTCAGAGCCTTGAACAAATAAAAGAGTTAGTGGTTAATTGTATTATTTAGTGCAATTTCAGTAAAGTTACAGCAGATACCCTGAGAAAACTTCAGTGTGAATTTTCTACAGGTTTCAACAGATTTTCTCATTTTCATGTGCTGAACAGGTAGGAGCCTTAAACCTGCTCAAACTTTTAAAGCAACCTTGCTACCAGTGGGTTCAAATAACATAGACGACTTTTCGATGTGAACTCTTTGTAGATCTAAATAAATTTTCAGCTAAGGAATATCTTTGGTTATTCTGTCTCTGAACTGTACTGATAAGGGAACAGATGCACCAATGCATGAGTGCTTACTAAGTATCTGAAGCATCCAGTGATTAAAGAAAAGTATTTGGGAAAATATTACAGCCATGCACTAAAAATGTGCATTGAACTACCATTTCTTGGTGTTACATGGCTCGGGCAGGAGACGTGCCATCAAGTAAAACTATCTGACTGCTCTCTCTTCCCAGGCTGATGTGAAAGGGAGAGCAAGCATGCCTGTTTTCTCTTCTGCTAGGAGATAACCTCTCCTTTTTCTCTTTCATCTTTCCCAAGGCAGTTGGGAAAGTGGCACTGGAAGCATAGCTTAGTTTTTATTTTTCTAAATAGTATATTTCGAAAATACTATTTTCTCTTTTTGGTCCTAAATTTAATGTTTCATAGTATGTCATGAGCCATCATCTAGTCAGTTCTGCAATCCCACAAAGCCTCTGTATTTCCAGAAATAATTTCTTTGGGTAACAACAACAACAATAAGAATTATATGTGTGTGTATATATATATATATATATATATAAAAGAGGAGTTGTTACAATTTGCTGAGTGGAAATTTTTCGGAAGAACGACAGAACAGAGAAGAGAGTCTGCCCTCAGGAACACGATGTCTTGTACCACTGGATCTCACTGGAGACTATTTCATTTGTTTTGATGCAGTTTGAATTTGCTGAGTAGCTTGGGGTCATCTTCTTAAGACAAGAGTCTTTAGGAGCTCAAGAATAGCTAATGCAAAGTGGGTCAGGAAGGCAGTGCTATTTAAAGTACCACAAACATTTCAAGCTATTTGGCAACTCCGGCATGTCCTGCATCTGTACAGTGTTCACCAGTTATCTTGGGATAAGTAGTGGGTGGAGTATATTGGGTGCTTCTCCTGGAGACTTGATCAACACAGTGCTACATGTACTGAGGTGGGTTTGCATATCACAGCGTTCCAGCTACCCTGTGAAACGGGAGGATTCTGTTAGGTAAATGTATAGCTTCTAGCTCTTCCGGTGAGATTTCTAAAATCAGAGGTTCCATAAAGAAGTAAGAATGTAAAACTTAAAAGCAAGTTAAACGTGAACTTACGTACTTTGCTGAATAGAATTGGACCTCTTAAAAGAGAGACCTCAAAAGAGGGAAGCTTGTGGTAGTACAAGAATAGGACTTTAAAATGACATCACAGTGTTTTTACTGCAGCGTTTCCTTGGATCATACTTGAACCATTTAAAAACAAAGTGCAAGGTGTAAAAAGCAGCTGCAAATGATTTCGAGCTACTCCACCAAACTCACCAGGTCACGCGCAGAAAATAGTTTGTAATATTCTGGAAGCACATAAATGCACAGTCAGCTAAAATGATAGGAAAATGCGTGAAGTAGCATGTGTGGTTAAACAGGGTTAGGAGCAGAAAGCTGTGGTGATCATGGGCATGAATAAATTTGTCTTTAAAGTGGCTAACAGTTGGAGCTATTGTGAAGATCAATATAGAGGCTGCCTTTGATCTTTTTTCTTTTGAATGGCTGAGGTGTCTTTTATTCTGTTGTGGGACTGCACTGTCTATGTAGCTTTTGGGTAGTAAAATATTCTATGGTACGTTTAGGTGTGGCATTTTGTTGGATTCTAAATTTTCTGTCTTTGAGACCTTTGGTAATTGTCTCTAACCTGGTAATTATTTTAGTTTTGTAAACTCGGGTGAGAGGCCTTTTGGCTTTATGATGAAATCAGTTCACGTACCTTGATCACTACACAAACTTTGTAATGTATCTATCCAGTTAAGTCAAACAGCTTCAAGTATTTATCGTAAAGTATTGATAAGAATAACAGAATTGGAGAGAATGATCATCAGAAATGTCCAGTGGTCTGTGCATGATGAAGATAGCAAATTTTAAATGAAACTGGGAACAACGTAGGAGTCAATCTGATTATTTATAAATAATCTTATTAGCATCTTTTATTTTTAAATGAGTGCTATTTTCAGTGATAATTTTTTCAACACGCACTTCATTTTCAGTGAATAGTTGTTTATCTTCTTTCATCTACAAAGTGTTTTGGTGCAGGATTTTTGGTAACAATAGACTATGTGCTTTTCCCATGTTGGGAAAATACTGTTGTATTAAATGTTAATCTCATCTGTTCAAACTTTCTCCATAACAATTTTCCAGAAAGTTTGTAGCTTTTGTTTTGTGTAAGAATGAAATAGATGTGTATTTCAATAATTTCCTGTTGAATCAGCAGTATGTTTATCAATCTTCTCATATTTTTGTAGAATAAATATAAAAATAATTTCATGCAGATACATCTTTTTGGACTGAGTTAGAGTTTTGGTTTACTAGTATTGCTGGTTTTGCATGCCATGGAATCGGAGTACTACTGAACAATAATGCATGTTAAATTATTTGAAGCAGTAGACCTGCTCTTCAAAATTTGAACCACTTCCTTGAAATTTGTAATGAAGAGTCCTATAAAGGTAACATGAACCAACTGTAAACCACTTTTTCCTTGCAATGTGTATTTTTTAGACTGACTTCATAAACCAGAGGTTCAATTGCAACATGTGTTTTGAGAACTATTTAAATATTGTATAAAGATTTGGGGATTTTTTTGTTGTTATCTACGTCTGTTTAATTGGATGCATGTTTATGAAAATTGCTTGAAAGGGAATATTTTTGTGTATTGACTACTAAGAAATACGTTTGTAGTGGAGAATTTTAAATAAATCAGCCTATTTGTATACTGTAGTTACCATCTAACTTTTTCTGTTTAAATTTTTTAGGGAGAGCCTATAACTTTCTGTGAGAATAGTTTTGTGAAGCATCGTTCCAGTACTACTAAGCAGTTCCTGGAAACTGCTGTTAATCTTCAACTGTTTAAACAGGTATGAGAGGGTAAATGACCCATGTTTAATGATTTTTCTCTTAAAACATATCCATACTTAAATGCATTTTCCTTTCTGTCAGCTTATGAAACTCTTGGATAAAATATAAGTTCAAGTACTTTATGTACAGACAGTCATCCCTGTTTTGTTGTATTTTTAAATATTCAGTTTTAGTTAAAAAGGGGGTGTGGGGGGGAACCCAACAGAAAAATAACCCCAGGGTGCAGAGCCAGTGCAGCATCTCTTCAGAGCCAGTCAGCAACTCACCTAAACAAGAAAAATCATGGATCTCCCAGCTTGATGGTTGAACTTCATTTTCAGCTCTCTTGGCTCATGACCAAAGAACCTAAACAGCATAGTGCTTACTTAAATTGGACTTCAGTGGTGTTTTATTTAAAAACTGGATTCATACTGTAATTGCAGTTTTCATTGCTAGGCTTTTTGAAATACGCACACAGAGAATGTTACAAACCTGAGCCATAGGGGTGGCCTGAAGAATATTCTAGCCGATCTGTTAATGCAGATTTTGAACTAATAGAGAACAAATTGTTGAATGTCTGGCACAGCTCAGAAATAGTTCTTTTTATAGTCTTTGAAATTATTTTTTTCTTTGATTTTATTCTGTAACTCTTTTTTTCTCCTTTTCATCCCATGACCCCATTGCATCAAAAGGGTGTTAAACTTATAACTAGATTTTTAGGAAAATCAAGGAAAATCTGAATGAAATCGGAACACTCATAAAAGTATATATTTGCCTGCAAATATCTGGAATGATTGAGGCATGGGAGTTCATGTTTAAATAATCTGGTGGACTTCTTTGAAGATATACTACCATGGTAGATAAGGGAAATTCATTATATGTAGAATCCTCTAATTTTCAAAAAACACTTGGTGTTAATCAGAGGCTGGTGTCTAAAGTAAAGATTTATGCAAGGGTGATAGTTTGTAGAAGTCCTGTGAAAACATGTTTCTCCTAGTTGTATAAAAGTGAAGGAAATACTGATCATAGAATTGGGCTCCTTTAATTTTACTGTGTACAATAATAAAATGTAAATAAAAAAAATAGTAAAGAAGAAATCTGAAACCTTTTGAATTATCCAGCACATATGATTGAAATGGAAAGAAATAACGGAGTAAACAGTGTTGTTTACATTTTGCGTATCTCAGTGCAATAAGCTCGCATGAAGCTTTCTTAATAGAAAACTGCCTACAAGCAGTGTTTCTAAATTGTTGTCTCACTACTCCTACTAAAGCAAGATCTTCAGCGGTAAGAAAAATTTTTAACTCCACTGAAATGAATGGGCTTGTCAGTGTGGCACTGTAGTTACCCATTACGTTTTAATATGTGTTCAATTAAACAGAATCAGTTTACAATTTGTTTATAGCTTGTTTTAATTTTATTTCAACTAAAGGAAATAGTATATTTTAGAGGATTAGGAAATAGTAACAATTTTGATCATGTGTGTGGTTTAATAGTAGTAGTAGTTGGGTTTTTTTCATTCCTGTAATTTCTGTTGTGAAGGTTACTCCTACTTTTTCAGCTAATCCTCAGCCCAGCTGCATCTTCTCCAGTTTTTCCACTGACAAATGAGCCATTTTGAAAGTTGTTTGTGTTCAAAAAGACTAAACTGTATTTTATTCTGTTCTGGAAAATCTTTTAAGCAGAAAATAGTTCTTAGAAGCAGCCTTAAACCTAGACCAAGCAGAAAAGAGCTACTTTAAATGCACCCTTTTTGCCATAATTGACAAGTAAGCTTTATTTGTGCCTTTTTATAAAATCCTTCCTCTGTCCTTTTTTCTTCGTAGGTTTTTAATCTTCTCCCTCTCTCTCCCTCTCTCCTACGTTAAGACATGTTAGTTCCTCTAATTCAACCACTCTTTTAAGTTTGGAAATTGTAATATCTTTTCACCAAAATACCAGGAAATCACTGTCGGAATAAATTGTGGAATTAATTCTTTGTGTTACTCCCATTCAGATTATTTGCATCTGTTTTTACTTTGTATTGCATTTAGATGTGCTTTCTGTTAATGATATCCCCAAATGTATTAGCACATGCAAGTATTTTGTACCAAAAACATTAAGTAACCTGTAAATAGGATCAGTCACAACACTTACCCTTAAATACCATGACCGGTGACACTTACAGCCTAACACTTTTCCTCTCATTACAAACTGTTATGTCCTTTTTGGGCTAGTCCTCATCCAACCTAAAGTTCAGGTGTAGTGTTCAGGTACTCTGCTTTTGTTTCATCTAAATCAGTATTTTGAGGCACGCGCAAGAGGCTTTTCTGCGGTATAGATAAATTGCATTTCCTTTATCTAAAAAATTAATTGTCAAAGAACCTGTGAGAACCAGTGTTTTAAGTCACATGTTGTATCTTTCCATTTACTCATCTACCATTTTTACCCCAAAATGCCCCCTCATCAAATTGTTAAGGGCAAACTGACAGACCAGCACTTATCACAACCTTTGTTTTTTCTAAGTAATGGTACTGTTATTCGTCACTTCAGCTGTGTTTCCTTTACCTTGATAGACTCATAAAAACTTTTTTATTTCTGGATATATGTGCCGGTTTCCTTAGAGTCATGTAGCAGAGATGAATGTAGGGTTTTTTTGACTCGAATTTTATTTCTCAGTTATTATAATGTCCATTTGTGTATCTCATTTTCATTAACACTTTTATTTCTGTTCCCTTATTCAGCATCGTAGTCTTTACTGAAAACTGAGACAGGGTATTTTTGGTGGGGACCATGCCTAGATTTTCTCTTAGCCTCAAACCATTTTATTGGACTTATAAATTATGGAGATGTCTTTTAAATCAGGTTGATTACTTCACATTTTTGGAATTTGAAAGGACTGTTTATATTGCTCTGAAACAGAATACACCAAGCTCTTTATGCAAAACATATATTTTCCATAAATTCATAGAAGTAATTTATGATAAATGCCCTGATACGGATCACAACTATAGGGATGGATGAAGTTCAATTTGCTGCAGTTTGCTGGCTTTAGTTTTCTGAAGCCATCTTCTGCCCTGAATAGATTTAATTTTAAGAACCCTGGTTATCGTTATTCTTACGCTATTAAGATATTTAATCATATAAAAAATATTTTCCTTAAAAAGAAAATATTATTTAGATATTAAATATTCTGTATATGACAGTTTTATTCAGATTAAATGCTTTTTCTCTTAGACTGTATACTTATGTTACTTCTTTTTTTACTGTTTTTTTTCTGTCACATCTTTGATATTTGTACTATTATGTATGCTATTTATTTGTTAGCTTTTTCTGAGCCTTAGAAAGGCTCCCCTTTAATTAGGGTAACATGGAAGGTAGCTAATCTTTATTTCAAGCTGCAAATATAAGCAATTAATAGTTGCATCTTAAACGTCAAAAATAGTTCCGATGAGTGTCCAGGGAAAATATTAATTCATTCTTAGAACTAGCATAAAGCCTAATGCCAGACTGTCTTGTTAAATGATGTAATTGTTTCAGTACTGTAAACTGTAACATTTATTGGGATTTGTTCCTAAAAAGGTGGAAAGTGCTAACTAGAGAAATAAATAATGAATGCAGGATTAGGACTTGAAGAATCATAAGTCTTTGAAAATTATTAGTAATTTCAAATTTCATTTACAAGCTTTATGAGTTGAGCTCTCTTCTTGCAAGCTATTGAGCTGATATTGTGTGGAAATCATATTTATGATGTTTTCTTTGCTTCTACCAACTTTTTGTTTTTAATAATGGGTGAATTGACTTGGAATTTTTACTCCTGACTAAATAAACTATTGGGTTTAGCTCAGAAACATCATCTCTCTTCCCCCGTCCCCTACCCTTTATCACCTATGCAACAAGATCTTCTGAAGTGGATATGGTCTATATTTTGATTTTAGAATTCAAAATTATTTAAGGATTATGGTAGTTCTGTCTTTAGTCAGCTTAAAATCCAAGAATAGTACTGGAATTGCTAGTTTTTCATTGAAAGTGGTGGTCAACCAAGGGGACTCTGCATCTCAAGGTAAATGCATTTCTTGAAATAGAAGGCCCAGATTTTTCGAGACATGTGGGTTTGAAAAATGGGAGAAGAAAACCAGGAAGCATACGTGTGGTTCCACGTGCTGTTCTTTTCATGTGGCAATTTAAGTGCAACCATTAACAGTATATTACTCAAAAGTCATAACTACTACTACCACCACTACCACCACTTAAAATTTCCTTTAAATACTGTCTCCAATATCTTTTGCTAACACTTCTGTTTGTCGGTATTTACATTAAATACTCATTTGGAGTGATCCTCTAAAAACTAAAGTTCAGTCAGTGTCTCAGCCTTCTGTTGATAGAATTTCACCAAATGATGAGTGTGTCCATAAATCTTATGTTAGTTTATAGTATGGGATGAATTCATAACTTTCCCCAAAGAGATAACGTCTTACAGTTCAAAGGCTGGAGGTGGGGGGAGTGGCTTTTTTGGTGGTGTCCCCCCCCCCCCCCCCCCCAGCAGTAGCTAAAGATGCTCTTATCTCTTTTTCTTACTGTGAAATAATCCAGTGATCCCATAGTGGTCTGACCATGAACCAACCTACTTGGGAAGAAAAGCCAACTTGGAGTAAAATGAAAAAATAAGAAGGAATTTAGACAAGAAAGAGAAAGAAAGGGTTATCTTTTTGCTTATTCTTGCTGCCGGAATTTTTGTACTCTGAGAAAGTAATTTGTTTGATGTCACTAGTCTGTTCATTGACAAGCATCCGATTGTCACTGACACTGTTTGAATAATCTGTGGTAAAATATGATATAGCCAAATAATTAATTTTGTTCCTATGTAGTCGTTAGTACCAGTGAATAACTCATAATTCTTGCTACAAGATGAACCATGTATAATTGGAAAAGTGCTTTCTCATTTTATCTCTCAGACTTGAGTTAGCCTTTTCAAAACAAAAAGGGAGGGGCTGCTTCTTGAAAGAATTTTAAACCTTTAAGATAATGTGCTCGTTGTGCGTCTTTGGAGCCTGGTAATTCCTGAAAAGAATGTATTCTCATTCCTTCTGAAAGGTTTCATCTTTAATTATCTTAGTTGGACTTTTTCTGATATGCTTGGATCATTTCAGTCTTTCTATGTACACTTCTATGTGGATGCAAATCCATGTGCTCATGCAGCTGTAACCTCTGCACAAGGACAGCTGTTGCAATATGCATCTGTAGATGCAACTACATAAGCGTTGGTGGTTAAAAAAAGAAAAGGGTAAGCAGATGTGTTGGAACTTAAAAATACAGCGGTGTCAACCCTGAACCGTGCTCAAGTCAGGTGGAGAGGGTTTTAGGGCTCTGCCATGGTATCGTGCCTCACGTTGTTTTGGGACTTCGCGCATCCCATTCCCATACACTTAAATTAAACACCCTTCGAGTCAGCTTGCACGCTGCCAGTCAAATCCAGCCTGCTGCTACCACCATTTCTGAAACCAAGCCACAGCCGGCCTCTGCTGTTTCAGTGTGGATGGTTTGGCTACAATTTCCCTTCCCATACTGTCCTTACAGACTCATTTTTTCATGTAAAACACATACAGTTTAAATGGGCCTCACGTAGACATCATAGTCTATCATTTCTTTGAACTGGGTGTTGTGAAATGTTTGCAGCACCAGTAAAGGTACTTTCTGCGCACAGAGAGTTCTACTTTGGACCTACTGATGCATACCCAGAAAGGGGTGCCATGGGGAGGTTTGTTTATGTTGCTTTGTTGATGATACGAAGTAAACTTACCGTATCGAAACAGAACATCAGGGAGCGACTCAGTCATCTTTATTTGATTATGATTACAAATCCAAAGTTACCATTTGTAAGGAGATAAATTAATATATTTTCATGCCATTAGAAAAGCAAGAAAAGCTTGAAAGGCATTTAAAATATTTCTGAACAAGCTGATGTGTAATTTCATTGAATATAAAATTTTAGAAATCTATTTGTAAATTTTGCATAATACATCTAATTTACTTGATATATATATATAATACTCTGATATTTCTGCTGCTCATAGTTGCAACTGCTCTTGCAAAATCCATCTAAAAGCAATATACTATTATCCATAAGCCATATGTTGTCTTGAACATCCATATTCCATTATAATGTACACACTGAAAACTATAACACTGTATAGTAATAGAAGGGCCAAGACAACAAAGTGTGACTTTTTTTATTTTCAGTTTATTGATGGCCGGCTATCAAAATTAAATGCAGGAAGAGGATTCTCCGATGTTTTTGAAGAAGAAATCACCGCAGGAGGCTTTTCTGGAGGTACGGAATTAATTTGAGTGTACTCAGTGGTTATGCTTCTTTGGGAGCTGTTCAACATGATGATGTTCTCGGGTTGTCCTGTGAATTTTAGAAGTCATGAATCTTATTATTGCTTCGTTGTATCCGTTCATTCTTGGAAAGCTTTTAACAAATCACTGCTGGGACACATACTGTTATGTATCTAGTTATGTCAATATATTAAATGAAGGATACATTGTTTTAATCCAGTGAAATAATACTTAGATTTCAATATAGGATGAAGTATCACTATATTATTCACATTTTAACTGCATGTTTACATAATATGTTGCGTTATATGTAAACTGTATTTTAAAAATAACTTTGAAATTTGCACTGCTGAACATTTTCTAGATAGTTACATTTTCCATAAGCACTTTCACTTTTTTTCACATCTAATTATTTCTGAAGTGCAGAAATCAGAGTGGTTTCCTGAATTTTTAGAGAAATTTGTTTTCTCCAGCAAATGTGTTATTCCAAAAAAGAGAAATAATTTAAAATTTATATATCATCTCAGATGGAACATTGACAGTTTACCATCTTCATAAATAAAAATGTTATTCCTTGTGTTGTTTCCCTCTGTTACATTCACTGGCAATTGTTGCAACACTTCTCACATTAGCTAGCTTACAGTGTTAACCCATATAGTGGATGCTGAACCCGTTGCTGAATATTGCAGGATTATTGATTGCTTTCCTATTAGACATTTATTACAGCTACATTCTTATTTTTGGTATCATATTTGCGATCAAAATATTGGATCAAAACGTGCATGACACAGCACAAACACTGTTTTATGGTCTTTAGTGTAGAAGCTTTCTCAGTAAATGGAGGTTATGTGATTTGAGCAGATCCACTGAGTTGCATTTGGCAGCCGTAGACGGTCTTCTTTTACAAGACTACCCTTAAATGGGCATATTTACAGAGGAAGGGATTTGGCCCCCACAGAGAAACTGAGTTGTGCAGAGCCATCTTCACCTCCTGTAAAATACCTTTTTCATGCTCAGAGTACATAAATCCTTTTGTTCAAGATTTTCACTGCCTTCTCCTGCCCTCTGTGTCTTGTGCTATGATCTAGCACATAATTTTTTCTTTTTCTTGATTAAAGTATGGTTAGTTATACAGAGATTTACGTCTTTCCTACCTTTTTGGGGTAACTTGTGCTGCTCTGTAAACAGATTTTAGGCATTGAGCATCCATTATTCAGATAGGTGGTGTCAGTATTCCGAGTTCATTCGCTGACTGCAGTTAGCGGGTCAGGAGGCTGCAATAAAACTGCAGCAGAAGTTAGATAAAGCTTGTTTCTTGGCTGCGCACTGGCAGCCTGTGAACCATGTCTCACCTGGCTCTGCTCAGGAGGGAATGCTCAGCTTCGCCAGCAGTTCTCTGTTAGATTGCACTGCGTGCTTACTTTTCAAGTCAGACAAGCTGTATATTGCCAGGTTGTGGACAAATTGCTTAGGGCACATATTCAGTATTTACATAACTGCTGTCTCATTATCGTTATGAAGTGCAGGGCTAACAATATGTATGCAATTGAAGGTGACATTTTGTGACACTAATGGGGTAGAACTATGATCTCTTTGCCGAGTTAACTCCCATCAACTTTATCAGGAAGCCCAAGGTTTTTAAAAAAACAGGTGAAAACCAGCCTTCAGCAAAGTCATGGAAAGCTAGAGTAAGCTACAAGCTGTTAAAAGGACAGGTGAACATATTCTTAGCTAAAGATAATAATAAAGATAATAATATAAATATAATAATAATAATACTGAATCAAACGGAAAGTGTTTCTTTAAGTAATGTCTTTTTAATTTGCATTTTTCCACATATGTGAGCATAACTCAGCCAGCACAGAAAACTAAACTGGAAATTGGAGAATAAAACTTAAATTTCATTATTTTTTATGGGTTTTTTTTCCAGTAAAGTGGTCAAAACTTATTTCCCTGTGACTACATGTGAAAAGAAATCTGTCAGCCATCTTTGTTACAGCCTGCACTTAAAATTTTATTTTCTGTTACAGGTATTATTCTGTGGAAGTATTAGTTCTCAAGAGTTTTATGTAACTTTCAATACAAGAATATAGTGATGATTGATTGGCTTAGCACTTGGATTTGCTTTAGAATATATGCATTGAAGTAATTTGTAGTCACGTGAATTATACTACAGCAGTCATTTTTTTTTTGGTTGGTCTAATATCAATGGTGGTAGTATAAGAAAAACTGAAAAAGTTAAAACCTTCGAACCTCTCTTTTAATAATAATTTATTTTAAGGACTCAGCATTTTCTTACTAGAGTTTCAGGAGGTTCAACTCTAGCTAAGGGTATGCAGTGTTAATGCGGCCTTTTCGGTAGAAGAGTATTTATCTGTTTTCTTTACTGCCTTCTCTGAAGTCTCTACACAACTAGAAGACAGTTAAACTTCTTGATGATTTTCTATGATCTCATTTACTGTGTCTAGTAATTGATCTCATAGGCTGCAATTGAAGTCATAGGCTGTGACAGAGAAAGCTCAGATGTGGAAAGAATTGCTGTTAAGGACACCACAAATCAGATGATGTATAAATATTTTTGATAAGAATTTGAAGTTGTGAAATGTCATGGAATCATAGAATGGTTTAGGTTGGAAGGGACTTTGAAGACCATCTAGTTCCAACCCCCCTGCCATAGGCAGGGACACCTCCCACTAGACCAGGTTGCCCAAGGTGACGTCCAGCCTGGCCTTGAACACCTCCAGTGATGGAGCTTCCACAGCTTCTCTGGGCAACCTGTTCCAGTGCCTCACCGCCCTCACAGTAAACAATTTCTTCATAATACCTAATCTGAATCTACCCTTTTTCAGTTTGAAGCCATTCCCCCTCGCCCTATCACTACATGCCCTAGTAAAAAAGACCCTCCCCAGCTTTCCTGTAGGCCCCCTTTAGGTACTGGAAGGCTGCTATAAGGTCTCCCTGGAAGACCTTGTTAGAGGAAGTACTTATGGTTCTTTGAAATTTCATTAACACACTACCAGTGGCTAAATTTCACCTTATTACATGGTATTTGCATGCTGCCTTTTCTGATAGTTCCAGGGAGCCAGATCGAAGCAGTGAAAAATGAGTCATTTTTGCTTTAGGTTGCTCTTTGATGTTCTTATTGGAGATAGGATCATAATGATCATCACTTTCTAAGTGAGCATTGCTTTCACTTGTGCCATCATTCCTGAGGGTTTGGCTGTCTCAAAATTCCTTGTAATGAATTTATTGGAATGGGTGAAAGTGCCTGATATGAGTATAAACAACTCTGTTTTTCCACCTCATTGAGAAACTTGGGAATGCCTTTTACAGTGATTCAGTTAGTTCTCAGCCATGTTCTAGGAGAATGTTTTGGCTTTCCACTATGCAGTGCAATAATTCCACCCTGGCCTTAGTTAATTGATTATTGCAAAGCTTAAGAAGTTTTGAGAACTCCTCTTGAAAGTCTGTAAAGTCAAGGATATATCAGTATGGTCCTTTCAAAATGGATAAATTCTCTGTTTGGAACTTCATCATTCTTGTCAATGGGAATGTCTTGTCTGGGGTTAGTAACAGCTCACAGTGCAGAGTATTCAAGTGACTGATGTACTCTAAAACTTCCTCAGGAATCAGGGACTGAGTCTTTGGTGTTCAGCTGGAGCACCTCGGGCAAATAGTATTCATTTCTTCATCAAGTGCTCGGTAGAATTTAACCCTGTCCTTCATGGCCAACTTAGCAGCACAGTAGTCCTCGGTACTCCTACAAAAGCCAAATAGCTCTCACTTGCCTTTTAGAGGTTTTCCTTTGTGAAAGAAAGTAGATACAGTTAATAATTTAAAAGGATTTTCCCTGCACAGGAGTATATGGTTGTGCCGTAATCCTTAGACTTTTCTCTCGTTCTTTTTCCTTGGGATGGTACCATCCATGGGCCATATCATTTTTGTACTGACTGGGGGCAGAGTGGCTCGAAAGCTGCCCAGCGGAAAAGGACCTGGGGGTGTTGGTGGACAACCGGCTGAGTATGAGCCAGCAGTGTGCCCAGGCGGCCAAGAAGGCCAACACCATCCTGGCCTGCATCAGGAATAGTGTGGTGAGCCGGACTAGGGAAGTGATCATCCCCCTGTACTTGGCACTGGTGAGGCCTCACCTCGAGTACTGTGTTCAGTTTTGGGCACCTCACTACAAGAAGGACATTGAGGTGTTGGAGCGTGTCCAGAGAAGGGCTACTAAGCTGGTGAGGGGTCTGGAGGACAAACCTTATGAGGAACGACTGAGGGATCTGGGGTTGTTTAGCCTGGAGAAGAGGAGGCTGAGGGGAGACCTTATCACCCTCTACAACTACCTGAAAGGAGGTTTTAGAGAGATGGGGGCTGACCTCTTCTCCCTGGTGACAAGTGATAGGACAAGAGGAAACGGGTTCAAGTTATGTCAGGGCAGGTTTAGATTGGATATTAGGAAGTATTTTTTCACTGAAAGGGTTATTAAACATTGGAATAGGCTGCCCAGAGAGGTGGTGGATTCACCATCCCTGGAGGTGTTTAAGAAAAGGGTAGATGAGGTGCTTAGGGACATGGTTTAGAAGTGGGTGGGTGGTGGTTTGTTTTGGGGTGTTTTTTGGTTGGGTTTTTTTGTTTTTTCCTCTCTTCAGGGTAGGTTAACGGTTGGACTTGATGATCTTAAAGGTCCCTTCCAACCTCACTGATTCTATGATTCTACTTGAATTTTTGCCCAGTGGGATCATTACGCTTGAATGCAGTTCATTATATATTGCTCTTTCCTTCAAGTTGCTGTTTTTCTTTTTAGTCTTTTTAGCAGTATGTTACCTTATCATAATTCTAATTTCTCTTTCTACCTCAGTTGGAATTAAAAACTGTGTGGTGAAAAGATACGCTTTTACAAAGAAAACAGAAAATATGAAATAAGAGATACCTAGGGTTTTTTTCTTAGTGTACACATATTCTTATCTTTACATTCCTTGCCTATCTGGGAAGAATGAAATTAATGAATAATCCTCTAAGGGAATTTTTAATGCAGATTTTGAGGAGGGTTGAAACATTTAAAATGTTAAATTTATGTTTGTCTTACGTTTTACATTTCTATTTCAGGAAATTCAAGATCTTATCAACAGTGGATGCATACAGTGAAGGTATAAACTTGGTTAAGTAATTATACTGCCCATTCTGTTCTTTAAATATTTGTCCTTTTCCTTATGCGTATTTAATGGTAAAAGTTCATTCATTTGCAAGGAAAATATAAGTACATTCTATAATAAATAACACGTGTATGGTATATGCAATAATTTTGTGGTTTTTTTCTTGAAGATTTAAAAAAAAATAAATCCACACACAAAACAAATGCCAAAATGCAGAAGGTTTTTCTGTCTGGATAGTCAGGGATTTCACTGCTTTCTGTATCATGTTACATTCCATAACTGTGAATTAGGTGTGACAGTACAATTTGATACAAAGTTTATCACTTCTAGTAAATAGCAATTTCGTTAATATGGGTTTGTGCAGTTTGGCTAGCAGAAGACCCCTGGTATAACCTTGTTATTCTGCAGGATTAGTAAAATATATTATTTTAGATTAAGAGAATTCTTTTGTGATTAAACGAGGTAGTTCTTTCTGTCGGGTCAAAGTGTTTTGAAGTTGCATAATAAATATGATAGGAACACATGAAAAATAGCTATAACTTCTAAATTGATTTTGAAATGGTAACAATGACTGAAGAATGAAAATACATCATTCTGTTAGAATGCATTGATAAATGTGTCAGCTGTGCTAATGACGTACTGTAACCCTTGTGTAGCTGCAGACAGCAGGTTGGGGAGGAAACACAGCTGTGCTTATTCGTACCGATTTAAAAGGAAGATTGTTTTTTCTTTGCAGCATGCTGGTTATTTTTCCCTGCTGTTGTCTTAAAGTCTGACTTGTGTTAAAATGTTACTAAAGTGCATTTTTTGTATATTTCAGAAAGGTGGTGCACTGATCAACACAGCAATGACCAAAGCCACTCCGGCTGTGAAAACAGCATATAAATTTGTAAGATCATCTCTTTCAAATAAATAATACATAAAAATACCACAACTTCCTACAACCTCTCATTCTTCCTGAATACTTAAAAACCGAAGCATTTTATAAATGTATTGCAGAAAAACACTTCAGCTTGTAGAACGTTTTCAGCTTTGTTTGTTTTCTTGTATAGCACTAGGATTTAGAGTTGATTCGGAGTCTTCCCGATAGCGTGTACGTAACAACGGACATTTTCAAAGCATCGGTGTGCTGGTTTTGTTTCAATCATAATACATACTAGAAGCTTATTTGAATATCATTTAGATATTTGATACACAGCTGTAAACTCTTCCTAGCCTGGTGACAGCATGATTAAAATACGGACTTTGAAAATAGAAATTCTCATTTACACTAAGGTGCTGTAACACAACACAGGCATCACAAAGTTAACATGAGTGTAAAACAGTTTGTAAATATTACATTTTTGTGTAATATAAATATAGTGTTATAGTATATAGTTACACAGTATAGTGTTAAGATGATGTAGAGGTCTCCTCTGTTCAGAACAGATACAGTTTGTGCTAGACAAATGGAGTCCTGGCTTACACAGATGCAATTTCACTTTGGCACTAAGTGCTGCACTATTGAAAAAATGTGGTAATGCTTCAGTAATGTGTGCAGCAAAACTTTCCTATCATCTGCTCTTTTAAAGATGATACTAGAATACTCACACTGGATTTAATGCTTATACCTCTGAGCTTAGAAGATCTTGTTTTAAAAGACTGCCTAACCAATAAAGCATGTGAAATTATATGGTATCGTGCAGTATAAATTAAAAAAAAAAAGCAATAGTGTAAAATGAAGTGGGAAGTATTTTAACGTTGCATTTTTAATATATGGGAAAAGACTTTTGGCTTCCTTTTTGCTTTTCCAAATGTTTCACTAGCTAGATGCATAATAAGTAGTCCTGAATAAATCAGTACATCAGTCTAAGCTAGTATATTTTAAGTAAACTTTTCAAACAGAATTTTTAATTTTACATCAGTTGAAAAACACAGCAGTCAGGGAGAGAAACAGGTAAATAAATATACTTTATATTCATGAACTCATTTATAATTTAAAAAATGGTTCATTATCAGGTGATCTGCAAATTATTCTTCTTCAGTTTGCACTAGCTTAGACTGTGGTTACCTGATCTTCTCCCAGCCTTCAATTTTGATAATTATGTCCTTGATAATAAAGGTTCTTCAAAGTGAACTTCTGTTCAGGAAACACTGGTAAATTCTGTGAGGATCTGTGTGTATAAGGTATTCATATTTATACTCCATTTAATTTCTTAGGTTGTTGCCCTTTATGGAGCCTACTACTAGAGAAAGGAAATACGCATTTCTTAGTTGTGAGAAAACTGATTGGTAGCCTTGAGTAATGTGCTTGGTGCCATCCCTCAGAGTTAGAACAAAACACTCCAAAATTCATCCAAATGCTGTGAGCATGATCTGGAAAGTTTAAAGTGGCTCTCAGGTTAGCATCTGCTACACGGCACCCCATTGTGCTGCTATTGAGCTTATAGATGTATGATTTAAGGATCAAAAAGACTCTCTGACCTCTTGATTCAAGAAAATGATTTTTTTTTTAATTTCCATGTATAGAAAACCATAGAAAAATAGATGGTTTCCACATATTTATGCCCTTTAAATATATTCTCAAAAGTCCTATTTTCAAGACAGCCTTGAAAACTTCCATAGTTTTTTCCAATATTCATATAGGAAAAATACCCTTTCTTCTGTTAGGGTTAGGGGGTTTGGTCCTCCCTCCTTCCCCCCCATCTTTTCGTTTTTTTTACTCCCCCTCCTTATCTCTCTCTCTCTCTGTCTGCATAAGTACGTGGTATTCTGTATTGATAATTCATTTCTCTATTGAAGAACATTCTTGGCTCCCTTTTCCATGCAACAGTGATCCTTGGCTTCCTATTTTAATACATACAGAATTCTCCCCTAAATAGCAGCGCTATGCTGTTCAGCAACACTGGGCAAAATCTCCATCTGCATATGAAATCACTTCATTTCTTAAGATTGATGTTGCCCTGCAAGTTGCCAGACTGGAACACTGCAGCAGTCATCTTGAAAATCTTAACATTTTTCCAACATGCCTTGCTGCTAAAATACCATTTCAAATTTAAAGGACCATTTTGAATAAAGGAGTGATGTATGCAACCATTTTTATCCTGTCCTTAGTAATATTGGAGAATTTTTGAGTATGTGTGTTTTCATAGCATTGGCATGCATGTACCGAAAAAAATCCTTAAATATACAGACAAATCAAGACTGTATTAAATACACTGACGATGCATGTATGAAACTTGTGATAAAGGTTATTGTCCATCTTTATACCACCGTGTGTTTAAAAAAAAAAGGTAAAATAAGTATGGTATCATGAAGCATGTTTCATGACTACAGCCAGTGTCTTGCAGAGCTACTTAAGTCCTTTTATTTTTCTAGGCAAAAAATCAGGCAAGGCAAGGAATAAGAGAAGTGAAGAGTAAGTTAAAACACAAGGTATGTGGTACACTTTTTACTTTCTTACCTCGCTTCCTGTATCAGTTTGAAGCTTATACTTTACAAATCACATGAGATTTGTGTTTTTAATGACTTTTGAAATATGCTTAGCCCTTTGTTCAACAATACATTTTTCATAACGAGCCCTCTGGCAACTATCTGTCATTCTATGCATCCACTGAATAATCTCTTTATTGTTTGCATATTTTATCATAGAACAACAGAGGTCTTCAAAGATACATTAACAGGATGTATGTTTTCATAAAGTTGATTGCTTTGATATCACAATCGAAGCCTTTGCTTCAAGCTGCGAATTTGAGATGGGAGAGTCTTGCAGTGCAGTGTATTTCAGAAGGTGTAGTTGTCTGTTCTGTCTTCGTAAGATATGTGGACAATGGCAATGTTTAAAAACGAAGGAATAGTTTCATTTTGCAAAAGCAATATTGCAGAAATATCAGAAAATATATTTTAGGCATTTTGTAGCTGCTTTTCCCATTGAAAATTTTATTTCCACTTAAGATTTTTCTGTAGGGAGAAGGAACCGATTTTTAGATCTATTTTATGCTGTTTTAAGAAAACTTTCAAAAATATTTCCTAGACATTTGAACAATTCATCTTTTAAATGACAATGTTGATAATTCAACTTCCTAAAAAGCTAAATGTGATTTTCTTACTACAGATGGTATTTTCATGACAGTAATAGATTGTGGCAAGATAATTTTGAATGCATTCTGCATGCATAATATGGAAGGTACGTTTGCAGATAATGATCATAAATAAAGGAATTTAAATCTGTTTTGTTGTAGGAGAATGAGGACGAGTATGGAACTTGCAGCGCTGGCGCAGGACAGACTGGTCCTGTCTACACATTGCATTATGAGAAAAGAGCAAACTCAGAAAAACGGAGACTGGCACAGGTAAGACACCTGAAGCTTGTGTTCTTCTTCACACACACAGGAGGAAAATTTTTTGCTACTTATAGTAACACATCAGGGAATCTGTTTAAGATTACTGTCTGTGTTTGCATAGTGGGATTAGAAGGCTATACTTATAGAAATACTGCTATATTGCTTGAATGGAGGAAAAATACTATTCGTATTTCATCCCTGTTGAGAGGGGAAAAAATAGGAGATTTATAAGTATGGATCTGAGATTTAATTCTTAAATACTGTTTTTGATAAAGGCTTTTCACAGCAAATACATTCTGGTCTATTCACAGATCTGTGTTAAGCTATTTTTTTTAGTTTCTTATAGTGGGGCACATTAATTTTGCATTTCTAATAAATTGATTTGGCAGTTGTATGGCTTTTAACCTTGCTCAGATAGTTACGATTTATTATTTTATTAATAAGTCAGCTAGTTAATACAGTGCCAATCTCTTGTCCTTTCGTTCTCTAATCCTTTCTAGTCTTGATTTGAAGTAACAGGTGTAATGTCTCAACTTTGGCAAGTGTTTTAGTATCTTTGGATTATTTTGACAGTTTTATTTCAAAGATAGCAATAAAATAGTTTTTGTAACACTGTTTTCTGGGAATAAATGCCTGCATATGTACATATTTTAATGTGTGGGCATATATTTTTACATTATATTGTTATTGTGTGTTTTTAATATACATAATTAATGTTTATATATGGATTTTTAATGCATCTATCTTCCTCAGATAAGAATTAAGTATAGAAATTCATTCCCCTGATCTAACAACATTTGGCTTTCTACATTAGATATTGCAATGATAAAAATCTGGACTGTCTATTTTAATCAATTTCATTTGGAATTAGTTTTTCTCCATAATAAATACAAAGTTTGTGAAACTTAACATAGAACTGGTGCAGATTATTGCTAAACGACGTTGAAATTGTACGTTAGTATTAAGTCATTATTTTTAGTAGGGTTATAAATAATACAAAGACTTTCTGCTTTAATTATTTAGGCAGGTTTTACTTTGTACGTGTTTTCTTGATCTCTTAAAGCCAGTGATAAAGTGTTCAACGATGTACCCTCAGTATATTTTTATATACAGGCAACTATGTTGCCTGCATTCTTTTAGGAACTCGTGTACAGTAGATTTTATTTCACTGAGTATCAGAAGAGAAGATACAATTGTAGATTCAGCTACGCTAACCTGTGAATGTTGGCTTATACTGCACTAAAAGCATTTTAGTTCCTCACATTATCAAATTATTTGGGGGGGAGTTGCTATATATTAAAATTACAGTTATCTATTAGAAACAAATATTTTAAGAACTGTTCATGTTATTAACATTAGAGCTCTATACTCGTACATTTAGAATTGTGTATCCGTGTAAACACGACTGTACCCTTATAGTCAGTGAATTTTTATAGGCTGCTTTTATTAAAGAAATCTGCAGTAATTTACTGATATGGTAGGTATTAGGTACATGAGTCTCGGGCTACAAAGGAATGTGATTTACCTTGGTGTAATTAAACACTTCTTTTGAAGGCCACTGTTCGGACAGAACAATTTAACTTCAATATGTTTTTGTGTTCGTACAGCTGTGTACTGTTAAATCCTTCAGTATCACTGTTGCTGGTTCTACCAGTCATCTTTTAGTTTTGAAAACAAGACAGAAGGAGTCCATATCAATCCATAGTTTTCTTTGCACATATACATGTTTATGTATGTATACACACGCATACACATACATGTACATATATAGGATTTGTTCACTAGCAAAGCTTGTAACTAATAGCCCTGCAGTTTTGCCCTGCTGCAAACAGAAGATCCCGTGTCTTCTCCCCAGCTCTTGTCCCAAATGTCACTTGAGCCCAGTGGGCAGGAAGGAGCAAATGGTAATCCCTCCCCAAGAACTCCGGTCTTGTGCAGTTTCCTTCACCTCTCGCTCAAGCTATTCCCACTTTTCCCTCATCCCCAAAAGCAAACCAACCAAAATATTTCTAAAAAATAATAGTCTGCTGTTGCTACTCTGTTTTTTGTTTTTTATCTTGGTAAGTATGTGAATAAGATAACGTAAATGCAAGTTCTTTATGAATAAGTGCTGATTTTAAGCTTTACGTCCAAATAAAAATATATATTTATATTCACAATTGCATGTGTATATGTTTGATGTAGTACTGAATCTGACATTTAAAAGAAGTTAATTTCACAGATTGCTATTGTTGTCAGGTTTAATTTTTTTTCTGTAACTCTTTATCCTGCAAATGAACCTTTCCACCCGGATTTCTAATATGGTGCCCGTGAATGTCTATAGCAGTATAAGGATAGTGCTAACGTGCAGTTCATGCATTTTGATGTATATTTAAAGTAAGGATCAGATATTGACTAAGTTGCAATGTCTGTGTATTCGAATATCACCCCCAAAACCTGAACAAACAACAAACAAAAGAGAGAGATTGCTTTTAATGGTCATCTTGCTTCCAAATGAGAGGAGTCTCTGTCCTTTATTACTTTTCTTCCATACTGAAACATTTTAAAACTTGTAAATGTAAAGAATTTGGTGTTATATTTTATGTCATGTTAGATTCATGCATTGAGGTTTTCATTCTCCACTTCTTGGAAACAGTTAAACACAAATACTGACTAATAGTTATCTGAGATGCTGTGAAACATATTTACTTCAAAACATTATGTATGATATGAAAGTTTCCTTCACTGTAAAAGATCATTTTAATAATTGGTTCATAACAGGATTTTGGGGTCTGGGCAGACATTTCCTTTACAATAGGAAGTGAATCTGCTTTTACCCCAACAAATAGGAGTTTGTATGTGGGTCTGCTAATTAGTACAGTTATTTCCTGTTTTGTTGATGAAGCTTTAATAAATGTCAAGGGTACAACCATGAAGATCTCCCAATTAGGCTTTGCGTTTGTAAAACCCAACCCCTTTGCTTTTGTGTGAAGATGACAGTTCCAACTGCAGCCTCAGCCTAACAGGGCTCAAGGGAAAGGATACTTCTCTGGTTTTATTGAAAACAAGGCCAGTTTGGCCCAGGGAGAATACCAGCACTGGTCACAGTGCAGAGCCGTTTTTAACAATGAATATTTACTAAGCTTTATCATTGCTGTCATAGTGGTTTTATTATATTTTTTTGCCAGATTGGCAATAGGCTTTAAAAAAAAAATTAACAGTAAATCAAAACAAATTATAGCATGTGAAATAGCTGTCAAAACCTAATCGGAGGATAAATAATTAAATGTGTTATTGCAAACTGTAGTGATCAGCTTGCCCTCCTATAATTTGCATTTTGAAAGTCTTTCCTAAAAAAAAATAAAAATAACGGGAGTGCACTCATACGTGCCTGTGTGCACGCGCGTGCGCGCACACACAATTAATCTTTCCCTAAGATGAATTGTTCTATCTCTGTAATATTCATTTGAGCTTACTCTTGCTTAGGTTAGCTGTTCTAGGCTTTTTATATGTGTGCGAGCTTAACTATATTGCAAGTCAACATTAACAGATGGATTGCCCTAAGCAAGGGAAAACCACAACAACAAAATCTAGTGAAAGTGGAGGATTGAAGCTTTTTGTTGTTAAGCCTTATTAAAACCTTGGCATGTGCACTGCTGTTAACTGTTTCATGCCTAGATCTAGTGATACCCCTCTGGTATGTTTTATCTCCTACATTAATTAGGTATGTAGAAGATATAAGAAATCACCTGCTAAAATTTTTGAGATAAAATTAAAGCAAGCATGAGATTGCTTCAACTCTGCCGTGTTTTGCCAATGATATTGCTGAGTTCCTTTAACTATTGATGAGTGGGGTACGGTAGTGCACGTATTAGACTACTGTGCATTCAGTTTTTGCATAATCTATTTTAATTCTGTTTCATTATATGCTCCCAGGTAGTGCAGGTTTCTGGGTAGACAGGGACCTAAATGCAGGGAGAGCTCTATAAAGTTGTTCCAAATTAATATATAATTAAAAAGAGAGCGGGTTTATTATGAGCCTGGATAGAATGCCAGGAAGATCTGTGCGATTTCATGAATATGATCTTTGTAATTTTACCGTTATGTCAGGTGATGGGGTAGCTTATTAAAAATGGAGCATTTCAGGATGTCAGTAGTATTTACTGGCTAATAAAAAATTCTTGAAGATTTGCAGAATACTGGGTAAGAACTACCATTTCACTTTATAATTAGCAAGTTAGCAATGCCCCCTTGTCTCTAAGGAAATGTATGTAATACCTGTACCTTTAGGCATGCGCTACTTTGCAGCCGTAATGGAAACTTGGGCATTTGGCATTTGGATTCTAAGTGTGGATTTACCAGAAATCCCTGTGTGTCAGCACTACCTTAAATGTTCGTATATCGAAGGAACCAAGTGAACTACTTCCCATGACTTTGCAGGATTTAAATACAGTGTCTAAGAAGGTTTTAAAAATACTTTTGCGTAAGGTAATAAGAGCCAAGTTAAACTAAACTTTTTTCTTAGTATTGTCGATCAGAAAATAATTACCATTTTTTATTCTTTTTAAAAGCATATCGCAAATGTGGCTTTTAGACTTTTATTGCAGTATATCCTAGTAACTAGACAATATGTAATTCAGCTTGCAGTAAGTGTACTTGGCTTCTGTTCAACAAAGATAGCAAGTGTCAGGCACCAAGATGTGTTCAGAATAACCTCACCTTCAGGAGTGCCCCATTTATCAATACCCCTACAATGCCCGGTAAAATAAATGACATAATCATTAGCTACAAAGGGGTTCCAGTAACTGATTACCCTCCTAACCTGAAAAAGGTGGTGAGACTGGGCTATTCTGAAGACTTTTTTTTCTGGGAACATAAAAGAGGAGAGGAAATGCTTGTGATAATCCAGTGCTGAATATACATATTCTGTACAAGGAGACTGAACCCCTTTAAGAAAAAAAAAAAANTCCAGACAACCCCACAATAATTTCAGAAACATAAAAGCTCTGATTAGGGGCCTTTACCTATATTTGGATTCAGATGATGTGCTTGAGATCACATCTATGCCTAGCATCCACAGATAATACGGGTTATATAGCTGGAGGTATCTTCTACTCTCATTGACTAAAATATTACAAATTGACAGATGTCATAAACAGTAACAGCTAGTTTTTATTTTTAATCAGGTTTTGTTTCTGTAAAATATAGTTTTGAAGTTAAGCTTTGGTCGATTAGTAAATTCTATTTCTTTAGCTAATGTGGTGTAATTTTGAAAATATTGTAGATATCATTCGCTTCCTTTAATTTGGAGAAAAATCTTTTGTCTTGGTGTGTCAAGTAAGATCTCTTCATTCTGCAAAACAGTCAGATTTCCTTTTAATTAAAAATGAAAAAGCCAGGCAGCAAAAATCCAAATTGTAGATTACGAGAGTGCCCTCTCGTGGCTCTGATGCCTTTCCGAAGTAGTACAGGCACACACGTATCCTTTGCCTTGTTATAAATCTTGCTTTTTACAGCAGAAGACTTCTCGGAAATCAAGCGGTACTTCCTTTATTTTTTTTTAACTGAAAGATTATCTGGGTTTGGTGCAACTTAAACATTTAGGTGCTTTCATGTGTCATGCATAATTTTATTTTCAGGAAGTTACACTACCAAGTAGAGGTATAATTACAAGATTGCACAAACCTCCTTCCCACAAGAAGATAGTAGATAGTGCCTCTGAACAGTGGCAGTGGCTGATTTTAATTTAGTCAGTGAACACACTTAAAGTAAAAAGAAGCAATATAAGTTTGTAAAGATTTTTTTTTCCCCAGTATTTTTATTAGTGTGACCTCTTTCCTCTTCTCTGGCCTGATCTCTTCTCACCATGGTATTAAGCGAAGGACTGTTGCAAGTCTCCACAGCAGAGCTCTGCCATTCATTCTGCAACCATAAACCAGTGTAAAGCTTGTGGCTGCCTGTTCTTCTTTGAGTTTTGCAGTAAACATCACTTGAGAAATCTCTCCACTAATTACCNTAGGGTAATGGTCAGGAAATCGCTCTGGAATTTTTTGTTACCCTGTAGGCATTTAGTGGAATGCTGGCTTTTCAGGTCAAAGTCATCATCACATCTACTTCTGATTTATCCTCCTGAGAGAGACGTTTAGACAAGCAAAAAGTTTGCAGGTGCTTTTTCTGGCTATTGTTGTCACCTATTTTAGGTTTTTAACAAATAGAAAGGCAGCCTTTTTGAGGGTCTCTCTTCTACAAACGAATGAACCATACTGGTATTTCCACCAAGATTTTTTTTTTCTGAAGGATCTGAAAGAAAAATGCTGCTTCACAAAGTATCTTCAAAACTGGATGATCCCTTCTGTCCTTAGTAGTTGATTGAAATAAATGGATCAATTTTTTCATCAGGAGAATTTATTGACATGATAATGTAACAGTGGTATCTTCTGCTTTCATTTGCTGTGTATCTTCTCTCTTCCCTGGGTTGTGTTTTGGCTCCACCTGGCCAAAGCAGGGAGCCAGAAGAACCATCAGCTAACAGTTCGGACCTGCTTCCCAACTTCCATGTTGCTTTTCCCTTCTGGCCTGAAAGTTTGGAGAGCACAATCTTACGTCTAAAGCTTCAGCTCTAGTACTATATGTTCCCTGACCTTTTCTTTCTCTCTCTAGTCCTGTACCAAAGAGTGAAAAAAATGAATAAAGAAGTTCAATTAAAGAATAAAGTTTGGCTGGGACCCAAAGGAGGGAGACATAGAAGAAATGGGAAAAGCTTTTCCTGCAGGGATCTCAGCGTCTCTGAATGTGAAAGCCCAGATTCAACCCATCTAATTTGAGACACTACTGACTGAAATGCTGAAGTTAGCAGCAGTGCTACCCTAAGCTCTTTCTGCAGTAAGTGGAGAGAGAGGGGCATGACCAAAGGGCAACTCAGCCCACCTAAAATCTAGATTGCATTGTGAGGATGCCTCTCTCCTGCTGTTTATTGTCTAATTTAGGCTCTAAAATACCTGAAATTAGTGAATAGCATCCAAATCTGAGTGCCATCCATGTTCCCCAGCACTTTGTAGACAAAGACCTTTGTTGAGCAGAAGACTCCCACTGGTGCAAACAGGAGAAGGGACTCCTCCATGCCAGTCCTTTTGGTTGGGAGCCTTAGACATGTGCTTGGAATCAATATTTCTGTTTCTAAGGCATAGTCGTCTTTTCTAGCAAATGTGATTAGTCTGTCTGTTTTCAAGCATCATACAGGGCTTCTCTCAAATACGTTCTTCCACTGTCCATAGGTCTGAGTTCAGTGCTGCTCAGGTTTTATCCATCTAAATTTCTGTGACACTTGGTGTCTTCTGTTAAATCTTGAAGTCTAGAGGTATTCGATGTTTGTGTTTGGGATCGCATCTGCATTGTACACTTTAACTTCAGTGGTTTTGGTAAGTTTTCCTTTGAAAAATTGACACGCGATCTGTAAACAGTGCTTCCAGCAGTGGTTTTGCCATGCTGATCTAAGGATATGATGTACATTTTAACCGAAAGATCAATTAACCAGTAATCTCTGTTTTACCTGCTTAGGAATTTTATCAAACAGGTAGTGTGTTCCAGCCAGACAAAATGGGTTTACAGCAATTCTGATTCACTAAAGTCACAGACTATGCACTTGAATTACTTCCAGGTCTCTTGACTTTCCTGTTACCTCAAAAGCACGTTCCCTTTTCTGCCTCTGTGCGTATGGACAGTCACATGCCTTTGTGCATATGAACACTGATTAGTTTTTCCTTTCTGACACACGTTCCCCCTTATCTTCTTGCTCTTCTCTCCACTGTGACCCCCTCAACCCTCCATTCTGTCATTTCCCTTCCCTCTAATCATTGAGTAAACCTAAGGCATTAATAAGCATCAGTAAGGGAAAATAAGTGATATTTTTCTTAGTTTTTGTAACTGGAAATTCTCCCTGGGGAATCCAATTCTTAAAATCATCCACAAAAAAAAATCCATAAAGAATATTTGTTTTTAAAAGAGCTTCTCGCTTTAGTTGTTGCAAATGGCACTGAAAATCTCCATGTCCTATTTTAAAACACTAAAGCTTCTGCTTGTTGCCAATTAATGTGAAGCCAGGCTGGCTTCGGATGGTTCACTCTTTGCAGCTAGACTGATGTGTGGCATGGTGCCACAGTGTGTCAGCTGAAAACGGCCGGATTTGCTAAGAATAGCCGCTGTGCCATTGAGAAGAATGAGCGAGATCTGGGTATTTGGAGGTGATACCTTACTGAGGGCAGCGTCGTGGCTCGGTCTGATTCAGAGGGACAGGAGGTAGCACAGGCTTCCCAAGGGAAAAACAGTCTGCAGTTTGTCAGAAAAAAATGAAGTTTATTTGCTGTTTTGAAGAAAAACGTAACTATTTCTGAAAAATATTTGCAGAAGCATCATTAATCCTTAAAAATCAAAAGCAGCATTACAAAATTTTCAGATATTATCTGTGTTCAGGAGTATAGCATACATAAAAGTTAGGAAGCATCAAGTTTGTGAATTTTTCACCTAAGTAATTCAGAAGGTAAATAATTATAATGTGGCATCCATGACTAAGTATCTCAATGGATTTATCATCCTTACTTACAATAAATCCTACCTCAGCGCAGATATTAATGGTTCCTTTAACTGTACAGAAGTCAGTGGAGATCTCTGTTGGCGTTACAGCTTACTTGTCATTCCAAAGTACTGTGCCCATACTCTTATCTACGCATTACTAGTCGTCTATGTGTCTGAACAGATTTGGGGGGGGGGATTTCCTGCTCTTGCAGGCTTTTAATTGTCACAGAAAAGGATTTCTTTCTGTGATTGGGAACCTACTTTTTTGTATATCTCTGTTTCCCTATCATTTTAATTAACAGGATCTCAGAATTGATGACACTTTTGTCTCATGGCATAAAGCAGTGGATGTTTCCAACCACTTCATGTTCTTCTAAATGCATCATCTATATGTCTGAATCTCTTAAAGTAGAGAATGTTTCTATGCTAGGAAGGATGAGGGGTTTTTTTATTTAACATTAATAGTTTTTAAATTATCCATGAGTCCTGTGCTATAATTAAAAAAAAATTAAAAAGCAAATATGGCATCATAGATAATATCTATTTAATTTATATCCAGGACAACTTTTCTGATATCAGAGCATTATTTTTGTGAGGCACCATTACTTTGTGTTACTTTCTGTAAGCAAAAACACACAAGTGATTTTTTTGAAGGGATAATTTCTAGAAATTAATCTAGAATTACTGCTTGCATCTATCCTGGTTTGGTGTCCATGTAGCTAATTGGTATCCCTAGCCCTATTTTAAGCTTGTGGTTGTTTGTACCATGTCTCAGAAAAATAAGGGCATTGAAGAAGAGAAAACTTAGAAACTGTACTACTTTTTTATTGCTCTTCTTTCCCTTTTCCCCCATCAATCTCAGCTCTTTTGGAGAGTAATGTGAAGTACTTTCCTGTGATTTTATTATCCATTGCTTTAGGTTACAGTCTTTAACCGGAAAGGAAGGCAACGGGTTGTGCTTAACTATTGAGAGATCTTTTGCCTCCCTACTGGGGGTGAAGCCATAATTATGTCTGTGATGGCATTGTATAGGAGGATAGGTAAAATAAAATACTGAATCATAAATAATAGTGGACTTGTATTTATTTTGCTTTCTTGTATTGAATGAATAATCTTTGAATTTTTAAGAAAAAGGAAACCGTACTTCATAGATTTAAACCAGAGTAGATATTTATCTTTTCTTGAAACTTTATACGTGTTGATGTATTGAGTAGCCGGTAAATGTGAAATTATATGTGTGCTGCCATTTATCAAAAGAGTATTTGTTTCTCACTTCGAGGACAATTAATAGCAGCAGCCTTGTTAAACTTCCTGCCTTAGTATCGATCAATAAGCACTCATTCCGGAAAGCTGTGCTTCTGAAAGGTCTAGCATTAAATAAAAAGCTGACATTTCAAAGATTGACTTTCATGCCCAATCAAGAATGTAACCATCTTACATTTAAATCCTTTAGCATTCATGTATTTTCTTTACATTTTTATGCCAAAGGAGTACATTTTGTGAGGCTACCAGCAAGCAGAAGAGAACAGTTTAAGGGCCTGTTCTCACTTTGTCTGGTTCTACCTGTATTTATACTGTCAGCACCTTCTATTTCAGTGATCAGTGTTTACTACAACCGTATAGGTAGCAGACCACTTGCAGAATGCGATTTTGAAGTGGGGCAGAAACCAAAGAGGATGTCTACTACATATACAAAAAGGGTATTATATATCCTCATGCCCGCTGCAGTTGTTCCTGTGCTGTACTTTACACACAGGCTTGGTGGTTCAATGGTGGCTTGTGGAGAGCGTGAGCTTGTTGTGTTTAAGTATGTGAACTCTTACATTCTGAGCAAGATGAGAGATGGGTTCTCGTGGTGCAGTGTGCCTGAAGATGAGAAAAATTTGAAATCGCAAAAGTTGAATCATGCTTTGATATGAAGTAGATACGTTAAATAATAGATGTATTACGTAAGCAGAACTAGTTGGAAGAAGCAAAACAATTGAGTACTTTAAAGAAGTTTGTTGCTTTATTTTATAGAAAAAACCATGACAGCAGTCTATTAAGACTTTATAAAGTTCTGGTGCAGCAAGAAAGGAGTGTTACCGTATCATTTCTTGCGGTAATAAATTTAAATGGTCTGGTTGTTATTAGAATGCTGATCAGGAAGGAAACAGAAGTCTGTCCTTTTTTCATAAAAAGGTATAAAAAAGGTTACACACTTCAAAATGCAGAAAAGACAGAAATTAAAAGCTTAAATAACTGCAAACAGCAGGGTACGTCAGTAATGGAAGGACTTCTTAAATGACTTTGACAGCTTTTGCAGGTGCACGTACTATGTCACTTTGCGTAGTGGAGCACTGAAAAAGATTTATGGTTCTCCTTTTGGAATTTATTAAGGGTTTCTTTCTTTCTTTTTCTTTCTTTGCAAAGTAGTCTGGACATACCCCTCCCTTGCAGTCTTTTTTATTACAGCTCCTAGAGGAAAGTCACCTATTCAAAAACATGTGTTGCTTGTTGTCTCCATGGCTAGCGCACAGAGCTGTAAACTCTGGAGAATGTTGTTATTTACAGCCACATATTTTCCTTTCCTTCCCCTTTTGCTTTTTTTCTTTGTATGTAAATCCCATTTTATTTACTTTAGTTTTTGAAAGTCTTCCTGTATAATTTTGTAACCCAAACATTTAAATTGGTAACACAACTATTTTTTCAACGAGAGAGTCTGACCATCAGGAACTAGAAGTTTTTGTTTTGCGTTGGGTTTTTTTGGTTGTGGTTTTTTTTTTAGGTTTATCAACATATGCTCTATTATATTTCTTTATTATGCTATTCTTCTTTCACTAACAGACTTGCATAATACTGTTTGTAGATGCTCTGAGGGGCCACTGCTGTGCCTGTGGTGTCTGCTGATTCTAATTAATTTTGTTCAGTTCCTGTTTTTCAAAGACACAACCTTTCTTTTTTTCTTTTTCTTTTTTTCTTTTTTTTTTTAACTTGCCATCTACGGTCTTTGAAACATTATTTATTATTTTGACAAATTAGTGAGTGTTATCTTGTGGGGTTTTATTCCATTGACAGGATTAATCCATCTAGAGATGAACAAGTGTTGGTTTTAGTTTTGTTTTCTGAAATTTCTCAACATTTTGAAAGAACCTTCTTTCCTGCAAAATCTTATCTTTATGTTAGTAGAAGTAAATGTGATGGCAGTATCTAATTCTGATTCAAATTCCAAAAAAGTGAGAAAGGTGGGGTTTTGCCCTCCAAGAGTCAGTTCCAGGATTAGAGCTTTACAGAATCACAGAATGGGAGGGGTTGGAAGGGACCTCTGGAGATCATCTAGTCCAACCCCCCCTGCCAGAGCAGGTTCACTTAGAGCAGGTTGGACAGGAACGCATCCAGGCGGGTTTTGAACATCTCCAGAGAAGGAGACTCCACAACCTCTCTGGGCAGCCTGTTCCAGTAATTACAATGAATGTCATGTCAGAATTTTTTTCGGGGAAGTAGTGAATTAGCAGTGTTATAGAAACAAAGTATTTTAATCGTCCCAGTGAAGATAAATACTTAAAGCAGCAATTTTTAAACTGAAAACTGTGGCTGTAGTTGTGGCAGTAGTCAGTGAGATAACCAATTAACAATATCAATTAAGACAGAGTGGTTAACCTCCCTTTAGTTACAAGCGGGGATATGATTGATTACAACACTGATGGAAATGACACAAGGAACTCACAAAACTGGGAAGGAGTTAGAAAGATCAATAATTTGTTTCTCTGCATTCCATCTTATAACTCTTGCTCAGTATGAAACTTAGTTTGGGTTCTTTCATAGTTTTTAATACTCTAATAATTATCTTATTTTCTATCAACTGTTACTTGGTTTAACACATTAAGAACCATGTGTCCTCTTTGTGGGCAAAGAACTATGGAAAGTTTTATCAAAACTTGCTGGTTTAATGACATCTGCTCTTGTTGAACAAGAAAAAAAATGTGTCAGTCTGCAAAGAGTGAACATTGAGACGTTCCTCACAGTAATGATGGGGAAGAAGGTTACAGGGAGTGTCCTGGTACATGTAGAACACTGACAACATCTACAATAGGGGACGTACTGAAATCCTCACAGTACAAGATTTCCACGTTCCTTGTAGTCTGAAATCAAGGCCACATTTCTTCCCCTTTAGGGGCTTGTTGTAGGTTTAGGCATTTGGTGAACTGCACGATGAGATGTGGGCAGTAGCACTTCTTTTTACTTGCGTATGATTTTCTTTAAAGTTAGCTAACACTGTTTTCCCTTTGCACAAATTCTATCCATATGTCTTTAAATTATGGCCAGTTTTCCAAGGTTCAGAATCTCTTCAGTGGATTGATTGCCTGCATAGTTAAACTTTTTAGGTTTTTGATGCACAGACCTTAACACAGTCATTTGTGAAGCACAAGTGACTGAAATTCCTGACTTAAATGTTCTGGTCAAGGTACAGACTTTTTTTCAAGTATAATAGAAATCTTTAGCCTGGTTCTGTTTGCTAAATGATAATGTGGTATAACAGATTAGTGAGTACTCAGGACAGTAGTGTGTGAATTTACAGCACACCAGCTACTCTATGCAAGCTCCCCATGGGATGCTCTGAGTGTACGCTAACTTTGAGTTGACTGTAATTTACAGTAAAATATCCTGCACAAAGGCATTTGTAGTGCCATTTTCGGGCTGGCACACTCCTTCCTCTGCAATTCTGTTTAACACCCTGACAAAAATATAGCTGTGTAAAGACACTCCTGACTTCTTTTGTATTTGCTACTTCAAAAATCCATTTTTCTTCATGCTCAGTAAACCACATCAACCAAAACATGGCAAATATTTCTATCAGAAACTAGTAAACTGCAGTGCTTTTTGTGATATACTTGCAAGAAAGGGTAAGTAGTAAACTTGAATGATGCTTTTCCTCCAATGGCCAGTCTTCTGCTAATCGAGGCTTTGCATAAATAATAAGGCACTCCAGGTTTTGCATAAATAATAAGGCCCTCCATAGGCCGTGAAGAAAAATGGTTCTCTTGCTCTTTAATTGGTGATGCTTGAGGACTTCACATCCTCTTATAACAACTTTTAGAAGACTTGATCGATATGTGGTTTTCCTCATCAAGTGTTCAGGAAGTTTTAATGAGTAAAGTGGCAGCTAGACTCCAAATAAGTAATGCTGATATAGAAGAAATAAACAAAAATGATAATGTTAATTTTCTGTCCTCCAGACTCGTTTCAACCAGCGTCTCAGTAACCAAGATTTTACCTTGGATGAAGACGATGATGATGAGATGGAGAGAACAAGCAAGTAAGAAGCATGTTTGGATGCGTGTGTATGTATGGGAGAAAGGGTAACTAGTGTTATTGAGCAAAGTTGAGTTCAAGTGACATATTTTTCTCCTGTCCAGGCAGCTAGCTTGATTACTGATCTAAATGAGGTCAAGTCCTTTAGGATTAAATCTGTTTTTAAAAAGAGGGACGGGCTATTATATATTTTCATTAGTTATAGTGTCTAGAAGAGCTTGACATAATCCTGAGTTTTCACAGAATCAAGATAAAAAGATACATACACAAAGAAGCAACGAAATAATGTTTCTCAACATGGTGGGCAGTGACCTCAGCTAATCTATTCTTTAAGTCTTGTGTTGTGGTCATGACAATGGAAAGTTTTCTGAAGGGTCTGAAAGAAATGTTGCCTTGTGAGTTTTATATCAAGAACTTCCTAGGTGTGAATTAAAGGAAAATCATAAGTTGAGGCTTAAGCTGCATTGGAGCATTCTCCGATTGAATTCAGATGATTTTTTTATAATGAACGTATGAATATAAACCATGAAAGATCTTGAAAGCAAAGTCGGGCAGCTTAAGCATGATGCAGTAGGGAAGAGGGAGCTACTGAAGTGTTCAAAGGATATAATCAAAACAGTAAGCCGTGGAAATAGCCTTTGTAGTAGTGTTCTGAATAGACAGAGATAGGGAAAGACTGCAGTAGTATGGGGGTCAGAGGTAAGATTATTGCAATGAATGAAAGAGAAAATAAGAGACAAAAGCACCAGTTCTATTTGCAGATAGGCAATACTCCAGTAAATCTGGTCATATGACAGAGGAAGAGTTGCAGTATGAGAGTCTCGCCACTAGAACAAAATATGTGGCTAGGTCAGCTGCAGAGGTGTAGCAACGCTGACCTAAATATCAGGTGCAGACAAGGGAAAAGAGGAACCAATTTTGGAATAACTGTAAAATTTGGAGGGAAGGTGTGGGAAGCCATATTAAGGGTGACTTGAAATAACAGTTATAGTGGTTGGGGAAGAGCCAGGAGACAGGAAAACCAGCTAATGGTAACAGCATCTCCATAGATATCATTCATATATCTTTAGGAAAATTCTCGAGGAGAAAGAAATAAACGTTCCCATTCAAAAGTCTTGGAATGCATTCTCTGACTCACTTTCAGAATTGGCTGTAATAAAATGGCTTTTATGTTCTTAGCTGATGGAAAAGTTTTTGTTTTCAGGTTATCATCAGAAGACAGTGAAGAAACTTCTGCTTACTTTTATGATAGTGATGATTCTGGTGAAACTGGAATAACTCCTCAGCATCAAGGAGAAATGGACTTGCTTGGGGAGATTTTGGACACGCTAAGCACACACAGTTCAGATCAAGGAAAACTCTCAGGAGCAAAGAGCCTGGATTTCTTTAAGTCAATGGATGACATTGATTACAAGACTGCGGTTAGTACTCTGCTTTCATTTGAAAAACAACCCCAATCCTTTTATAGTGGAATCCTGCACTTGTGGGATCAACAACATGCAGCTCAGACACTGCAACATAGTCTTTAGAATTGCTGGTGTGTCTTCCTAGGACAGTACACCCATGCTGGCCACAGCATGGTGGTTTTTCACCAGCCAAGAGATCAGTTGCACCTTTGTCAAGTTTACCAAGTCATCTTGCAACATTATTTTTCCCTTATAACAGTAACCACATATAGAGCTGTGAATAATGTAATAATTTATGTAATCAAATAGTTTAATATTGTATTTAGCTGTTCGATCTGGTATTCCCAGGCTGGGTTTAGTCTTTTTTTTTTTTTTTTAATGTGGTTTAGAAGGTACTTATTTCTATTTTCACCTTGCATCCTTAAACTAGTCATAGTGATATGGGGATTTTTCCATCTAGATTAAGTCATGGATTACACAAGATCTGTGTGGTAATTGCACCTGAAACACTGCTAGAATAGTACTCCGGAGCTTTCTAAAAGGGCTTCTTGATTGTTTTTTAGGTAAAGTTGCACAGGACCTCTAGTGTAAACAAACTGCTTGCCTACAACTTTAAAACCCTCAAGTCACTGCTGTTAGCTGAAAAAATGTTAGCTGAAAAAATGGTTGTGTTTTTGAATTCCAGCTCCTATCAGCTGTCCAACATTTACTGTTGCTGAAAGGGATCCTATAGTAGAAGATTCGTTACTGGAACAACAAATTCTGATGCAAATGTTTAAAAAGCTTGTAAAATTTTATATTATGAGTGTCACACAGGGGTCACATTAATAAAATGCCCGCTTTTTGTTTGTTTGGCTAAAAAATTTAATATTGAAAGCTGGTATAATTAATTACTGAAGCAAAGAGGAAATGCCATCTGGTTTTAGTTTTAGTCCAGCTCCTTCTCGTATTATGGGTACAAACCAGCGAAGTGTGTCTTTGTTCACTGTCAAAACTGCTTGTGCAAAGCCTGAATGGACGGGGGAGACAGAAATCCTTCATTTGTACAAAAAGCAATCCTTAGCATAAGAGAGCGTTCTGGCGAGGAAGTGTAAAAGTGCTTGTTCTTACATTATTTCTGGGATTGTTGTTTTGTAACATTGAACCCCAAAGGGGATCCATGATTTAGGAACGCACAAAATCCATTACAGTATTTTTGTTTCAAAAGTGCCAGTGTGGGACGTTTCATCTGACAGTAACTATAAACACATGTTCTCTCTTTCAGAACAAGTCGAATGCACCTAGTGAGAGCAACCTTACCCTGCTCTGCAGCAGTGCTAGTGACCAAGCAGAGTGGAACCTCGGTCAGGATGACAGTGTCCTCCACGGAAAGCAGCTCCCTCCATCGCCAAGAAAGCAAGTTTCTTCTGGTGGCCATAGAGAATCTCTCTCACGGCTGGAAGAAGAAAGTAGTGACAAAACCTTTATTACTGACAAGGTGGACACCAGTAGTATGACATCCCCATCTCCAGTACGATCAAGTGCCCAGTTTGCTTCTCTAGAAAGTTTCAAAGCAGGCTATTCTTCTTACAAGTATGCAAAGCGGAATGAAACACTAAGCAATACCTCAGGAGATCAGCTCCCAGCAAGTCTTGCTCAACATCCATCCATTCTGGTCCCTTGGGAGAAAGATGGGAAGGAAGGAAATGAAACTCCGGAAGAGGGTGGGCTTCTTCAAGAAGTGGTGTCATTGTGCAAACTGAATTCTGCTTTTCACTATGGTTTGAATATTTCAAAGGATAGCTTATCCAGCAGTAGCAGTGGAAATAAAACGTAAGAAAACTATGAGAAGAGAAACTTGACTCCCATCAGAAGTTAAAGGGAGACTACTCAGGACTCCATATAACTCCATATAACATAATAACCAAAAGATTAAAAAGGAATAAGAGGTCTTCAATTATAAAAATAATTCTCTTCAGTTGAGTATGCATTTTCTGCCATTGGGACATCTGCTTCTATGTTTACCCAGTTCATTTGTTGGCTGTAGTTAGGTCCACAACATGGAACTAAATATATGAATGCACTCTTAAATCAGGTACTAGTTAGTGTCTGTGTTAAAAATACAGCAGGTGTATGGTGCTTCCTAGCATTTGCTTCCTCTAAGCAGCAGGAAAGGTATCACCTAACAGGTAACCAGGTTTTGAAGGTACTATATTAATCCCATTAGCATGAAAAGAACTGAGCAATCTGATTTGTCCGAAATGTACGAATGTTAATATTTGTAACGAATAATAATTGCCTTAATCTTTTGAGAGGAGGTTTAACTATCTTAGAAGATGAATGCAAATCTACAAAACAGCAATAATGATTTTCCATGGCAAGAATTTGCTTCAGCAAAGTGGGGGGAAAGGAAACTTTTTTTAGATTAAGGAATTTCTTCTGACTATAACTTGGAACTTACTCCAAACTAAAACTGTGGCCCTGTCTTCCAGACTTTGAAAAGATGGCACATGCTTTTCTCTCTTCTGTAAAGTACATGAAGTGCTGAATTATAATGTGACGTTTATTAACTTCTGTTTACAACTAAGACACTTTAAAGACGTATTATCCGGTTTCCCTAGGTAGACTATTTCACCTAAAAATTTTCAGAAAGGAAAGTATAAGTGGAATTGATAGATTTCTGTTATTTTTTAGTTTCTACAGTTTAATAGTGTTTGAAAACTAATTTGTGCCTCTTCTGAAGTATTTTCTTTCCATTTTTAGTAGCTACCTTTTTGAAGGTAGATTGAATTACTGTTACTTAAAGTCATATTTAGTTAAATTATTAAAGAGTCTTGACTGAAAATTACTTGTAACACTAGAAAACTAGAATTACAGATTCAGCTTGAGACTGCGTACATCCAACTCTCATTTTAGCCAAGGTGAACAACTAAAAATCTTTCTAAATTCAGTGAAGGAGAATAAATGGACTTGATGTATATTGTATTTAGAACAAGCATTTGTCCTCCTTCTGGCAGCGTTCCTGAGTAATGTTTGGATATTTAAAGTATGAAAATTCTTGCTGCTACATGGAGCAGCTATTTCCTTTTTTTTTAATTTATTTTTTAATTTTCCTCCCCTTTTCTTTTTCCACCTCTCCACCTTACCATACATACATTGTCCTCCACAATAGCTCAGGACAGGGAAGGCATGAAGTAAATTTCAGCGGATTGGAATTTTCAACTTTGAAGGATATTTGTGATGCAGGTGACAGAAGTAACACATGGGTATAAAATGAACTGTGCCTGAGAAGAATGCTCTCCTGCTCTTTTAAACTGATGTCAGAAACCTTTTTTCTTTCTTTCCCTCTTTGGCTCGAATGGCTAGTCTTAATCTCAGTATAGGCCTGAGAGAGCATGTTCATGAGGTCAGTATTTGGATCATGTTGCGCTTTAATATCTTAATAGTTTGTAGCAAAGTTTAGTATCGGTTGCCACATTGAGATTTATGAATGATTTTTCCTTCTAGCTAACACAAATGGGAAGGGTTTTTTTGACTGCTTTATTACAAGGCAGCTCACCTAAGGGAATGGATTCATATCATTACAGAGGTGATGTTTGATGCTTGACCAAAGAGCTGCAGTAGGGTGAGACCTTGGCTTTGTTAATGCAAAAGTTTCAGCTTGTTCCAGAATGAGAAGGGCTGGGCCAGTACTTGTCATTGAGGATGAGCCTCCAGAACTATTTTTTTTAATCAGTGCAATGAAGGCAAAAGGTTGTAAAAGTGCAAGTCTTACAGAAATATCTGTGTCTGATTAAAGCGTGAACATTCCTGAGGGCATCTGCAATCTGCATTGCTGGAGAATCTCAGTATTCAAGAGTTAGAGGTTGTATGTCCAGAGATCTGTACTCAAAAGTACTCACCTATCCTTTGGTTTCTTCTTGTGTATCAACATGGTATGTTGTGGATTTTTTTAATAACATAAAAATGTTATTTGGCAAAATATTCTACACTATTAAAAATCAAAAAGTATCATAAAAATTATTTTAAATCTTTGCTATAAACTTTCCAGGTGGGTCAGACCAGGTGGCTCAGGTGCTGTTCAGATGAGAAAGCTACAGAGCGACCTCAGGGATAGTTGTTTAGAGGTGGTATTAATGACTCGGTAGAGGGCATTCTTCTTTGCTGGTACTAAACATTACCGAAATATAGTGCTGCTGTGTCTAAGAGAAGACAGGCAACACAAAGGTCTGTGTTTTTGTAGTGCTTCTCGCTTGTTCTCGTTCATATCCTTGCATTTTGTTGACGAGAATTTCAAGATTCACCTTTTCTTTTCCTCTGCATCTGACATGGTGTTTCTCTCCACGGTTCCATCTAAGATGATGTTTTGTTTTCTTCATTTATTAAAGATAATAAACAGTATTAATGTCTTAAGGAGAAAAACAGAAAAAAATCAAAAATTATGGCCATCGCTACTTTCAAAACCATCAAACACAAGTCCAGGAATGCTGCCAGAAAGTGGTTTTCAAAAATGGCTCTGTAATAGAAGAAGTCTTAGTGGCTTTACATGAGAGTTAAGCACTGAACTATTATCACACAGATTGTCCCATTCTCACCTTTGTGGAAAAAATATGGAAGACGTGAGGTTATTATAAGGATCATAAAATTGAAAGTTTAATAGTACAATCTTTCAAAATTGAGGCATTGTGGTTATAATTCACTGTTTCACTGAGTGAAAATGCAGGCTGAAAGAAGTAAACAGATAAACTAAAAGACGGAAGGTAAAATTCAACTTAGAATTATTTTTATTTCAGTCAAAATGTTAGTTACTGTGCTTATGCCACATTGTTTCCTTACTATTTATAAAGCCCATAGAGTGTTTACAGTCATTAAATAGTATGTCTTTTGATTTTGAACCTTGTATGGGTTCAGAAATAACTTAGTCTTATATCTATGTTGAATTTAACTATAGGTACTTTTTAAACTCTGTAATATTACAGAATCTTTTCCACTTTCTTTTAAAAAGGCTAGTATTTGTGCCTTATTTAAACAGAATTACCAGTTACCAAATAGTCCAAACTGATGTTTCCGGTTCAACACTGTTGTTCTCTGTCCTTGTGATAATATAAAACTGTTTATTGGCTACATATACAGTATTTTTATTACCACATGGGGTTCTATATTAAGATAAATTGTCCAGGTCCAGTACTTTTTACAAGTTTTATACTTGTATGCTTTTTATTTGTGGAAATCCTTCTAATGTCTTTGAAAATCATCAACATTCATCACCAGCTACTGGTGAGAACTGAATTCTGCTAAGTCAGAGCTCCTGTGTTTTTCTTCAGAGGCATCTCTTTTCTTCAGGATCTCAAGAATCTTCCCATTTCTCCTGTTTAAGGGAGATATCAGGTCATTTGATTAAGCTTTGTAATCTGTTACTTACACATAGGAACAAATTTCTGATGTAGAAAGTCAAACTAGGACTTGAATTTAATTTCTTCGAGTTTATTTTGCATAGGTGTCTGCCTGAAATGAGCCGTATCAGTCGTCTGGTTTGGGAGGAAAAAAGTAAGGGCAGCAGAAGGAGAAAGGGATTCCTGGGTTGTTCCAGTGGGGTGTGGTGAAGCGGAGCCTGGGAAGTCCTCAGGAGGAATAACAACTGAGGAAATCCAGATTTCAGGATCTTGTTTAATGTTCTAGCTCAACTGTAGTGATTCCAACCCAGCCATGTAGGCAAATGTAGTATTGCCTACAGAATTAATCCCCTTATGGGATTTGCAGAATGGATAATATGTTGTCCCAGTCAAAGCCTTCCCATCCATGTGTATAGAGATGCAACGTGGAAAACAGTGCAGATATTCTGGGAAGGACAGTACTGTGGATGCAAAGGTGATCCCTACCCACCCTCTATGCATGCAGAGGGCAGTCTGTGTAGAGTAGGCAACGGTTTGCTCTTGCATCCCACATATTTGGGCATCGCGTAGCTCCAAAAAATAGACTTGTTCTGAAGGAAAAATGTAGTTGTAGAAGTTGCCATAGAACTTATTGACTGAACCCTTCATTGTCATTTAGCATTTCAGTGATACTGCTGCTGTTTGGGTGGGGTCATCAGAAGCTCTCAGCACTGGCTGAAGTCCCCTCTCAGGCATTGTAATACAGACTTCAGCCGGAGTTTTAGACGCATGCTGGGCGCCTTTGAAAATCCCACCCAATCTATTAGAGGAGTGTTTTAGATCTCAAAAGTCTGTTTTAGATGTCTTTTCAGGTTTTAGAATGAGCTAGTTTACAACCTTGTGTTCTTGTAAACGATGTAAAGTCTAGGTGAAAGAACAGTTAAGCCAGGTTTTTAAAACAGCTTCTATTTCTCCACCTGCAGTCAATCATATTCAGCCCTACAGAACAATCTTTCATTGGTGCAGCTGTCTGATGGAATTGCTAGGAGCATCTAAAAATCTTTTCTCTATGCACGTAATTAATTGAAGAAACATTTCATGCAATAATAAATGAAGTGCCAGCATGAGGCCCTTTTGCAAATGCACCCCCTGTGTAATACTGACTGTAGTACCCCGTCCTGCAGAAAGGAGCCCCAGAACCACTGACCTCCCTGACTCCGCAGGGACAGGTCAAGGGTGGTCTTTATTTCCAAGGGAGTTTACATCTCCTCTCTTGGTGCCAGACTCGCGTCCAGGTGCTGTGAGACTCCAGCCAGCGTGTTCGCAACAGCCTGAAATTGCAGGCTAAACAAATGTGGCTAATAAAATTCCGCCTGAGGCAAGCAGCTTCCTTTTTGCAAAGCTCAGGATGGTGAAGGCTGTCTGTTCCCGTGGTATCGCCGTAAATCTGTGGAGAATGAATGTAGAAATAAATGCACCAGCAAAACCAGTATGAATGGTGATGTGACTTGTCTTCAGTGACTTCTTTGCTGCTATTAGATGTGTATGTCTTTGCCAAGTGTTGTTTACCTGTTAACAGAATCCGAGCTGAATAGAACATGTCCTCAACTTCACCCCAAGGGCATGGACCACAGCTGGTCTAGAATTCATGGTCTTCAGGGTGGTTGAAAATAAAGGAATGGAAAAGGGATGGTATGGGGTTTTTTTTGTGCAAAACCTTCCTTGATTTGCTTTGTAATGTCTGTTTTACAGTTTTAGTCAGTGGCCAATTGAAAGTACTTGATAGGTTTTTCCTGGAAGCTGCTAAAATTCTTCTGAATAGAGTTGCCTGATGAGTCCACAGCCACCTTAGTCTAGAGGGCCATCCATCACCCATGTAGTTGGCAGGGCCGTTGCCATTTTCTGCTGACTTGGAGTATGAAGCAGGTACCACAGTTGGAAGTTACTCCAAGGTTTACTGTAGTAAAGGGTACTCAAATTAACTTGTACTATTACTTAGGTCAATACTAACGAAATTTGTATTTAGAGTCCAGTAACAGTATTAGCATTTGAAAAATAAGTTCAGTTCAAGTACGTTGACATTTGTTATGATTCTGTGTGAATTGACATTCTGTTTCTGTTAAAAATAAGGGAGCTACTTGGTTGTGTGGGGAAAATGTGTTGACTTTCAAATCTTCAGTGAATTTTGTGCAATATTTCTCCTTGTTTCGAAGTAATTTAGTAGTGCACATCTGCTTTTCAAGCAGGTCCTTGAAATGGTATTTTTCAAAAATGTGTAAAATTACATGTAGCTTTGAAATATGGTTGTATGATAAAAACATGAAGAATATATTCTAATGAGGCAAATGTATATTTCCAATGACTGGCAGTGATTATGGATGTCACATTCTATGGAAATAATAAGGCCTAAGCCAATGCTTACGTACCAGTAGATCTAGGTAATTCTTAAAACTATAAGCCTCTTAAATTGAGTTAGTTAAATATTAGAATTTATGAAGTTTAGTTTATCATTTGATCATTTCATTATCATCGATAAAAAGATGAGGAGTTAAGCATTGCTTTTCAGTGCCACCAATGAGGTGAGAGTTCGTGGTGATGACCACATGTATTAAGAATTTAGTTTGTGACATCCCTAATTATCATAAGTCATTACTTAAAATAGCTACTAATGTTGCCAGTATCCTTTTAATTTTTTGTAAATTAATTTCTTTGTATATTGATGTACATTTTGTTTTAACCTTTGGTTTTCCCTTGAGAACTTCTTTAAATTAATATACTTGAATGAGGCAATAAAGCACTGTGGAACGGATAGTCTTGGTGCAGTTTACGCACAAGCACATCATGTCTGTTACTTCACGATTTTTGAGGAGGAAGAGAAGTTTAAAATGCTTACATGTTTAGCCAACTGACAATTTGTGTTTGTTATTTTTAGATCTCTGTCCAATACTATAAGAAATGCCTCAACATGGAACAAAGCAACATTATGTATCCCAATGCTTCTAATTTTTTTTCAGAATTTTTTTTAGTGACCATTGGAAACTATTCCTGATAATGTCCTCGGTATAAGCATTTAATACTTATAGGAAAGGCATAAAGTACAGGATGTTTTGAGGTTTTATTGATCATTTTAATGATTTTGGATATTTAAAACAAAACAAAAAAAAAACCCAAACAACCAGCATTGTCCTAACAGTTTTTAAAATACAGTTAGTTGCTGACCTTTAATAAAACTTAGAACTAAATCTAAGAATTCATGCCATGCTTTTGCACCCTCTGGACTACTGTTCAAATTCATCTCAAGAACTGTAATTCAGACCTTAGACTACTGTCAGTAGTGCACTGTGTAGATGTGGTAAATGAGCTGTGATGTGTGGTGTGTTTCGTTGGGTTTTTTTTCTTCCAAGTTTGTGGCGTCAGTAGAAGTTTTTGGTGAACTCCACATTACCATAAAGTGCCCAACACTGTATTATAAAATAAAACTTAACTATCAAAATTCCTTGGGTGGTGCAGGTTCTTGTTTGATGGGTTGTTCTGAACAGCATTTTCATGTTTATCGGGCATATAGGTTAAAATAATATGGTGGTACTGTATTGTATTGGAAGTTTTTCTGTATTGAATGACCATTTCAGTTTCTCAAATACAGAGAAAGATTATTGTTTTTTCTTATTAATTACTGTTTATGCAGTACAAATGCTAAATGCTGACGTCCTTTGTAATTCCAATGGTATTTTGCTGCTTCTGAAAGTCTTGGCTAATCATGCCTGTTTGTTAAACAGCTTTTTTTGGTCTGTAGATCTTCAAGTTCTTACCAAAAATGTAGGTGTATTATCTCACTTTATAGGTTAAGAAATTAAGATATTAAGGGGAAACTGCATGCTGAAGGTCCAGTAGTAATAACTGATGGGTGCTATGGTTTGAACCTTTACCATCTGGTATTAAAATAAGAATAATAATAATGGTATCACCATGTAGTTTTGTACTGTTAAGCCAAGTATTAGAAGTCTCGGAGCAGTCTTGAGGATACTGCTAGTGAGGGAAGAGGGCTGCCCGACCTCCTGAAATCGCATCTGACTGGAGGGTCAGACTGTGTGCTGCTGAGAGTCGCTGGGACCTCACCTTTTCACCCCCCAGTGTGCAAACGTGGTCTCGACACCACCCCACCTTCCCTCCTCGCTCCCTTCACGCCCCGACTCCAGCCTCTCCTGCGCCCGGTGGCACTGGTGGGCTGCGCAGCTCTGTCGGTCGCTGGCACGTCCGGTGGCTCTGCCTTCATTTCCCCCTTCTCGCTGCTGGTGGGGAGAGGCTGATGCAGAAAGCACCTCTTGGCTTCGGGGGTGGTCAGGAATGACGACGAAGGTAAGTTTTTTTTCGTTACTTAGGCAGGCTAAATAACACGTAACACAATAACGCATCATGAATATGTTATCAGATACGACTTAGCTTTTTAATATAGTTGCTTTGCTGAGTCGTTTTGTGCAAGTGTATAAGTCAGTTTTTTAAAATTAAGTGAGTGCAGTATTGTCTGATCTGTGATTCACTCTTTAAATGAAAAGCATTTTGAGACCTTATGCAGATAAACAACAGGGACTGCGGTTTCGATGTTGATATACTTAATCCACAACTGATGAAAAAATTACAAATTTTGTTCATACAAAATAATGAGGGTGTGATTTTAACACTTGCTGTTAGACTTGTACTGGCTCACTGTAGCCAGCAGAGTGATACAAGCTGTGAAGACTGGTAGCGCGGGGATCTGTACCGCTAGAGTAAGTATAGCACATCTTGCAGTCATGTCTTCATTTTGCCAGTAGTTGTGCCCACGTTTATTCAGCTATTAAAAAGATAGCTGTGACAATGAAATTCTTGTCATAGGTCCAGATTATGCGCTAATGGAGAACATTATAAGAATGTAGAAGCCTTTAATTTTTGCAGGAGGAGCGAGAAAGTAGGAAGATCAAGTCTTTCAGGTTAAGGTTGCCTGTTTTCCTTCGTTTGTTATCTCAGGGCGCTGAAAGGGCGGTTGCAACTTGCTTTCTACGGATGTTTCAGTTCAGCAAGTTCTTTCAAACCTAAGCATAGGAAAGGGTTGAAAAAGAGGAGGGATTAAGACAAGTTAGTCTAAGTTAAGTTGGCAAATTTTACACAGATGGCACAGCAGGACTCCGTTCATGTCGATACAACTATAGCAAGTGTCTGTGAAAAATGATTTCAGAGGAGTTTGGTGTACTAGTCACATGGTAGCACCCTGGGCATGGAAGCTGGCACATTTATTAAGAGTTGTGGCATTTGAGGGGAAAAATGCAACTCAAAGCAGTGTCTTGTTGGGGGGTTGTTTAGGAGGAGGAATCATAAACACTTCTGTTCATTAGTAGCTTCTTGGTTGGTTGTGCTTCAAAAGCAGCTGACGATATTGTTTTTGCAAGATACTTTTACACGGTGCAGCTGCAGCCATACCTGAGTGATGGACAAAGCATTTAATTTTCTTTCCAGATCTCACTGTGTGTTAACCTCATGTTCACAAAAGGAAAAGTAACTTTATCAAATTCGTGGATTTTGATTTTTATTTGATGTGACAAGCAATAACAACAACAACAACAACAAAAAAACAACTAAGCAATGCCTGAAGTGATGTTGTGGGTTTGCTGGTATTCAGATAAAGCAAAGTAGAGTCAGTCTGCAGGTTTTCATCAGTCAGAAAAAAATGCTAGCAGCTTCTTAAGCTTCAAAACCCCAGAGGTTGTCAATCCTGTTACAAATTCTGTATGAAACATAAACAAGTGCTAGTTCTAAAAGAAAAGTTTGGGAAGCACATTTGGAATATGCTGTGGGCCATATATCATTTCCTTTCTGTGGCTGCCTAATTCATGTTCCTTCTGAAAGTCGAAGGGCCGGGTTCCTGACGGCATACTGCTCCACTAATTTTCTTTTTTCAGGTCTACTTCTTCCTTCAAATAAAAATACAACTCCCTCTGGAAGTTGTAGAGAGTGATAAGTTCTCCCCTCAGTCACTGAAACGCGAGGAACGGAACCCAACACACAGAAACACTGAAAAACAAAGGTACAACGTAAGCTACAAAGAATCTATCAAACCTGGTTGCAAACCTTTTCCTTTTAGATCTGTTATCTGGTTTTAATTTTTAAGTCCTGCAAAGTACTCAGTATCATGGATGAGACGCAGTAAAGATGTACTCTGCCATGTAGAGCTTACACAAGAGTCATTTGCCTACAGAAGTTTTTCGGGTATGTATAGTTCTATGAATAGCTCAACTAATATACTTTCCAAGGTGAGTATTTTTATCCTGGTATAAAATCACTTCATTTGATTTAGAATAGAACCATAGAATTGTTTAGGTTGGAAAGGACCTTTAAGATCATTGAGTCCAACCATAAACCTAGCACTGCCGAGTCCACCACTAAACCATGTCCCGCAGCACTATATCTACACGTCTTTTAAACACCTTCAGGGATGGTGACTCAACCACTTCCCTGGGCAGCCTGTTCCAATGCTTGACAACCCTTTTGGTGAAGGAATTTTTCCTAATATCCATCCTAAACCTCCCCTGGTGCAACTTGAGGCTGTTTCCTCTTGTTCTGTCACTTGTTACTTGGGAGAAGAGACCAACCCCCACCTCACTACAACCTCCTTTTAAGTAGCTGTAGAGAGCAATAAGTTCTCCCCTCAGCCTTCTTTTCTCCAGGCTAAACAACCCCAGTTCCCTCAGCCGCTCCTCACAAGACTTGTACTCTAGACCCTTCTCTGGATATGCTTCAGCACCTCAATGTCTTTCTTGTAGTGAGGGGCCCAAACCTGAACATGGCACTGGTGAGGTCGCACCTCGAATACTGAGTACAGGGGGACCATCACTTCCCTAGTCCTGCTGGTCACACTATTTCTGATACAAGCCAGGATGCTGTTGGCTTTCTTGGCCACCTGGGCACACTGCTGGCTCATATTCAGCTGCCTGTTCACCAATACCCCAAGTCCTTTTCTGCCGGGCAGCTTTTCAGGCACTCTTCCCCAAGCCTGTAGTGCTGCATGGGGTTGTTGTGACCCAAGTGCAGGACCCGGCACTTGGCCTTGTTGAACCTCATACAACTGGCCTTGGCCCATCGATCCAGCCTGTCCAAATCCCTCTGTAGAGCCATCCTACCCTCAAGGAGATCAACACTTCCACCCAACTTGGTGTCATCTGCAAACTTACTGAGGGTGCAGTCGATCCTCTTGTCCATATCTTTGATACAGATATTAAACAGAACCGGCCCCAACACTGAGCCCTGGGGAACACTACTTGTGACCGGCCTTCAACTGGATTTGATGCCATTCACCACAACCCTTTGGGCCTGGCCAGCCAGCCTGTTTTTCACCCAGCAAAGAGTATGCCCATCCAAGCCGTGAGCAGCCTATTTCTCCAGGAGAATGCTGTGGGGAATGGTGTCAAAGGCTTTACTAAAGTCCAGGTAAACAATATCCACAGCCTTTCCCTCATCCATTAAGCGGCTCACTTTGTTATAGAAAGGGATCAGGTCAGTCAAGCAGGACCTGCCTTTCATAAACCCATGGTGACTGGGCCTTATCACCTAGTTGTCCTGCATGTGCTGCGTGATGGCACTCAACATAATCTGCTCTGTAACCTTCTCTGGCACTAAGGTCAGACTGAGAGGCTTGTAGTTCTCCAGATCTTCTTTCCATCCCTTCTTGTAGATGGGCATCATATTTGCTAACTTCCAGACCTCCCCGGTTAGCCAGGACTGCTGATAAAAAATGGAAAGTGGCTTGGTGGATATTTCTGCCAGCTCCCTCAGTACCCTTGGGTGGATCCCATCTGGCCCCATAGACTTGTGCGTGTCTAAGCAGTGTAGCAGGTCGCTAACCATTTCCACGTGGATTATGGGGTCTTCATTCTGCTCCCCCGCCCTGTCTTCCAGCTCAGGGGCTGGGCGCCCGGAGAACAACTGGTCTTACTATTAAAGACTGAGGCAAAGAGGTCATTAAGTACCTCAGCCTTTTCCTCATCCTTTGTCACTCTTTCCCTCCACATCCAGTAGTGGATGGAGATTCTCCTTAGCCCTCCTTTTGTTGCTAATGTATTTATAGAAACGTTTTTTATTGTGTTTTATGGGAGTAGCCAGATTAAGTTCTAGTTGGGCATGGGCCCTTCTAATTTTCTCCCTGCATAACCTCACAACGTCCTTGTAGTCCTCCTGAGCGGCCCGCCCCTTCTTCCAAAGGTCATAAAGTCTTTTTTTTCCCTTGAGTTCCAGTGAGCTCTCTGTTCAGCCAGACTGGTGGTCTTTCCCACCAACTCATCTTTCAGCACATGGGAATGGCCTGCTCCTGCGCCTTTAAGATTTCCTTCTTGAAGAATGTCCAGCCTTCCTGGACTCCTTTGCCCTTTGGGACTGCCTCCCAAGAGGCTCTGTCAATGAGTCTCTTAAACAGGCCAAAGTCTGCCCTCCAGAAGTCCAAGGTAGCAGTTCAGCTGACCGCCCTCCTCACTTCTCCAAGAATCAAAAGCTATCATTTTGTGATCGCTATGCCCAAGATGGCCTCCAACCATCACATCACCCACTAGTCCTTCTCTGTCCAAAAACAACAGGTCCAGTGGGGCACATTCCCTGGCTCACTCACCAACTGTGTCAGGAAGTTATCCTCGACACAATCCAGGAACCTCCTAGACTGTTTCTTCTCTACTGTATTGTGTTTCCAGCAGACATGGTAAGTTGAAGGTCCCCCACGAGAACAGGAGCTAGAGATTGTGAGGCTTCTCCCTGCTGCTTACAGGCTATTTCATCAGCCTCTTCATCCTGGTTGGGTGATCTGTAACAGACTCCCACCATGATATCTGCTTTGTTGGCCTTCCCCCTGATTCTTACCCATAAACACTCAAACCTCTCATCACCATCATGAAGCTCAAGACAATCAAAACACCCCGTAACATACAGGGCTACCCTGCCACCTCTCCTTCCTTGTCTATGCCTTCTTAACAGCCTGTAGTCATCAATAGCTGCACTCCAGTCATGGGATTCGTCCCACCAAGTTTCAGTAATGGCAACTAGGTCGTAGTCTTCTTGCTGCACAACAGCTTCCAACTCCTGCTGTTTGTAGCCCATGCTGCGTGCATTGGTGTAGAGGCACTTCAGCTTCATCTTAAGACACTTCCTAAATGATAGAGGAACATTTCTGTGTGCTCAAGATGGGTGGAGGGTGCTTTTCTCAGCCTGGACCTTTCAAAGGAGAAATACTAAAAAACAATGTTTGAGTTTTGGGTTTTAGCCTTGACATGCTCATCTTAAAACTTCTGGAGCCCAGTTTTTTAGAGTGGTTTAGCATTAGTGACTTAATTTAAATTGTGGTAGATGACTTCTGAGACTCTGGGTCCCAGTGCCTTGAAATGTGCTATAGAAGTCCTAGATACAGCAGAAAGCTTTGGCTACCTGTTCCCTGCTCCCTCCCTGCAGACCTTTGTTCAGTTCCGTACTAGCACTGGCTCCACATTCAGTAATATAACATTTTATGGCATCAGCAGTTTTCTATTCACTGTTCCTTTTAGGAAAATAACCTGTTAATGTAATACCACCTGTTTAGCAATGAGAAGGATTATGTACTTAAAATGTTCAGCTGAATAATACATACAAACATCTGACATTTGGCCTGCTCTGAGAATAGGCGACATGCTTATTTAACGATTTTGAAAATGTTAAAATGGTGAGCTAGAAATTAAAATGTCATTTTAAAATATTTGTATTTAACTTATCTGACTCAGTCCTTTTCTACATTTCCCCTTGGCATAGTCGAACTGGGGGTCACGGTAGCAGTCTGACACTGCGGATACTTTGAACCATATACTGAACATTGTTGGCATTTCAGCCTAATTAGTTGCATCCTATTTTGTGATTTGTCTTTGGTCCTTTGGGTTGCTGGCCCAGGATTTTTTTTTAACCTTTTTTTTTTTTTTTATGCTTATCATTGTCTCATTTTAAATGTCAGCAGACCAGTACTTGTGTAATTGGTTTTTTCCCCTTCTTTTCTCCCCAGTGTCAGAAAAATTGACATGATTTCTACACCTCATGCAGGCTACGCAAGAGAAATATATCCCAGGACTGAGTGACAAACACAGGCTAATCTAGTCCATGCAGGTCTTGAGCACAGCCATGTATTGGTGGTCACAGCTACCCGCTGTTTCGAACTGGAGATGATCTTCTCTCGAGCTGGTTTAATCAGTTGTACCAGCACTGGGCCACCCTCGAAAGGCAAATCTGCATCTTCTCTGTCGGGCTCATTTCTCATGCAAAAACCTGACAGAGCCTCCCTCTCCCCGGGGTCAGGTTTAACAGAGTTCTCTGTGGTCCTGCGATGGATCCCTCTGAACGAAAATGCTTAGGCACTGGGCTAGTTCGACTGGACACTGAGGTTTTATACATTTAAGGAGGAGAGTGTCGGCATGCTGATTTACTTTAAACAATCCTCACTTGACGTAATGGTGCGCCCAAGGAAATACTTAAATCTCGGGAAGAGCTGGGGTCACCCACACACGAGGGTGCGCTGCTGGAAACTGAAGAAGAAAAGCAGCGCACCCACATGCTCTTCTGGTTTGCTTTTTTTTTTTTTTTCCTGCTGTCAGTGGGGTCTGAGTCGAGGTCACTCCTTCTGTGGATCGTTCTTGGTCATTGCATCCAAGGCTTGAAACGGTGTTCAAACAGTAGTGCTGTAGGCAGCCTGAAACGAGAGCCTTGTGCTTTTTACTCCGAAATAACGCCTGGGCTCCTGGCTGGTCTCAAACTGGCTGCAGCACAGGCAGGACGCCCTGTCACCACTGGATGCACGCAGCTTGTCATTTGGGCATCCTTTGCCTGCTTGCTGAGGAGGTGATGAGAAGCAACTAAAGCTGCATCTAATTGTTTAAGCTGTTTTACGCTTGGAGCAGAAGTATGTGGAACCACCCCACACATCTTCCCTGCAGACTTACGCTTTTCCAGTCTGCCTTAAGATTGTGAAATTACTTAGGGGTGACACCTGAAGTTCTGTTAATGTCTTCCATGCAGCCAGTACAGGGTATTAAGTTATTTATTTCGTGGGACAGAAAGCAGCTATTTAACCCGAGGCTGCCCTACGCTGTGACTACTTGTACATTGTTCTTGTACATGCTGCGGTGCAAATAGCTGCTCGTACCGGTGAAAAAGGCTCGCAGCCCAAACGGTGGCATATAATTAAGATTGCCGTGCAGAGCCTGCCCTTTCGGTTTGCTCCCACTCCTCCAGTGCCTACGTTGCTGTCGCTGTTTCTGAATTTCTCCTGCCAAGTAAAGTTTAGCGCAGGTGCCAAATGAAACTAAGTGGGTTTAAATTGGAAACACACATTTTTGTCATCGCTAGTTATTACAATACATGCCAATGAAAATTGTGCTTTTGCTGAAACTACAGGGGAAATCTGAAAGGTCATACACAATATTGAGGTAAGAAAAATGTCATGCTTTAAACAGTGCCATGAAGAGCATAAAACCAGATGAAGGCCCGTGTAGTTTTTCTCTGATCAAAAAGAGAGGATTTAAAGTCATGATTTGGACATGTCAGTCTTGCTGGTGTTTGACAATGTTAGATCAATTGCTGGTAAATACAACTGCTTTGTCAAAAGATTTTGGGGAAAGAAAAATCGCAGCCTCATAAAAGCAGAAATTAAAAGCAACTTTTGTGAAATCAAGTCAAAATATAACAGTTGCTCAACTTGGTTACAATATAAAATCTCCTATACATTTTTATCCCATAAATATCATTTGAAGGAACCTAAACCTAGGAAAATCAGCACTGAACGGAGAACTCTGTTTGGCCTTCAGGACTCCACCTGTGCCTTGATTCATAATTTATACTCCGGCTTTTCAATGTGCAAGAGGTCTTCACACTTCGTGGCATGCATTATAGATGGAGGAGTTTAGGTTAAAACATGCTTTTACTGCGAGGCATAGGGTATTGCCCACTCTCCACATCAAATTCACGTGTGCAATTTAAACAAGACCTTACTCTGCTCCCAATAAATACACACCAGATGTATCTTTTATAAATGTAGGGTTTTGCAGCGTCTTGACACATGCCAGTATTTTGAAGCCTGTGCATGCTTTAGCCGGGTATGAAAGCCCCATCCATCCATTCAACTGTGACGTTTTGCAATAGGCAAAATTTTCGTGTTGTCAGCTATTTGCTGTTCAACTTTATTGACTTACAATGTCTAATCTGATGCTCTTTTTTTTTTTGAATTGTTTTCTGAGGTGTCAGTTTTCTTTAGCTGAGAGGCTATTGAATAGCACAGGAGAAGGAACTTGGCCAAAGTCCTCTGATCCGTGATTCCTGATGCGATGTGACGTTACACGTGTAAGGTTTGTCCTTCAGGAAGACTTGCAGGAGACTCGGGGCTTACATTAAATAAAACATAGTTCAGAACTTTTTGGGTGGGAAAAAGACTTAGCTGGCTCTTATCTGGAGACAAGCTTTCTGCTGCGGGACTTTATTCATTGATTCATTGTGGCCATTTTAAAAAGCGTATCAACTATGTTCTTTATTTAATACCGTAATTTAGATCAAGTTCATTATCAATTAGCACTTGTTTGAACAATAGCCACTAGCAGGGCTTCAGACATAGCTACAATTTATTGTCATTGTCTTAGCTCCTTACTGACCAGAAAGCTGGATAGGCCAGATGCTTTCTTGCTTCCTGAAGGGCCAAGAGGCTCAAGTTTTGGCAGACCTCGGAAGGGAGATGATTCCTTATGAGACCCCTCTGCTGAGAACGGACTATCATGCCTGGAAATCTAGCATGGCATCATAGCTGTAAGTCACATACTATCAAAATTTCAAATCACTCAGCTGTTCTGAACAGTTCATAGTATTTTGTTGAAACAAGTGAGAATTCTTGAGCTTCCTCATGACATCTTGAAACAATCCTTGGTGATGGTGGTGTTCATCTTCCAGAGAACACAGAAAAGCAATGTTTTCTATTTAAAAACCACAAGATCAGATCATAATCGTCAGTGTTAACTGCTTGGGAGACCAAGGTCTTATAGCACCCAATGACTAAAATAATGGCAAAGCATCAGTTTCATCTTTTTTGAGATGTTCCTCAGGTTCAGGCTTAAGAGGTGCTACAGATTTAAGCAGTGAAATAGACTTCCCCAGAAGTCTCCTTGACACACTTGGGTTTGGGGGCTCAGCAGCTAAAATGGCCATTGGGGCAGCATTGGGCACTGCTCAGAGAAGGCACGTGAAAATGAAGGAACAGTGTTTGCATTTGTCTTAAATCTGTCTTGCTTGGAAGTCTCCTGGGAAAGCAGCCACGGCAAGCGGGGCTGAGGGGAGCTCGCAGCGCTACCACAGGCATCAGTAAAGAGGAGTTCCTCTGAGGGGACCCTTTCAGTTACACCACCAGTTAAAGCTGATGCCTTTGGGACAATAGGACTCTTGGTTTCTGAGGTTACTGATCTTTATTGAAAAGTAACAGAGAAACTAGAGATGAGCAGCAAACCCCTTGTGAAAATGGGACTGAGATTAAGCGGAGAAAATTCTTCCTGCTCTGCCATTTTTCTGCCTGAACTCGTCCACAGTGCTGGAAAGACAGTAGGAATTTAAAAAACAGAGCATGTGATTGGAGCTAATTTATACAAGCTGACAGTGAAGCTGTAGTGATTCGTGCCACCTCAGGGCCTGGCACAAAACCATCTCCCTTTGATGGGCACAGTGCAATCAGTTGGCGTGGAGGAGTCAGAGGAAGGTGTGGACAGCAGTGCTGAGGCTGGCAGCCTGGACCATAGCACATAGCTGTTCATCTCATTGCCAAGTATGGCAAACATTTCTTGATCACTTGATTCCAAAAGGAAAATTTGACTTTTTAAACTGCAAATATAGTTCTGGCCACTGGATAATTTCCTTTCATAGATTCATAGAATGGTTTAGGTTGGAAAGGACCTTGAAGATCATCGAGTTCCAACCCCCCTGCCATAGGCAGGGACACCTCCCACTAGACCAGATTGCCCAAGGCCACGTCCAGCCTGGCCTTGAACACCTCCAGGGATGGGGCCTCAACAACCTCTCTGGGCAACCTGTTCCAGTGCCTCACCACCCTCAAAGTGAAAAACTTCTTCCTAATGTTCAATCTAAACCTGCCCTCTTCCAGTTTGAAGCCATTCCCCCTCGTCCTATCACTACATGCCCTAGTAAAAAGTCCTTCTCCAGCTCTCCTGTAGGCCCCCTTTAGGTACTGGAAGGCTGCAATAAGATCTCCCCAGAGCTTTCTCTTCTCCAGGCTGAACAGCCCCATCTCTTTCAGCCTCTCCTCATAGAAGAGGTGCTCCAGCCCTCGGATCATCCTCGTGGCTCTTCTCTGGACATGCTCCAGCAGGTCCATGTCCTTCTTATGTTGGGATGTAAATGCATGATGAAATAATCCGGTAAAGCAAAAAAATATAGGTTGCATGTGGCTTGATAAAGTCCATATTTATTGGTCATTTTGATCCTGTACACAGCAAAATAGTAATATGAATACACTATCTAAACTATAAACATATTATGTACATACAGAGAAGGAACAGTTAATTTTACATAAGATGGAGGAGAAGGCACATAATGCAGTAATACACTATGGTCATTTTGAGCTGGCGAAATTCCAGCTGCAATATTTGTTTTCTGCGTATTCTAAATATTCCTGGGACTCTGAAGCTACTCCTAACTGTCTCACAGGCTGGATGTCACCTCTTTCTGAGGGAAAAGGGAATGGACTGTGAAAGGGGAGTAAGTTGCTTCATCCTTCTGCGGCTTCTGAGTATCTTCAGAGGGATCTGGTGCAGAGCAGATCATGTGCTCTAACTTAGCACCTTCTCTTGCTTTGTAGAAGGCCGTTAGACATGAATAGAAAGTTAAAATATATAAGATTTGGGAGCATATTTTGCATTTGTTTCTTTATTGGATAGGTTGCAAGTGACCATGAATAAATTATTTTCCCTTAAGCTTTTGAGTAAAAATGGTGAGATAGATTAAACAAATGTAATTTTGAAATAATTTAGGTCTTCTGCCTGGAGATACCTCCATATTAATGGAGGTTATCAGTGCTTTTTTGGGAAACCAGAAGCCAGACTCGATATTTTTTTTTTCTTTATAGCAGCACAAACGATCTCCACAACTCTTAGATGTTATTGCTCCTGCCTGAATGTCTGTGCTTCTGTACGCATTTTATTACACCCCTGGGCTGAGAAGCAGTAAATAGCTTGACATCTGCTATATCAGTCTTAATCCACGGTCTAAATTTCAGCAAAGATGATATTAGGCACTCTTTATAATGTATTCTCTTTTGTTTTAACTGTTGTTCCCTGGTTGAGATATGGCCCGGAAGGGTCAGTCTTCCTAACCACGCGTTTCATGATCACTATAGCATGTTAATATAGCGACGGCTTTGGGACTTTTTGTGCGTCTCCAGGCTGCCATTGAGCTTTTCCAGCTGCAGCGTCTGCCTCCCTGCCTTCTTTGGATGTTGCTTTGTTAATTCAGCTTTTTGGAAAGTGTATTTAGAACTGACATTTGTGCCTTTTGGGCTTTTTCTTGTTTGTTTCTTATAAGATCATAAATAGAGTTTTGAATATTTCATGTTTTAATCCCTAATTGCAATAAAACGTGCTCCCTCTAAGTTATCTCACACAGCTCTGCTTCGGTAGGCAATTCTCATTCCTGACTCACCATCATCCTCCCTCCCTTTCCTATGGCCTCACTGCTATGGAAGCCCACCTTCACCCTTGTTGCGATCCAGCTTTTGCCTCCGCCATCCTCAAGTGCCATCCGCTTTCGTTTCCTTTTCTTCTCTCACTTTTGCATTTTCACCACTCTTATTTTTGTCATTTCCTCTCTGCTGAGACTGACAGCAGTCACTTATGATTTACTCTAATCTTAGTTTAAAGGTTTTTTCCCCTGCCTTCTGTCTTCTTGACTTACCTTCTACGAACCACACTCTTATTTCACTGTGAGATTTTTCCCTTTGTTGTGCTTTTATGGGTGCCTTTTTAATTCTTTAGGAGCATATTCCTTCAGAGCTCTCTTTGGTCTGTATGAAAACTCTTCAGGCTTTCATCTTCCCCGCTTGCCCTGCCTCTGTACACGCTCCTGGATGTCTTGCTCAGCCCTATAGATCCTCTGTGTGGCAACGCTTTCTCAAATATTTTATTACCTCTGTACAGATTGTTTTTCTACTGTCTCCAAAATTTCATCCAGAAAGTCAAACCACTGAGAAGAGCTGAATTACTTTCCAGCCACTTCCTTATTCTTGCTCTATCTTTCACTGTGAACAATAATACTTTCCTTCAAGTTAGTTCTCCATGCAAACTGCCTCCATCTTCAGTTGCTTTCTCTCTTTTGTCCTTTTTCTTTGAATCACATAATGATCTAGTCTGGAAGGGACCTGCTGAGGTTATCTGGTCCAACCTCCTGCTCAAAGAAGGCTGAACTTCAAAGTTAAATCTTTATTATAACTGTTCTACTGCTTCTTCTGAAATGACTTAATTCCTGTTTTTCTTTCTTTCTCTATCTCTGCTCTTCACGATCTCTATCAATTATTTTCTTCTTTTAGCTCATTGACCAGAAATCCAAGAAATTAAAGCAGGTGTGGGGAAGCATCTCCCTTGCATCCGCTTTACAATTTCAATGCTGATTTTGCTACTCGTGCCCGGTTGGAGCCTCTGGATTCCCCCCGGTTTTCAGAGCTCGCTGCTCCCGAGCCCTCCCCAGCCTGCAGCCTTACAGAACTTCTCGACTGCTTATTTATTGCTTGCCCTCTCATTTGCACAGGTTCCTGTGGCTTTGCCAACCTTGCCATCTTTGTCCAGAAAGTGGCCTTATCTTTGGGTCTCTTGCAGCTTCTTTTGGGTAGACACTAGAGCAATATGTGTTAGAATCTGCCCAAATCACTCCTGCTTCACTTGTGGTCTCTCATCCTCACACACTGCTTTTTGCTGTCTCATTTGCTGAGCACTATCTATCTCAAACCGTACGCTCTTTGAGTCAATTTCTTCTCTTTGCAAATATTTATTTGTCTTTCTAAAAACGATCATGCCGAACAAACTTTATAGTATTTTCTATTATGCATTAGCGGTGTCTCACAGGGCAACTGCTGGGCTAAACCAAGTGTTTCAATTAAAACCGATTGCATCTGTTATTACATAATGCCATAACTCAAAAAGATCTTCCCTGAATCTCTGTTATCTCTTATTTTCCATCATATATTTGGTAACTTGTTTTTCCATTCTTTCTTTAGGCACCATTTGAACTCTCTGAATTTAAACTGCATCTGTACAGCAACGATCGCATTCAAAATAATAAGCTTCAGTAGTAAAGCTGTAAATTGGGCTAAAATAAAATCTGTTGTGCATTTTTGCTGCGACTACATTCTGCTCTTATAACTCGGCTTGAATCCTACCATCCACTCACATTTTCTGTAGGGCCTTGTTTTGAAAGATATTGGTGAGGACTGCAAAATATCCAGAATGTGCTTACTATCATAGTTACTGCTAATCATCTCGTACAAAAATAAATGTGAGTGACATTGATCTTCAGTAATCCCTTAAGGGGTTCATTCAAAATGAATGACGAATCGATCATTAATTAAAAAGATGAGTTAAACTCTTGGACAGTGAGTGCACGTGATCTATTATGCAACTCCTGGAATAGCAGTCTGGGGTTTGATGCGTATATCTGGGATGTTTCACAACTGCGCCAACATATAAACTGAGCCGCAGGAATAAAGAAATGCCATAATGAACTTTCCACTCTGTTGCCTCTTTATTGTGGGTTCAGTTTGTGTGGGAGCAATGCTTATGCTTTAATTTCTTGACTACGTGTGAAAATTAACTGGATGAGTTACTGCTAAAATTTGCCTCTACAGTTCAAATAAACCCTGGCTGTTATTTTTGGCACATCCTTTCCTGCTACAAGAATGATCACTAAATCTCTTTAAGATTTTCAAATATCTATTTCATTATGAAATTTCTTCCGAAATTTTCTTGTTATTCTATTACATTTTATGCGTGTGTTTCTTTTTCAACAAATGGTTGCAACCCTTTTGTTGCTGAGGATTAAAAGGTAGTGGTAGTTAAATGGGATTATCCCTGTTTTAAAAGATGAAAATTGAAGCACAAAAAATTATTTGCCCATGATCATATGAGAAGTCTCAAGTCCAGGAGAAGCACCAACCCTGTTGTCAGAGTTGAGATGTTTTTTCATTATTTCCAAGCCAGTGGCCTTTTCTGCCTCTTTCCTGGTATTTTCCATGAGCTTTGGGAACGTTTTTGTGCGTGATTTTTGGCAGCCAAGGTATGTTTGCAATGTGAAAAGCAAGAGTTTCATAAAAAGGACCATCAAGTAGTATTGTAATGAGAAAATGACACTAATGTGGATGTGTAGAATTTGCTTAAGATGTTTTGATTTCATGTCTCCTAAGCGGTCAGATTGTGCCCACTGGAAATTTTAGGACATGGTCTTTTATACTCAGAGATATATGTGCTTTTGTGGAAACTGAAATTCTTTTCAGTAGAAGTTGGAAGGGCAGCGGGTAAAATGAGAGAACTGGAGGAAAGAAAACCAATTAAACTTGAAGCATTTATTTTGGAGAGTTTTCGCACAACTCCCTTTTAATCCCTGATTAACAGATGAAAGTCGAGATGCTGAGACACAGCTCTAGTACTAAACCCTTTGATAACAGAATTATAATGTCTTTACCGTACAGGCTTATTTGATTTGTCTGCATCGTCTTCTGCAGCAGTGATTGCAAGGCAGTCAAAGGAAAGCACAAACGAGAAGCTGTTATTCATATTGCATCCCAGACAGGCACTTACACGTATCCCAGGAGCCATTACTGTCTGTAATGCCTACTGCTGATTACCAAGGCTGGAGTTCCCAGTGCAAATAAAAATTGTCCTCGCATGGGTTGGTCCAAAACAATGATAAATGGCATTGGTTCACTTAAATGCTAAGAGAGTTTTAATGTTATTTAACTTAAAAGGAAAATACTCAAAATATTGAAAGCCCAAAGTCATTGTAATCTTCGTAGTGAGTATTCCTGGAATCAGAATGAAAATTAACATATCAAACATATGTACACTGTCCCCTTTCAGCCATCTTCCAGGATGGAGGAGCGCTTTCTTCTAAATCAGTCTTTCCATTGGTGGTGGCTGCACCATGTTCCACATTTCCACCCGGGATCCCTCCTTCTCCTGCCGGCTGGGGCTGTAGGTCCCTTGGGTCGCCCGTTTATTGGCAGTGATGACTGAGACCACAACTGCCAAGAGGATCAATAACAAGGCCAGCGTTACTGAGCCAATGGAGGTGAATATGTTCGAGATCAAGTCAGTTGTCAACTGGAAGGATTGAAATAATGGCAATATAATTTATGTCAAGAGAATACTGAGACACACTTGAGCTACCATGGAAGGAAAACAAAAATCATTCTATGGATAGGGCTTTGCATAGACAAGCTACTGCTGAAGCACCATTTATTAGTAGAGAAGTACATTATCCCCTCCAGATTTTGTTTTTTTCAGCTCTTCAGGAAATTACAGACAGAGTGTCGGATATTTAATATATAAGGCAGAGCTGGATGAATTTCATGTAATGAGCCATTTCACCTGACAGCTTCCTATTCTGTTTGAAAATAACCTGTGAGCTAACATGTCTGTGGACGATAGCAGTAACTCAGCAATTATTTGTTTAATCATTTTAATAATAATTCATTATCGCTAGTTTGGTTGTGAACATGTTATTGCCAGACTTTGCTACTGCAAGTTAAACATAAGCTATTTTGCCTGCATGCATATTCACTCACATTTATGTTTCTCTTGCTGGAGGAGTCAAGTTTATGTGAATACTTGTACTTATATTTAGAAAATTTTGTTACTGTAAATATTTTTGTAAAATGTACTATTTCTACAGACATTCCTGCCAGTAAACTTTTCTACCGGCATGTTTGCATGAAATAACTGTATAGAGGCTGCACAAGAGTGCAACTGAAATCTATTCAGTGAGAAATTAATCAGTATATTTTCACAAATATGTTTTAAAATATTCATCCAGCTCTTCTACATACAGCCTTTGTAGCTTCATCTACAGAAACACAAGCAGCACAGCACAGGATGAACGTAAGGATGCTCTGATTTATTTTTTTTTTTTCTGTTTTCATGTGGCAGTGGGAAATGTGATAATGTCAGAAGGCACAGTGCACATAAACAAATCTGCCAGAGAAATTTGATAGTTAGTAGACGAATGTTTTATACGCATCTACCTCTGTGCTTTCAAGTGTAAAAAAATGCTCATGGTGAGGTAAGGCAGTGAAGTGATGTGGTTAGTGTGGAAAAGTGGTCACTATGGACAGAATGACCCCGGCAGGAATTGAACTTCTGGGCAGATTCTGCCATCCATCATCTTTTGATTTGTATTATGAGTGACAGCTGAACTGCTATAGATGAATGTGTGCTTGAGGCTGAACTTTCAAATCCCAAAATATTTAGAAATGGAAAACAGCAGGTCAAAGCCCATTTCCCAGTTAGATACTGCATGTTACAGGATATTTTAGTGACCTCTTTACTCGTTATTTCTAAGGAACTGCAATTACAGTTCTGAGAGTGATGACGATTTTGCATTCAGCGATGGATGTCCTGTAAGTGGATGCTATTGCTGTGCGTACATCGCTTGAATCACGCGGCTCAGATGACTTTGCAGAAGAACGACAATGCCAGAGGGAAAATGTTAAAACAATCCTTCCTCTTTTTTTTCTCTCTCCACCTCCACGCTGATGTAAATGTCCTACTATAATAATAAAAGCAAGTTTGGCCCAGGGGTTCTCTCTAGGGGATGCATGACCAGCTAGGATATTTTCCTCTGTCCTTGATGGCTAAATATATGGTTCCTATGATTTTAAATACATCTTTTCCAATAGAAATAATCTAGTGCAGGTGACAGACCGCATGACTCCAACCCTAAAACAAGGTGGCATGAAATGTGTTGTCTATTAAATTGTATTGGATTGGGAAGGTCATTTCATCTTCAGATGGTGATAAGGATTTATTTGAGATCTTAGTTTTTCTCTGTACTGTGTTAGACTATATGATCCTTGTTCCTCTTGTCTCAGAGAGGCTGCAAATTTTTAATGGGATTTTTATTTTCATTGTCTGCTCTGGGAAACTGAGGACCAAGATAGTCTTAAGTTAACTCTGATCCTAGGGTTGAACAGGACATTTGTGAAAGAAATTCACTACCGCGGGCAAATGGATAGTATTGCCTGGTCTCTGGTATGTGGACTTTCTGAACTTATTCTCCAATTTTGCAGTCCACACTCTTTCCATTCCTGTTGTAAGTATGTCTGTATCTATAGAGACATTTTCATTTATGATGTCCCCCAAATTAATTTTCTTTCTTAATGAAAAATATTATGCAAAGGAGTTGGGGAGAAAACAAACCTGTAACTTGCTAAAATGCAGTCATATATCTAAACCTCATTCTCAAGTTAAAATCATCATAACAGGGCTTTTTTTTATTTTTTGTTCTACAATAGTTACTTATTGCAGAAACCTTTCCCATAGTACAATATAGCAACCCACTACATATTTTGTTCCAATTCTTGTTTTAGTTTAATAACTGTTATTCATTCATTGGATTTAGTTTGGTCAACCAGTGACTTGAACTTGAAAAAACTACTGAAAATTGCCTATATTGCCTATATCTGTGTTGGACAAAATAATTTCTCTTGAGCCAGTATGTAAAAACACTTACCCCACTGATTAAAATCTAGAGAGCTGGAGTTCTTACCATGATCAGATACATAAGATAACTTTATTTCTGTGTTTATACTGCTTCTGATTTCTAAATATGAAAAAACAGCTTTTATGTCATCTTTTTGGGTGGATTCTATTGTTCCAAAAACCCCCTGTACCGTTCAAGTGCTGTCCACTGTTTTATCAGCCCACAGATCACTGCCCAAGTTTACAATATAGGTAGCCCCCCCTTAGCAGTAGCGCTGAACTGATAACAAGAGTTGCCAGAAGGCTCTGCAGTCTGGTCCCATCAAAATCAACTGCTTCTTTAGTAATTAATGGCTGAACAGTTAAATTAACTTGGAAAATCAACTGGCTGATCCGGAAAAAAATATCTGAAAGTGCCGTCCCTCGTCATCTCAGAGTTTGTTCATCACAGTATTTGGTGATCCCAAAAAGAAAAAGGTCTGAGCAGCATTCTTAGAAACATAGTGCAGCTGAGACAGCAAAAAAAAAGAGGTTTTCTGTTACTGATCCTACTGTGTATTTTGCATAATGACAGGGAGTGAACTTTAAAAAAGCAGTTTGAATGTAAAGATCCCATATCAGTGCTTCAGGCTCTTCTGGTAAGTCCTCGCCTGTTGCTTTCACCATAGATGGATCTAGGGTATGAGCCTTTCTGATGTTTCAAAGAGCAGAGCCTCTCTGACCACCGTGGGACTGGCCATGCGTGTAGCTGCTTATCTGAGTGCTCACAGCCACGTAGCAAATCACTTGCGGATGCGAGTCCGAGGGAGTCCTAAAGTGCTGGGTGGTGAGCAATGCTCAGGTCATGTCTCCTTGATTAGACCACCACATTACAACATTGCTTTTCAGCTTCAAATCACACAGGCTGCTATTCTCTTCCCCACATTAGCTTGTTAAGATCTGGGTATTGAATTGACTGCTTTGGGGATGGCCACGTGCTATGAATATACATTTTTTTGGTGTGCTTATCACAAAGCCATGGCAGAGTCCCACACAAGAGGTTTTCTGTGGCTTAGAGCTTCAAAAGAAGAAGGGGAAAGCTCTGGAAAGGAGAGGACAAAGCAAGGAAAAGTTCATTTTGTCTCAGCAAAAACAGAAAAAGGCACAGGACAGCTTGAAATTTATGACGAGAAACACGTTACTGATTTTTTTTGCTAAAGGCCTTTGTTGTCAGGGAAGCCTATGAGACCACCATACACTTTGAGAGACTTTCAGAAATAGTTCTTGCTAATAAATGCCACATGGTGATCACAGCTATTTCTGAAGGTAACTTTGGCACTGCTTATGAATAACTAAATATATGTAGGGTAACAGAAGGAGGGTTACTTCACTGACTCTGCAATACCTTAGAGATTCTTCTTACACTTTGAGCAGGAGGTTGAACTGGGAGACCTCCTGAGGGCTCTTCCAACCTGAATTGTCTTATGAGCCTGTTTAAAAGGTAGTCAGTGAAAAAAGATTTGTAAGAGTTCCCCTGCCCCTAATATACAGTAGCTGTCAGTAAAAGCTGTATCCTTAATGGTAATAAGTGCTTATGGCAAGATGATGTCATGTGCCATGGTAATACCAACAAAATGAAGTCTGCTAACATTAGAAGGACAATCTGTTTCTCACTAAGGTATTTTATGCAGCGTGTTCTATTTATATGTCTTTGGATGTCAGTCGGTGCAAGACGCCTTTATTTTGGCAAAATTAAAAGGAAGAAAAAGAAAATATTCTTGAATTTAGTTTTTGTGTAGTGAATAACTTCACCTGCAAAGACAGGAGGAAACCCAGAAAAAAATATTTTTTTGTCTTTTTGTAAAAGTCTTTTGGCTTTCACTGGAGGTTTCATTTCAAAGCTGATTACTTTTTTAGCTTTTTAAAATTATTAAATAAAAATGATTTAAAATGTTTAGATTAGAAAAAATAAATCATTGGATAGAGTGAAACTTCATTGTAGGGCTGGGTTTTGCTTTTCATTTGGTTATTGAAATAGATTGATTGTTCGGCTTTAGTTCCTTGATTTGCTTTGTAGATGAACAGTTTGGATAAGGAGGGCCCAGTTCACAAGTCAAAGCTCAGTAGCATTTATCAATCCAGTATATGTATGTTTATCTTTAAACAAGCCGTCTTCCAAACAGTTATTTTATAAGAGGGGAACATTAGGGATTTGCTATATATGAACGTTTCCATGTGTGCCAAATGTCAAAGGCAAGTGGAATAGCACAAGGGAGCCAGCAAAATACACAGGGCCTCTTCCTCTTGTGTGTTTTACATCAGCATGACTTAGTTGATCTAATCCTGCTTTATGTTGATACGGGGGATGAGAATTATGGCCACAGACACCAAAGGCTGAGCGAGATCAGGGAGAGAGAAGAGCTAGCTGCGGTGCCAGCGGAGAAATCGCTGTGGGTGTGAGAGAAGTAGCGTGAGCTTCCTAAGGACGCTGCTACCCGGGTATGAACTTTGCGTGGGAAGTGTGGATTGGATCAAGGGTATGTGTCTTTGGGATGTGAAAGGCATAACGTGCTCTGAAAGCAGAAGCACACCTCTGCTGCTGGGCATTAAGAATTAATTAGCCTTCATTTCAGCACTTGCATAGAAATGTGCTGGATTCTGGATGCTTCACAAGACAGAGACATCAACACAAGCTTTAAAACACAGGGATTGCCAAACCCCGGAGAATTCCTTTCTCTGCAATGTGTGGGGCTTTCTGGGAATTTTACAGCTGCTCATGTGCAGTGGAGCTTTCGGCAGTGAAGTCTCCGGATCCTGAGTCCTGACACCACTCACAAGGTTATCACTTCATTCACGGTAAGAACTTCTGATCCATGCCATCCAGATTTACTACCCCCAAATCAAAACCATTTGCTATAGTAATGAGGGATGATTGGCTTGAATGGTCCTAATCCGTGTCAGAATTACTTTGAAAGGTTTGGGGGCATAGAGGGATAATACTGAGCAGCCGAAGAAAAGCCATTAACTTGATTAAAAAGCCCATAGATATGCTGAGTTTATTTCATTGAGGATTTACAACCACCTTATCAGAATTTTTTTTTCTGCTAAATGTTGAATTCAAATAAGAATCCCAGTAGTTCAAGAAGAAATCCAGTGAGTCATACAGAAATCTGTTACTATGAGATGCATTGATAACCCCAGCTTGTGGGACTACAGTTCATTTTCAACAGCAGTAAAGTGGCCATAAATCTATAGATTGACTTTATTCCACTAAAAGTACCTTAAATGAGTGGCACATGAAGTCCCTTTGTTTGTGATTTTCTTTTTCCACCTTCACAAGCAAGGACCTATTGCTTTCCCTCGCATCATCTGCAAAAAGTAGCTACTTTGTTTGTGCTAAACACCAGCCACCAGGTCCCAAGAGCTGTGTTGACCTAGACGTTGGGCTGCTGGGTTGAACCAACACTTCATTTTGGACTCATTTAAAGAGAGCAGATGAGGGGATGGGCAGTGGATGTTGTCTACATTGACTTCAGCAAGGCTTTCAACACTGTCTCCCACATCATCCTCACAGGCAAGCTTAGGAAGTGTGGGTTAGATGAATGGACAGTGGGGTGGATTGAACAGTAGCTGACAGATAAAGCTCAGAGTGGTGCAGTCAGTAATGAGTGGTGTCCCTCAGGGGTCAGTACTGAGTCCAGTCCTGTTCAATATATTCATCAATGACCTGGATGAAGGGATAGAGTGTACCATCAGCAAGTTTGCTGATGATGCAAAACTGGGAAGAATGGCTGACAGGCCGGAAGACTGTGCCACCTTACAGTGTGACCTGGACAGGCTGGAGAGTCGGGCAGAGAGAAACCTTATGAAATTCAACAAGGGCAAGTGTAGGGTACTGCATCTGGGGAGGAATAACCCCATGCATCAGTACAGGTTGGGGGCTGACCTCCTGGAGAGCAGCTCTGTGGAAAGGGACATGGGAGTCCTAGTGGACAACAGGATGACCATGAGCCAGCAATGTGCCCTGGTGGCCAAGAAGGCGAATGGCATCCTGGGGTGCATCAAGAAGAGTGTGGCCAGCAGGTCGAGGGAGGTCATCCTCCCCCTCTACTCTGCCCTGGTGAGTCCGCATCTGGAGTACTGCGTCCAGTTCTGGGCTCCCCAGTTCAAGAAGGACAGGGAACTGCTGGAGAGGGTCCAGCAAAGGGCTACAAAGATGATTAGGGGATTGGAGCATCTCTCTTATGAGGAAAGACTGAGGGACTTGGGTCTTTTTAGTCTAGAGAAAAGAAGACTGAAGGGGGATCTTATTAACGCTTACAAATACTTAAAGGGAGGGTGCCAGGGGGATGGGAGCAGTATTTTTTCAGTGGTGCCCAGTGATAGGATAAGAGGTAACAGGCACAAACTTGAACATAGGAAGTTCCATCTTAATATGAGGAGGGACTTCTTTACTTTGAGGGTGGCAGAGCACTGGAACAGGCTGCCCAGAGAGGTGGTAGAGTGTCCCACTCTAGAGACATTCAAAACCCGCCTGGATGCCGTCCTGTGCAACCTGCTGTAGGTGACCCTGCTCTGGCAGGGGAAAGCGCAAACTATTTTTAAGATTCTATATGCATCATCTATTTCCTTTAACTGCTTTATCCTCTTTATGCTTTATCCTGGTTTCCCAATTCATGCTGTTGTCCATGTGGGCGCTCATCTATGTTGAGTGTGCCTATACACAGTTATCATTCTGGTACTTGAATATTTTATGCCTTTCTACGTTGGTACCAGTGGTGGCAAAAGAGGCAGCACTTAGTGTCTGTGGTGCACCTTAGCTGATTTTCCACTGTTCATCACCAGTGAAGCCACCAACTCCTTGTCCTTCTGCACACCTTACAACTCTTCAGTTTATGTTGTGGGCTTCAAAAGTGCATTTTCTACAGCAGTCACATTGCATAGCCATTCTTCTTGCCTCTGTGTGTGAAGGAAGTCATTCCTGAAAGGAACGATATTTGCTGTGCTTCAAACCTGGTGCCTCAGAAGTTTCAGGATTATCTAGTAAGAAAAGTGTTTGAATTCTCTGAATTTGAGAAGCAGAAAGTAAGAGAAAAAAAAAAAACAAAAAAAACCAGAAAAAAGACCTAGAAAGACAGCTGCAGGGTTTCTGTCTAGTTTTGTTTCCTTAACGAATAAGAACAAGATCAGGTTGTTGGAGGACCAGATTCAGACTTGGAGCCTTGAATACCCGATGAAGATCATCATGCCCTAAAGATGTGCCTGCTTTCCCTTGCAATCAGCCATCCCATAGCTCCAGTTCAGGCTGGCCTGTAGTTGCCACATGTCTGCTCTGATGCTGGTCACAGGTACCGTTGCCTTTTGTATGCCAGGTAACACACCAGGATAGGTGTGACTGCTTTTCTCTCCACATCTTGGGAACTTCCCAAACTGGACACTGGAACTTCCCTCTGACACCGTGTCCACAGGGAGGAGGCTATCTTGTCATCCCTCACCTATCTCTGTAGTCCTCTGAAAATCTATCTATACTACACATAGAGTTGCAGATAATGTTGAATTTTCATCCTTGCCATTGCTGTTTCTGCCATCAGCCTCCAAGTTGTTTTCTTGATGTCTGCAGGAAAAGACAGTCCCACTGCTGGAGGGCCTGAACGAGACTCCGAGTCCTGTGCGTACCTCTATGGACATTGCTGAACTTAGGTGACTACTTCTGATGTGTGCAGAAGAGCCATGGTATAATATATATAGGCAGCTCACCTTGAAGAAAATGTTTGTAAGTAATCTTTTTTTTATGTCTCTATTTTTCTGGCAGATATTATTATCTGAATATTTTCTTAAAATATCTCTGTAGAAATTACATTCACTACCACCTCTATCTAGTACAGGTTTCTTACAAAATGTAGTTTGAATAGTTTGTCCTAGTTGAAATTTGACAGTTTGAATGAATTCCTTCCTGGAAAACATCAGCTTTTAGTTGTGTGAAAGTTCGTGAAATCAAAGCAAAAATGCAGAGAGAATTAGTGTTAGCAGCTATAACTGTAAATTGATCATCTGGATTGACCAGTTATAGATCAGAGAAACGCAATCTTTACTATCAAAGAAGAATTACATGTCTGGTGTCCTGTGATAAAATGAAGATGACAGAGATGACTGAAGTCCAGGATTTCGCTGGGCTTGCAAGGAAAGTGCCTCGTTAAGAAGTTCTGACAGCCTCCCTCCTGACACGTGAAGTCACACTGTTGTGACACTACAGAAGTTAACGAGGAAGTTTGTTCTAATTATAGTGGAGCAAGAAATTGGAGACTGGAGATGGAACGCTCTAAAGTGTTGCAACTAAATTGTAAAGCAGACCTCGGTTACACAAGGCTGCTGTTCCCATGGATCTTGATCTTCCAGTCAGATCGGCATACACACACCTCCTCCTCCCCACATGAGGCTGCAGGACCATTCCTGGATCACTTGGAAAGAGTGCTGTTTTTAAATCAAAACAATTTACCCCCTCCTCAGTGCTCATGCTTGCAGTAATGTTCAGCTCGGGTGGCCTTCTATTTACAATAATAACCTTTCGGCTGAGTAACTTTTCAAACTCGGAAGCTCACTTTAGGGATTAATCTTTAAAGAACAGGCTACATAGAGTAACTATAACTTCTTTAACTACTTGCAATGTTGATGTCTGACTTGTATTAATTGTTTAATGGAAGTGGTCCAGCCATGAAAACAGTGATATTTAGCAGGCCTGGGATGGTCTGTCTTAGGCAAAAGAAATAATATTTCCGGCTTTGGCCACTGTACTTTACGTGAGCTCAGCCACGGACCCAAAAAAGCCAGAAGTACTTAAGTAGCCCCTTAAAATCTCCATCAGATATTTTGCTGGATCAGTATCTGACAGGACAGAGTATTAAACGCCTTTTCTCTTAGACAGCAGCGTGTTGGTTATACAGCGCGAAGTGATTTGGCTGGCAGTTTGGGAGGTAAGCTCTCATTAAGCTGTGGGCTTTGAGAAGACTCCTTGATAGCGTTTCTGCAGCAACTGCCAGTGCTAATTTTGTAAGTGTGCTCCAGCTCTTTTTAAGATCATCTTGGTGGTGCAGCACAGATTAAATGTGCAGCTCCAATGTGTTGTTATGAGATGCCTTTTAAAATTCTATCGACAGCCTCTTGTGTAGGAGCTTCACCATCTGCTGCAATCTGAAAGGATAAGAGGGAAAATCTATAGCTGGTGCAAATCCAGGCAAACCATGCCGAGGAGGATTTTGTCCCATAGCTGCTAAATCGCAGACTAGACAAATGTTTTAGTAAAGGTGTCAGTCTCTGGGATGTAACATCGCTTTCCAGTTTGGGAAATGCTTTGGGGTATCATATAGAATTATATTTGTACACGGATAACAGCACAGTGTATCAGGTGGTGTTTCTCCATAGGGGATAACCGCATTACAGCTTTGAGACAGCAGATTCTGTATGAAAAAATCTTGGTGGTGGATAAAAGCTTTATCAGGCAAGCGTCTTGCGGGAAGGAATGGATGATATTTAATATCAGGAGACTATAGCTGAAAACAGTAGCTTTCTGTCACTGCCCTGCATATAGCTGGGTTGAGCTTATTGCATCCTGACAGTTGCCACAGTAGAAATGACTCCTGAAGAGGGATTTGGAAGAACACACAGTGGTGGCTTTTTGAGGAAGGCTGCTCTTGTTGTCATGGGAGAGTAAAGTGGGTGGGAGGGGGTCAGTAGGTTAAACCCGAAAGCAGGAGAAGAATAGGAAAAGATGCTACAGTGCTGAAGGTGAGGGCAGGGCAGTTCCTGAGGAAAAAGAGGTGAGGAGAGATTTAGTAGACAGACGGAAATAGTTAAAATTATAAGAAAGAAGAATGAATTTCAAAACTGCTTTCTTCATTGATTGCATAGGTGTTGAGCAGACCAGCATGTGGAGGATGATGGTATAGTATTCAAGATGAGGCTGATGGGAATGGGAGCGTTTGGATAAGAGAACAGGACAGGAAATTATAATGTAGCTTATCAACAGCTATGTCAAGGGTGAAACTAAACCATCTCTAAGGCAAGCTTCTGATTTTCTGAATTTTGCACATATTTTCTCTCTCTCTCTCATTCTAGATTCCAATTTTTTCTGTATTAAGGGGAAAAAAAAGAGAAATTTTGCTGAGGTATTTGCAAGCTGGAAGCACAAAGCCCATCTAAGTGAATACCTGCACGTTGTTGCTCCTCCCTAATGTGTTTCCATGCACATTGTTCTCACCAGGTGTGATTCACCTGTGTCCTGCATTATCAATTTCAATTGACTTTAATGGAGTTGCACAGTCTGTGGGCAAAGAACTGATTGCTCAAAACTCCAGTTTCCAGCACTCAACAGTTGAGGTTAAAGATCTCTTCCTTAATTAGTGATGCCAGAGGTAGATGTTTTTTTATTTCTGTAATCAGATCTTTGAGAACAGCACTAAGTACCCGTCAAAGATTAGTGTCACTTACAGATGCAGCCACCTTTTGTGGGCTCTGGTCCCTGACTGTGACGATGTGAAGCAGGGTCGTCTATCTCCCCCAGGTCCTGATTCTCCATAAGGATTGGTGCAACCTGTGCTGAAACTCAGTCTTGCCTCTTCCCACTTTCTGTGGGAATAAGAAACCACTCTGCCCAGTGGTGTGGAATAGGTGGTGTATAATGTAGTGTATAGCAGAGACAGAGTTATGATTCCTGTTTTATTCCGTAATTGCCAGACACTTTCCATCGGTGCGAATAAGCTAAGCCTACAATCTCAAAACTATTCCATGAGAGTCTTCTCCCTATTTGGTGCTAAGCTTCTGCAAAACAGCCATGTGTTGCTACCTAGCATTAATATTATGCTGTCAAGTGGTGATGAAGTAAGTAGCTATTTGACTGTTTCACACTGTCAGACAACAAGGTATCAAGTCAACAGCTAGCCTTTGTTGGGTGCAGCACTTCGATTGCAGCCATCTCGTGCTTCCAACTGTAAATATTAATAGTATAAGATAGACCTTTATTGGCTACATAATACTTGCCTTAGCACGCTACATGACACTGTCGCGTTACTTAGCTAATTATATTCCTTGATAAAAATTTTGAGTATGTTTTTATCCTACTGGCTTTTTTTCTAGTCGAAACTTGGTTAGAGACAACAAACATCATTACGTCTTAGCTTTGGGAAAGACTTTGCAAGAGTTGCATACATGAAAAATGTAAATGGAAAAAAAATCTATAAATGTCTATGTCAATAATTACTCCTCAAAACCCTGTTTTAATCTTGATTTAGACCTTTGAGGTTTTTTTGGTGGAGTTATTTTTTTCTTGTGGCTTTTTTTTTTTTTTTGTGTNCCTGTGAACCTTACCTCTGTCCTGAAGGATTCTTGGATCAAGTACTGCATACCTAATATAGTATCTAGTCATTGTATTAATATTGCTGGCATTCAAGAGGTTTGCATCTGAATGTGATGAGGATGAAGCCAACTCTTATAATTGCTTTTTGGATATCTGCTGAAGATGCTGAAGGTTTATGAAGTCTTTTTCTGTGTTATAGCCAGCACAGTACATGAGAAAAAGGTCTCTAAAAATGCATTAGAGATTTCTCTTAAATTTCTACTCCATGCTTTTACCTTACTGCCACCTAAAGAAAACTAACAGAAAATACATTGTACTTCAGATTAGAGAGATTTACTCTAACATGCTCGGAAGTAATGGCAGCCTTGTTGCAGTCAGGCGTTTTTACTGTATGAGATTTCTTTTTTTTTTTTTGGAGTGAAGTACAGCATTCTCTGTTGTTTAAACTGCAACAATATTGCACTTACACTGGTAATAAGTTATTCATATTTACCTATTACAGGCTTACAGTCTGAACTTAGTCTAAACTCCCATTTCCACATCAACTGACCTGTTATTTATTGTCTGAGCACCAGGACAGATGCTCTTTCCCAGGCTGGCCAGTCGGTCACTCCTTTCAGGCAAATTCCCTTGAGCGCAATCCTCACTCCACTGTGCCGGTGCCTGAGGGCTCAAGTCCACGCCCTGTGGGACTATTACAGATCAAAGACTGCTGGAGGGTCTTGCTTTGATTTTAAATAGTCTCAGATATTGAAAGGATTTGGCTCCATCACTCTCATTACCTGTAACTGGCTGCAGTTGTGTTGCAATGTTTGGAGATAGTTCATCCTCTGCCAAAATCCCATTCTGAAGTCCCACAGACCTGATGCATTGCTTGTTCGCTGACTTTACTTTTTATACCACAAATAAGCTATTTAATTCAACTAACAACTTAATCTGTGATTTCCAAGATACTTCTTTATGGCTCCAAGTAACTCTTCTGATTGAGACTCTCATGCTTCCTTAAAATATTCCCAATCATCTCATACTTATTTCAAGATCGGTAAGGTAACCATGAAATCAAGCAAGTTATATATAATTTTGGCAGAAGTGTCATAAGTCAGCGTTTTCTTCTGGATGAATACTTCTACTTCCTCTTTCATCAGTGGTTTTGGGAGAGGATGAAAAAAGTGATCACAAGCTAGGAGTTTTCGACTCAAAATTTTCTCGAGGTGAAATATGTTGTTTCGGGGTTCTGGCTTTAGGCCAGTTACACTCCGACCAGCCTGTTCGTCAGGACTGAGTGCTTCTCCAGGGGAGGTGGGGAGCTGAGTACTGGAAAGGAAATATCGCTTCCATGCAAACTCCATCTAGAGAACTTCACCATTTCGGAGACTATTGCTTAGCAGCAGGTTATAACGATAATTATGTATTTTTATTAAGTGTCATGGTTAAAATGTCCTGGGATAGATTGTGGTCTCTCTCTCTCTGTTCAGTTCCTGGTAAAGGACAAGATAATAAAACCTCTGTACCTTACAGGTGTGCCACAAGCATTCACTTAAAATAATGAAGTCATTCTTACTGAGCTAAGATACAGCCTAGGTGTTCAGTACTGTCCCCATCTGTATGATTTTTACAAATCCATTTTACTTACAATTTTCCTACATATATAATTTGATTTCCCTCAGTACCACTTTGGGCCTCCAAAATCTCCTCCAAAACCACCTTTTTTGATTGCTTCCAAGGATGATGGGCAACACTGACAGCACTGAGGTTTTCTTTGGGACTCATCTCTGCTCTGGCTTCTCCAGAGAGATCCTCAGCAAACCCCTGAGGTTCCCTGATAATATCACATATTGAAAGGGCAGGGAAAAGTTTGTATGGGGATAATAACTTCCAAACCTCTAGAAAGTAACAGAAGACATCACCTTTTCCTAGTGGGTTTAGGTCTACCGTGAAGGATGTGTTACATTTTCATATGTATAGAAACTAAGCATTTTCTCTTGGCCTGAATGAGTTTTGTGTTAGATCAAAGGAAACAATAAAATAAGAAAGGACCAAATGGAATTTTCTATGAGACAATACGCTGCATCAGTTCACAAAATGGTAGGCTTTGGGACAAAAAAAGATAACTGTTACATCACTATATAAACTCTGTGGAGGAGATGTATGCTTACATTGCCATTTCACTGAGGGATTGGAGTAAGCCCAGATGAGAGGACCAAACATTAGTCTTTGGTGTTTGTGAATAAAACCACAATCAGCCATGCTGAAGATGTGATGGTGCCAGGCCCTCTCCATGCCTACTCTCTATTTCCTCATTGATCTTAATTGTGAACAGATTTGGGGGTTTTTTTTTTGTGTGTTCCAGGATTAGCAGCTCCCAGGTGTCAGCCAGGCTTACTGTGTTCAGACCACATGCCCTTTTCCTGGTTAACTGGCAAAAAGTCAACGGGGGAGAAAAATTCTTGTCACAGGATGATGAGGAAAGGAACTGCACCTTTAATTTCACTCACAAATGATTACTGCTTGGAGAAGAAGGAACAGAGGGCCCTGTCCCTTGGGGGATAAGAAGGGTGCAGTGTGTGAGTGTTACCAGTGCTGCACCAGACAGAAATGGAAATATTTCCATTTATTTGGCTAAATTAGACCCCAAACTATTTATGTGCTTGAGAATCTCCAAAATCCCTACCCTCACATTTCACAGGGTCCAACAACAACCAAAGTTGTCTGCAGTGGTGCAAAATCTGCTCACGTGAAATAATTAAAGGTTTGTAAAGCTGCTGATTCTCCTGTCCTTTCCACTGAATTACAGCAGTATCACACTTTTTATTTCAGTGCTCTTATTCTTCTTGAAGAGTGAATAATCTGTTCTATCAAATATTGTTTGAAGAAATTTAAAGACTTTTATTTGCTGCACAGTTAGTTTGGTACAAAGCTCAGATATTTTTGTAACAAACTCTGCCTCTTATTTAAGTGGCTCTCTGTATCAAAACAGATAAGTGTTCCTGATCTTTTGAAACCAAAATATTTTTCAGATCCTCAGGAACAGGAATTTTTTATTGCTTTTTAGTGGAAAAATATTCTATAAGACTAGTAAAGTGTACATTTTTTTTTCCAGACATTATTAGGAAGGGAATTTCATAACAAGAACTGAAAAAATACTCTGCACAAGAATGTACTTTACAAGCAGAGTTCATAAAGAGATACATAGGCAGATTAACATGCCAGCCTTGTTTTATCTGGAAACATCATAATTTCATGGACCTTTGATAGTAATCTTAAGCATGTGGTTAGTTTCCAAGGCATTAACGTTACCCTACGAGATGTATTTATGTTATGCTGAGATACTATGTCAATACTATTAAGGAGCTATAACACTATCACTGTCTAAATAAAATAGTGGTTGGAATCGAGGACCGTGGTTTCCATCCAGGCACCTGATTAAATGTGGGTAGATTTTCTGAAGTGCTCAATCTGTAGTACCTGGGAAATCTCCATATTTACGCTTTATCTGTCATCCTTTAAATATATGTTTATAAACATATCTAAGGTGTGGGTAGCTTTTGGTCTTTCTAATTGTAATGGTGGTGAACCAGCTCCCTTTGAAGCCCCCTTGGCCCTCATCTGGCAATAAATTCCATGTAAAGCCTCACACTTATGTTTCAGTTCCGTTAATTTTAGTGAAGGGACAAACATCGAACCCCAAGAGATTGCTGCCACCATGCACTCAGTATGAGTAAGTTATCTTTTCCATCACAAACTCCTTAACTCCTGCCCAGTTTCTTTTTCTTTTCATAAGTAGTCAAGTGAAAGCCCAGGCTATATTTTTCAGCTTGAAAGTGAGGTTGGAATTTTCTTTTCTTTAAAAACTTTTGGTCAATTAAGCTGTTTGGGATTTATGGAATTAAAACAGATTTATGGTCTCATTTCAGTCAGTGTTTGGCCAAGTTGTCCAGCAAATAAATAGCATCTTACCGTGTGAAAGTGGAAGCCCATAAATGACTAACGCCTGCTGTTGGGCTATCACTGCTGTTTTGCTATTTTCTAGACAAAAATCCATATTTTTGTAAAAACAAAGTTTAAAAATGTTACCACTGAACATAGCTTCATTTCCATTTCAGTGGAAAACAGACACAAAAATACAAACAAAAGACCTTTCAATACTTGTAGCAAAATAATTTTCTTATAAATTCTATTTTAAGGAGCGAAGTAAATGGAAACATGCAAAGTTTCAGCATTAGATCATAGCAAGAGCCAAAAATACCAGAATTACCAAAATGTTTGTTGGTGTTTGGATAGTCCTGAGGATGAGATCAGAGTTACACTTTTTATCTACAGAGATAACTGGAAGACACAAGTTTTTAATTCTGCTCTTACAAAAAAAAAAAAAAAAANAAAGTAAAAGTAAAGTATTATTTTTATCTTTATGAGTTAATTGTTCTAAAGCAACTTTCAGAATACCTTCCCTCACAGCTAAGCCTGCTCCATTATTTGAAGATAGAAAAAAATAGATAAAAGAGAAAAGAACATTAAGTCTCATGAACCATATGAGAAAAAAGATGTAAAATTTAGTATCTGAACAATGCAGGCATGGAGTGCATGAATGCGTTATAAAGTGAGCAATGACTGAAGTAAATGCCCATGTGATGCGAATGTGAGTCTACAGGGAAAACATCAGAAGGTGAGAAAAAGGAAAACAATGCCGTTGCAACATAAAGGATGGTGTACAGACAAAATGTGTTAGTCTGAATACTAAATGTGTTATGTGAATACCGTACTTGAGCTGATTCCTATACTGCAGAGTGTTATGCTGTCATATGTCATCTGGGCTCCCTTTTCTGCTTATATTTACCATGCACATTAAATATTCAACTGCTTTTCACTGATGCGTGCAGTAACGCTGGCCTTGTGAGGAGCTTTCTTGTCTTTTCCCAACTAAGACACATCAGATAACCTTATTGTCTTTGCATCCTAATGTTTTTGTACCTTATGTTATGACACATATTAAATGTGTTTCTTGCAATATCCTTTTAGAAGTTTTAGTTAAATCCTGTGTTTTGAATACAGACTAATAGAAAATAGCAAAGGATATTAAGGGGCTGTTCTGCTCTGAAAAACAACTGTAAAAATGGCATTGTGACATTTCCAATGACTTCCGGAGCAGAGCTGCTCATTTTACAAATCTAAAGATGTTTCTTCTTACCCCACATTTGACCTGGCACAGGAATAAAGCTGGGCTCTCTCTGGCTCCTACCATCAACGGTAACAATTCTGCCATGATGGGTGATCTACAACCATGCGAATGACGTGAAAGCAAACAAATTCCAGCTTTTTCTTTGCTCAGTTGCGCTGACTCTGCTAGGCTAACAAAAATAGTAAAAACTTACTTCAGTCGATGAAATAATATTATTTCAATAACCTATCATCAGACTGTAATAAGTTTACCTGTGCTGTACAGTCCTTTTCTCCAAATAGGTGACATGATGGGGGTTTTCTCAACGTAAGGTACTACAGAGAATAAATCAGAAGTACCAGGGAACACCCTTCATGCTTCCAGCAACAGCCTTACAGAATGTAGGTTATATAGACCAGACTGCCTATTTCCTTCCTGTGGTCTGCTCCCTTTCTAGATCTTAGGAGCATCAGGAGAGCTGACAGGTGGGAGTTGGCTTCTGCTCGTTGATAGTTTGCCTAACCCATGGCTTGCTCCCAGCCTGGGAAAGCAAGCCAGCAGGAACGTGTCATGGGCTGGCTATGCTGACCATGGACGCTGGAGGCAGAAGGCATCAGTTTTTTAACAGAGGTTTCAGTCCTCTCTCCTTTGGTCCTCAAGTAGCGCTGGCTTCAGTATGATTTTAGAGCATGTAAACGAGTGGTTTTAAATACCTCCATTTTCATGAAGCTGCATTATTGCAAGGCAAGGACCTCAAACACACTGGAGTTTGCTATGCAGGGTGGGGAATTTCAGAAAAATGTATTAATTTTGAAATATTTTACTGTACATATTAGTCTTTATCAACAGGCTGCAAGAGCACTGGAGAAGGCAAAAGTCACAGTAGATACAAATGTGCTCACTTACTAAGACATCAGTCTGATGCTCCCCAATGGCTTGACCTGATCTTGCTGCCTGGAGTCATGGGTTGTTCAGCCACACCATACGAGGGGAACCTGGAGCTGACCTCCACGTATCGCAAGACCCTCTATTCACTCTCTGCAGGTTGTGACAGCTGGGATAGGCTTTTCAGTGACCCAGGACACCCACAGCTCCTCAGCTGTTGCTGTGGAGGACCAGTAGGTGAGTGGCTTGTCTAAAAATCAGGGTGATAGGCACTTCTTATTTTCAGTTCACTTACGCAGCTTTACATCTTCATTTTACCACACTCCTGAGGCTGGCAGCTGAATATTATTGCCTTAGTTTTGTCAACATTGGGCATTCAAGCTTAAGCTAAGAACAAAAATCATTATATTGCCTTAAAATAATTATATTTGAATATGAAAAATATTTTTTAAAAAGTTGGTGTTGTATTTTTGCCTTTCTATGGCTCTTTAAGTCTTCCCCAAGCTTGGGAGGGCTAGCAACTTATCTGCTTCCACAGAGGCCGAAATCTGTGTGTTGGAGCGTAGATACCAGCCATCTAGGGCGGAATTGTTGGTTCAGAATGAAGGTGTTGACAATGTTGCTACCTTACTTTCACAAACAAATGGACTCTGAAGTATGGAAGTGCCCTAACCCTCTGCAGTAGGAAAGAGTGCAAATTCAGGACAAGAAGAAATCTATACTGATGACAAAGAGAACAAACTTCTTTCACCAAATACTTTCCCTTACATGCGTGTAAATTTCTTCTTTGGGATTTTTTGTTTCTGCTTTTGCATTTGAAGAAGCAGAAAGCTAATGCTGCTCTTGCACTCCACCTCCTAATTTTTGAGAAGTTTTCTGCTGGAAAGAGGAGGCAAAATGTCATTTTTTTCTCTTCAAACAATAGCCTAAAAATTTTCTAAATTGTTTTGCAACCTCAAGACACAAACTGATGAGAGTACTGGCTCAGAACTGGTGCAGTGTGAAAACTAACCTGTATGGCTGTATTTGCCATTATGTTGCTCTATAGGTCTTGAAAATAAAATATTGTTTATATTTCTGTGCATAATGGCAAGATAGAGGTATGCAAGAGCAAGACAGACAGGTAAAGCCACAGTGAGTTTGGGGGGAAACGGTGTAGTTGTTACATTCCTGATGTCCACGTTTTTTAGTCAAATGATAATTATCCATTAATAGCCTCGTAAGTATGAATATGTAAATAGCTATGGAATGCATTATTCATGAATCACTAGGCATTAATTATTGTAATTTTAGTATCATTTGCTACGTTCATATTAATAACCCTTGCAGTTAATGAATACATTAGCTCATCGCTGTAGAGCAGATTCAATCAAAATTCTGCGTGTCTCTCCTATGGAAGCCTGAGAGAGTTTTCTTGAATTTAGATTCAATATTGAACATATCTTACATGCTTATCAGTGTATTTTTAATGACATTAAATGTGAATCCTAACCTCCAGTGCATGATGCTTGTCCTTGTGCCCAGGAGGATGGAAAGGTACCAGCTGGAAGAGGATATGAAAGCAACAACAGTGCACATCAGAGCACGTAGCAGTAGCTACCTTAAGCAGAACTTTAATTCTGGGACATGAAATCCACCACCACTTTCAAGTTTCATGTATATTCACATGTACAATAGGAGAAGGTGCGCTTTGTGAGGAAGTGCTGTCCCAGAGGTGCAGCTGATGATAATGTTCGAGAAACAATTTCAAAGTACAGACGGAGCTGTTCGCCAGCCGGTGCAGGGACGCGTCTGCCTTTTGCTGGCACAAGCAGAACACAGCACTCGCAGGATGTGCTCCTGAGCCTAATGGGGCCTCAGGGCACTCTTGAAACACGAGTAAGATGAACAACCAAACCCTGCATTTTTTTTTACGCTCTGGAAATCTATTTCAGGTAATAGTAATCTAAGTAAAACAGAAAGAAGTCTTGCTGAAGTGTTTTTTTTGTGGCTTTTTTTTTAGGCTACAGTTCTTAGAACCATGGTTTGTGGTTCTTGAAGTAGAAATTTTGAAGAATTTTTCATTACAAAAAAAAGTTTCCTTATTTCTAGGGAGAATCACTAACTCAAGATATGAAAAGGTAAGTTCGAGTGCTAAAAGATAATATATACAAGTAAAATGCCCCTTTGGCTGAATTGTAGGGTGTCAGGCCAGGAAAAATATTTGCAATGAAAGAATGAAACCTGATTTCATCACTGCAAGTTTGAAGCAGATTTTTTCCTATTTTTAGTTTTCCCAACATACTGTCGTCACATGCACTGAGTAAATTGAGTATTGGATCTAGTTTCTCAAAAATTAAATGTTCTGAGAGTAAGAGAATTCAAATAAGCACACCACATCAAGGATATTTTCCAATTGACAAACACATGGGCTCTTTGTAGTTGAAATTGTGATAGGATACTGCTGGCAGAGTCCAAATTGCATTACAGTACCAGCAGAGGAGGGTCAGTCAGAGACTGTTTTTTACTGGTCAGAAGTAGGAGCTATGGTCAATAAAGCGACTGTCATTCTCTGTGTATACTTCCCCAGTGAAATACCTCTCATGTGTTTGCCAAACACATTAAAGAATACATTTTCATTCATCCCACCGCTGATGCAAATCCCTTTGCTCTTCCTTCTAGTACCTCCATCACTGCTGTCTTTCTCTTTTCAGAAATCTTAATTGTGCCTCAAGCATGAACTTCCCATTGCCCATATTTCTGAATGACAGTCACTGGCATCTGAAAAACAATTTGAATCTTAGTATCAAAATATAAAGGGACCCATTACAGATATTCAGTATTCAGCATCACAAGCCATACCTCCAAAAATCATGACCTTGCTTGTTTGCTTTCTTTCATTTGCTTGTCTGGTATCCCTCCTCTAATTCTGAGCATATTGAGATGACAGTTTTCTGAGCTCTTTTCAACACCCAAAATGGTATGTTCCTTTTCTTTTTTTCCCTTTTTTTTTTTTTCCTTTTTAATGAATACTGAGATTCTCACAAAAGTGTGAACTCGTCTGGGAGCTTGTGTTCTAAATAAAAATCAAATATCAAAAGATTTGCAATAAAATTGCAACACTGGAGATGTATGAAATTCTTGCTGTTATATCTTAATCTTAGATAGGAATAATGGCCTTTTCAACCTCTCTAATCCTGAAAAAAATTAATAATTGGATGTATTTGCAAAAAACCTGGTGTTTAGTGTCCTTATTCATCCAGCTATCTTTTCATGTTTTCTTCTCTAGCCATTTGCCTTTAAATGGCCTACACCTGCATTTCTTTAAAAAAAGAAAAAAAAATCAAGAAAGTTATTTTAATTAATTTGGCATCTGTTTCTTTATTTTTTAACCTTTTAAACTAGAAATATGAAGTCTGTTCTCCACGGGTGTGTTGGGAGACTTGTGCGTGGGACAGGTCCATCATATGGCCTATGGTAGCTCCATCAAAATGCTAACGGAGACCTCGTAACGCTCAACAGTTTTGTAAGTATTGACAGTACGTAAGGAGGAAGCAAGTAATGAGAGTCACTTAAAGCCATGTGGATAAAATCCCTTCCTCTCTGAACTGTTGGTCTGGGGGCTTGTTTGTTTAGTTGTGCTCTGTAAGGTACCAAGAGGTACCCAGCAGAGGTAATCACCCTTGACAGGTAGCGCGGTACTGCAGCTGAGGTGGTTTCAGAGGCTGAACCGCTTTCTTGGGAAGCACCTGCCTGACCCTGCACTGGAGAAGACATAGGGGAGACACACCCTTAGTTTTTGTGTGGTGGAAAGTGCAAATGTTCCGAAAGCATGGCACACACAGAGCAAATGAATAGACTCATCAGCAGAAAATGAGGAGTAGACATAAAAAGACAAAGGCAGAAGGTTTATTTTTTTGTATAAAGGTAGGAAAGTTATGTACATGTGCACAATGTAGTTGAGAATACAGAAGCACAAAGAGGAAAGGAGCAGCATTTCTGAAGTCAGGGGATGTTTCATGATGACAAGGCATTAGAGGAAGGAAAGAATTAAATTACAGGTGTATACTCAGAAAAAGAAAGAGTGAACAGATGATCTGCTAATATACCCTAGAAGAATAACTTGCATATTCCTGTAAATCCGTATAAAACCTGTATTTAATATTGTATGTGCACTCATATCAAGTTTCTAGTATCGAAGAGAAAGTGTTTTGGAATCTCTATACAAATATATACTTTGTTTTTCATATTATGCATATAGCTATAGTATTTCAGACATACTCTTATTACATGTACTGCTTTCTATCTTTCTTCAACATTAATATCAGGATGAAATTTTTGCTTATTACAGTGTATTCATATTCTATAAACCACATAACAGTTTGATTTACTTATGCGGGACCTGAACTAAACCCAGTGAGAAAACCCCTAAAATTATTGTGATTCTTTAAATTTTGATTTAAAAAAAAACAACTTGGTTAGAACAGCTTTGGTTCATAGCATCATTTTTTTTCATTAGAACTCCCGAAATTTCTTATTTTTTGCTTTTAGTTAGCATTCTGAAATGATATGATAGTTTTAATTTCAAATTATTTGTGATGGTGTTTAAACTTTTCATTTCAGTAATACTGAACCACGTAACATTTTTAGCCAGGATGAAATGAAAACTACAGTTTGGAATAAATTTTCCAGCATCATACATTGTTTATTACTTCAAATTTCCCCCTATAAAAGAAAATAGATATTTTAACTCAAAACAAGGTGAAAGTTTTCATTTTTTTTTTGTTTTACTTTGATATTTTAAACTAAAATGCAAACATTTCACACAGAAATATTAATTTCACAAAAAAAAAATAAATCTTTTCCCCTGAGATTGTGAGTTTGATCACATTTCTTTACTTGGAATAAAACCCCAAATTTTCCCAAACTGTATTTTCATGTAAAAAAAGAATCCAAACTGTGATTTTGTTTTGTTTTATTCTTTTTACCTGTGTTCTATGATTCACAATATTACGTGTCACTCCCAGCAAGTAAGATAACCAAGCCCTACACTTAATAGAATAAAGTTTTGGTTCTAACACTGCTACTGCATTAATTTCATCCCCAGTGCTTGAACATGCATTCCCACCTGACGTTTATTGTTTACTTACAATGAGGAAAGGAACTTTTAGCTGAATGATTTATTTATTTATTTTTCAATAAGAGATTAAGAAGAAAATTACGCCAATCACTTTTCTGGTATGATAAAGACAGCAAAGAAATTATTCTTCTGTAATACAATTCTTATAAGTAAATTATATTGTGCTGAAGTTTTCATACTAAGGCAGGTGCTTGAGACAGGAATATGTGATATAGCACATGGGTGAATCATGGTATTTTCCATAAATGTGCAAAAATGTGTTTGGTTTTTTCCCCCTGAAAATAGGAGTAGACTTTTAACGACACTAGTGTTGACGCAATTATGTGCTGAATGGTATTCAGAGAAATAACAGACTTTGGAACACTCATGAAGGTGGGAAATTAAAAATAGAGGCTTGATTCCCAGGCAGTGACTTCTGCTATATCCTGCCATGGCAAAACAGGAACCTTGACATCTCATGTATACACATTTTAAGGTGTCTTAACGTAACTGTAGACTTAAAGGTGGGATTCGCTCTCCATGAACGCTCCAAGTCCAATCCACAGCAAGTGGGATAGACTGAAGAAACAGGGCCAGGTTTGAAGGTGGGGAAGCTGTAATACCAGTGGGCTCAAGGACTTCTGCAGAAGATCAGCTATGTTCTCTCTGGAGTCATAAAACTTCACTGTATAATGTTAGTTAGTCTTTCCTATAACTCTGCTACATGCCGCATCATTTAATAATAAAACACCACCTTATACACACTTACTCTTTTGGATCATCGCTCAAGGTCACTGTTTAAATGACTAAGAGGAGTACAAAATCTATACTAATATAATATGAACATGACTGCCCAAAGAAGTGGTTGCAGAGTTCATAAATGGTTCTTGACTTAAAGAATTGTTCAGAAAAACAAAACCCCACTTTTCACTATTGTTTTGTATTTAACAATGTACTTCACTTGTGTCTACGCTCTCAAAGGCAACAGCACAGATATTTTGCTATTACATTTTTTGCTAAATCTCCTGATATTCATAATTTTCAGGCCCCTTATTTTCATTCTTTAAAGAATCCATGGACGACCAGTCGGCTAAACTACCTTGATTACTTCCTGAGAAGGAAAAACACCAACTGTATTTTTGTCTGATGACACTCATATCTATTGATGGATAACATAGATTTACTCAAAGTGGTAGAAGTCTTTGAACAAACAAAAAATCTATGATTTTGAAGTCTGATGTACTTACTGGGTCTTTCTTGAAACAGGAATAATGATGAGCATTAACATGACTGTATTTTGTCTCAGTATAGGATATTGGAGGTGTACAGGTTACTGGAGCAGAGGTTCAGGATTAGCCATATCAGTGCAGGATTGCCACTAATTCAAATGGATGTGAGACTGTCCTCAGCATGTTGCCAACTGCTAATCCAATCTATTATCTAATTATCCAAAAATGTCATACATGATTTCACAGGTGTGAGACCAAACTGCCGAAGAAACAGCAATGAACATGTTACATGATGCAAAGGTAGTGACCATCTGTAAGATGTAATGGTGAAATTAGCCTTGCTGCAGGCAGTGGGTCTGTGCCGCTCATTGCAGTAGGGTTTGAATGCCACCATCAGCATACCTTGTAGTTCTCGTTAATACATATTCCCTGTTGGTGTGTCCCACCGGTGCCCACTGGCTGTGTGTATGTGGTGAAATGCTCTGGTGGAGGTGGGATGAAACACTTTTCTAAGATCTGCTAGCATTTGTTCTAAAACTAAGAGAAAGAACTAAACCAGATTCAAAGCGATTCACAGAAAATTGTTCAAAGAAATACAAAACAATTTTTAAAACTGATGTTCGCATTGCTTTGCTAAGCTGTTTGGTCAAGGCATCTTCTGCTGTATTAAAATGCAAAAGTTTAAAGACTGCTAATAGTCTTCCTGTTCACCCCACTCAACTGCTGGTTCATCATCCATTCGCAGAATAAGATAGGAGAGAAGCTGAAAGAGGTTCTGCCACAAGAGTAATGAGACAAAAAAGGAGAGGTCGCTTACATCTATCTCACAGCGGTCTCCGGCATAGTTCACATCGCAGAGGCAGTGGAACTTGTTGAGTAGGTTCTGACAGAGGCCCCCATTCAGACATGGGTCGGAGCTGCACTCATCAATGTCCTTTTCACACCTAGAGGAAAGACTGCAAATAGTGAGCATCTGAAATCACAAATAAAACACACTGAGCAGGCACATTTTTAACTCAGAAGCTTTTGGGGGAAGGGAGAGGAGGATGTTCTATTTGAAATCTGCAGTCTAATTCCACATGTGTTTATGATTTTATTAACTACCTGATTAGCCACATCAAATCCCGAACTTCCTGTATTATTTTCAAACACAGATAGTTAAGCCGGAAATTTCATCTCTGTAAAGTATTTCATGGTTAATGGTGCTTAGCAATGTAAAATGAAAGTTTGTGTGTGATTTTAGAGCTAGATCCAGCACGTGTCCTGCCGACAGCTTGCTTATCCGCTTTCATTGTTCCTGGGAGCTGAGGGCACATTTTCCTTCTCAGTAGTCTGGATATAAGTCAAACAAATGTGTGTTTTTCCCAGCTGAGTGCCCCTGGGAATGATCACCTGCTGGTTTTTTTCTTGGTTTGAAATGCCGATAGATACCTAGCAGAATCTCCTATCTGGTGAGGACATGGGCCCCAAGAATGGTAAGAACGGTTTAGAAAAGGGCTTTACAAGCTTAAACATGTACCATTAAATGTTTTTGAACTAATTCAGGTGATAAAAGAAATTAATGAGGAACATGTGAGATCGTCTGAAAACGAGGAATGATTTGGTGATTTGCTGCTCTGACAAAGTTCCCCATGAATTCCCTACACTTTTTTTTTTTTCAGATCACGCTAACAGTTATTCCTATTTTTTTGAGATAAAAACCAGATTTATTCTTAAAGAAGAATGTGAGAATTATAAGGAATTGCTTTGTTCAATCATATTCATAACCACACAATAAGTTTTAGTGTTACATTAAAGAAGAGCTGTTCTTTGTATCAAATGCTTTTAGCTGATTTTCTTTATTGATCTATAAAAAAGTTTCAAGTTTCCTTCAATTGTATGTTATATTCATTTACTTCAAAAAGCTAAATTAAAGTATTAATCCAATATATAAATTGTATAGCTATGAATTTACCTATGCAAAAGCAAACAAAAAACCCCAAAATCTTGCAGGGAATTAGGCACCTGAATCCAACTGAGTTTCAGGAACACTTGAGAACCTAAGTCCCTTAGGTAATTTTGAAAATCTCAGCTTGAATTCAATGAACAATTTGTTTTCAAGAGACAGTTATGTCTCCTTTTATGAAAAGTAGTATTTTCACATCTTCCTTTCCACCTATTATTAAGTTTGTTTTGGGTTTTTTTTTGTGATCCCAAGTCAATTGATTGACATAGAAAGATACTGTTTTCTCTATACTGTACATCAATGGCTTTCTGAGGGATGAAATATTGTCTTAAAGGAAAATGCCTTTTTTATCAATCTAATAGATAAATATACAAAGGGCTTGGGTTTTATTTTTTTTATTAACTGATATATTTGTATTTGTTCTGAAAAAAAGAAGGGGTGAAATTATCTCATTTGGTATACTAAGATCTGCAAGCACGGAAGTAGTACTGGTTTATGGTTTGGCAGTCAGGAGAAAAAGAGGACAAATAGTCAATTTTAGACATTGGAGAAGAATGCCTTGCTGTGATAGCCTGTTAAAGCTCAGTACGCTTGGTATAAGGCTGCTGTTCAATATGAGAATCATGGGAACCATAAAATAGAGATTATTGCCAGCCAGTGGGATGGATGTAAGGAAGGCTCATTCCCAAAGCTGTAGTTAGCAAGTTGCCTGGCAAGGGAAGGAAGAAGGAAAAAGTACTTTCTGTCTTGAAGCACCGAGAAATAGACACACCGAAGAAGTGTCTGAGAATATGCTTTTACTTTTTTATATTTTATTTTATTTGATCTTTTCCCCTTTTCTTGGATATTTTGAGGTCGTGCATACACCTTCTGGCCGAGTTAAACAATACAATGCAGAGGTGTTTGCCAACTACACTGTGCACTGAGTGGGTGGAAATTTTCATTTCGTCTATCTTTTATAGCTTACTGTACTGTTTTCACAAAATCAGCGGGTTAATAAGTTTTTGAGAAAATGAAAACCTTTTGTTGAAAACTTCTTTGTGTTTGCAGAGCAGGCATAGCTTGGTCCTGTTGAACTTTTTTGGATATTATACTCTGAAGTAATGCTAATTTCACTAAGGGCATGTATGGTATTTCCTTTCTGGTTATCCAAAAGGGTGCCCTTATGTATTCAGACTATATTATGACTGGGACAATGTCTTCCTACATTTCCACAGCACCTGATGCCCTGAGGCTGTCAGGACTCCCTGCTCCAGGGCTGTTTGCAGAACATTACTAAATGGTAAGTGTGAATTGTGACAATATGCTACCAGATAAAAATTTAACTAAGAGGAAGGCCCCTTCTGTTCCAGACTAAACTATAACATGTAAAAAGTATTTCTCAACTTCTTTTTTAAATAATTATCCTGTTTTCATACTTCAGCATTCAGTAAGAAAGTCACAAGCTGCAGTACCACCAGGTATGTCATGTCATACCATCCCTGTGGGAGAATAGATTGTATATTCACAATGTGTATGTGTGAAAATGAAACAGCTTTGCATATTCATGTGTCAGTGTATTGCAGCCAATTTTAATATATGAACAGGATATATGTGTTTATGTGTCCCCACCTATAAAAAGATGACATTATAGCTTGTCGTATACAAAATAGGTGTGGAAACTGAAAAACAGGCATGTAGAAGTAAGCGCTGTCTAAGAAATAACATCTTTCACTGGCGTTAATGATGCTACGTTGGATTGAATCTTGCTGCATTAATTTGTGATCTTCATCTAAGTAAAAGTGCTCTACTTTTTGGCCCTCAGAGTCACTGAAGCAAGGAACTGCAGAACAAAGCAACTGCTTTGTCTGTATTCCTGCAGGAGGGCAAAACCCCTGTGGCCATTACCCTCTCAGCCCTTCTGGAACAGCTTTTGGGAGAATTGCTCCACAAAGATCTGCTGGGCAAAGCGTCTCACCGTTCTCCAGCAAATCCAGGCAGGCACACACACGTCAACTCGCCGCTGAGATCGGTGCAGTTGCCATAGTTGAAACATGTGAGGTTTCTCTCTTCGTTCCCGCAAACTGTATATGGTAATCTTCTGTATCTAGGTAAATAAGAAGGGAATGGCAGTTGTTATTTGCTCTCTCCTTGTTTCTGGATGTCTCCTTCTCTCTCAGCTTTTCTTTTCACTCTAGTCCACTGCTTTAGTGGAAAATAATTAGATCTACCTTGCAAATTTGTTATTTGAATGCAGAATCAAGTGCTGTTAGTCTCCAAATAGAGGGAGCAGTGCTCCTGCTGGCAAATATTATTCAGTATCAATGGAAAAGTCATTACATTTTACATGTAAATGAGCACACAGTTTCAGGGGCTGCACATACTTAGTGCCTCCTTGGTTTCCTCTTTGGAAAGGAAACGCCACATCCGTGTGCCTTGACACACATGGTGCCTGGGGTACTCGGGATGCTCACGGTCAGTGGCAGGCAGCAACTGAACTGGGGGACTGATGCTGTTACTGGCTGGGGTATCATCCAAAGGAAAGAGATCAGGAACCGAGGTTTGAGGCTCACAAAACGTGTTTTGATTAACTTTTTCTTAATTTGCTGAATTTGGTTTTCCTTTTCCAAGCATTTACTGGCAAGTTAATGTTTCATTTCTTAGCAAGAAAAAACAAGAAGGACAACACTCTACCTGCATGATGTGGATCTATGTGATACCTGGACATCTTAGTAGAAGAGTTCAAAAGAGAGAATTAACATATAAGATTGGCTGCACTGGCCAATATAAGGCATCTGCAAATTTCAGGATGTCCTCACTGCTCAAAAAAAGCCAACAAAAATTGGCTATTGTATAATTATCACCTAAAAGACTGAGGCTGGGCAGCACGAAGACAATTGTCTGTTTCCATCCTTCAGGCTACAGCAGACTGGGTTTGTTGGAGTCCTCTGGAGGAAGGAGAAGGATTTTGCCTTCTCTGACAGCATGGGACATGCTCAGAAGGGAGAAGTTTATGGTGTGCAGAGAAGGGCGAGCAAAGGAGAGAGAGGCCAGGGAAGAGCCTGCAGCCTTTACAGGGGAGCGTCTGAGAAGAATAAGAAACAGGCATGTGAGGAGGCCTCAGAAGTGATGAAAAGAGTGGGCTGTGTGGTGCCTGCAGCCACCAGGATTGCGGGGCTGAGAGAGCAAGCTTGGAGCAAAATACCCACAAAGCAAAGATACTGTGGGTGGGCAGAAAAACTTTGGACTTGTAATCCTGTCATCAGAGAGCTTGTGTGACCCAGGCTGGCAGCAAAGCTGCGCCTTGTTCCCTCTCTCCTTGCTCTGCTTCATCAGTCTCTGCCTCAGCTGCCATCTCTCCACTGCCTCAATCCACATCTAATTGACCCGTACTGCAGACTATTTATACATTAATTCTGCAGCCATGATTAATATACAAATAGATGCATAACAGACAACATATAGGTCTGCAATGTGCAGTTTATTAAATGCACATTTAAAATGGAGACACCAATGGTGTAATAATCCTTCAGAAGAGACCTGACAAAATCATATGGATCTGCCTTGTTTGTAGTACCTGCAAAATTTTCCGGTGAAGTTACCAGCACACAGGCAAGAATATCCATTAATCCCATCTACGCACGTGGCCCCGTTTGCACACTGATGGCCCCGGCAGTTGTCTATGTCCTCTTCACAATTTACCCCTCTGTAACCAGGTTCACAAGTGCACTCGTAAGAGGTGATCCCGTCAGTGCAGTTTCCATGAATGCAGGGGTTTGAAGAGCATTCATCGATGTTGACTTCGCAGTGGGTGCCAGTCCATCCTTTGGGACATATGCAACGGTAGGAAGTATAGAAGTCTTCGCATATCCCCTCATGCATACAGGGACCTGAGCTGCAGACATCTACCTGCAAACAGCCAGTAAGAGCAGGGTTTGCGGATATTTTGAGAAATTGCTCCTCTTGAGGTTTTTTAGTCGGGATGTCAGCATTTTCAAAGTATGAGAGATAAATGCCACTGATTTCTATGGTGCTCATACATCCTCGCAGGCCATCCAGACTGTCAAAAGCCTTGTCAGCCACATAGATGTCTGTCTCTTCTCTTAAAAAGTTGAGGTTTCCTGCAGCAGTTGTGCTCGTTGCGGTATCTTTCTTGTTATCTATATCAATGTGCCACCTAGAGAACTGGGACAGAGGCTCTACCATAGAGACCATCACTTGATGCCATTTCCCATCACTCACAGGCAGGGAACTAGCGAGGGTCAGCTTATAAAAGCTGTTGCCGCTTTGCAATTGAAAGAGTAATTTGGAGTTGTGAATACTGATGGTAACAAACTCTGGCTCCTTCTCCGCATACAGCAGTATCACGTCAGTGTCCCTAGTTCGAAAGCCAAATACGATATTGGTGAGGTCCCTGCTGATTTTCCCGTTGCTTCTGTAAAATATCGCACTGCTTCGGCCACTAAACACTGCGTTAGCAAGACCTGTGCAAAGATAATAATTGAGAAACCAGGCCAACTTTAAACTAGTACATGTGGAACAATCTCTCTTCAGTGCCCCATGCTCCCCATCATGTAAGTCCTTTTGGGTTTTCTGAAAAAAAGATCAAATTCCAGCAGTGTTTCAGTTATCCTTGCCTGCCCCTTATGGTTATAGAAATTACAGGGCAGTGCCAGCACTGGCTATATTGACATCAAAAGTGTGTTGCTTTGCATCATCTCAAGTTATAATTCTAAAGATATAATTCTAAATTGGTGTTATCTCTCTTTTTCCTCTTTAGGCAAAGAGGACGTGATCATGATTGTATACAACTTAAACCTGAGTCTGAGAGGGTATTTCAAAAGAAGATATATATTTGTCATTTTACATTTGTTCTCTAAGTATGGGCAGCTAGTTATTCCCCATGACAGATCTGCACAGGGTGAACCTTTGTTCTCAATTCCTCTTTTCTTAGAAAAAACACTAAAGTGAGTTTAGAAAGTATTTGATTGGATCCCGATTTACTCTCCCTGATGCAAACAGGATTAATTTAATTGAAGTCAGTTGGCAAAAAGCCCCTTCAAAATCGATGTAAGAATAGTCATGCATGTCGCGTTAAAGCCAGCTTCTCCTGCTGCACATGCACTGCCGCAGCCCTGCTGGTGGCACCGAGCCTGTACTGGCAGGACTGGGAGGGCAGCAGAGTACTCAGTTTGAACTGCGGTGAGTGAAAATTGATGGGCAACGTTATAGCAGTTGTACAACATCTTCATAAAGGTATTTGACATCATTCATTAGCATGGTTTCGACTAAAACACACTAACTCCCTGGGCTGTAAATTTGCATGTTCTGAGATTTATGGGGATCGTAGACAGGGAGGAGAGACAGGAAGGAATGTTTTCTCTTTGTACTTCAGACAAATTTAGCTTTGCAAGATCCTAGCACTAAAGTAAGGGGGGGTTGCTGAACTATCTCCAGGCTCAGTAAATCTTGGTGAAAAGAACCCCTGGGAGTCCCAGTATGAAATTATTGACTGTATATCCTGATACTAAGGCAGCAGAGGTGTAACCACATTGCCTGGCACATTGAATGTGGTGTCATTCTCATAGGAAATATTTCCTTAGAGGAAACCATATTGAAAATGAAAGTCAGAGCTTTTCAAAACTATTTCTGATTTTTTACGTCTCACAAAGCTGAGTTTTTTAAGTTCATAAAGCTAAAAAATGCCTATAGAAGTCTTATCAAGTCCTGAGCAGAGCAAGCCATCTGGATGTGCTTTTACTCTTGGTTGTGACACTGTGCTGTTTTGCTGTTACTTGATTTCCCCACATCAGCTTCCTGTACTGAATTTTTCTCTCTTTTTTTGGGGTGCACGTTTTCCTAAAGGGCTTGCTGATTGTAGCCATCTAAGTGGAACTATAGCCACAGTCCCCAGAAAACAACTCTTTTTCTGCCTTAGCTTAAAATGGTATCCAGAGCATAAGACAGCAGGCTGGCAGAGAACTCACTGGCCAGTAAAACTCATTTTTTTCATTACCCTGTGTTGAACAACAAGTCTGTGTTGTAGTTAAGAAAACAGCTGGTTAAAAATACAGCTCTGTTAGTGCAGGAATTTTTGAATATCTGTTAGGGAATCTCCCTACTATTGCCACATAAACCAGTATAGAAATCTAAACGTGATCCAACAGTGTAAATGACCTTGAGCTCAACAAATGGAAACAGTTCAGAATCTTTTCACTTCTCTATCTGTGTGTGTTTATATTCTACCATAATATGCAATAGTAAAGTTTATGAGAGAACGTATTTTGATGTTATAATTAAAGATGTCTATTAGAGAAGGCGCAATTATTTTAATTTCAGTTATAAATTTTAATAAGTGCTGCAATGCTGACTCTAACAATCTCAACAAAAATAGCATCATACTGGTCTGTCGGCAAATTGTCTACAACAGAAATCTTTTGTTGACCAACTTTCCCATTCCTGAGAGTCAGTCGTTCTAACGGCTTCCATCAGACTGTGTGTATTTATCTTCCTTCAGAGCATTGTTAGGGATCTCTTTGATAGCAAAAAGAAAAAAAATATTGCTTCAAAATCCTTACTTGCTTTCTAAATTCCACTCCAGGGTGGGAAGGAGAAGGAAAGAGATACACAGGGTGGCTAATGTTCTTAAGACAGCTAATGGTCATCAGTTTTCAAATGCTTGGCATGCAAGTGCTTCTTATAAAGGTACTAGTCGAGTAACTGTACTGCTGGTATTAACATGACTTTCTTCAAAGATATTTAACATTTAAGAAAATCAAATGATGCAATGTACGTCACGTAGCTTGTCTTTTCAAGAGGAGGCAGAACATCCTAATGTTAATCCAACACTGGATATCCTCTTATCTCTTTGCAGTGAAAGTGTGAGGGGTACACTGACACTCCGGCAGTGTACTGATCTATTGCACAACCTCAACAACTTGCGTTGAATAAGTCAAAAGCAAAGATCCTCTAAACAATGGTGTCTGTGTCAGGGGGTCTGGTTGAAAATTTCTGGGTTTGGTAGGGCAGAGTCTTCCCGTTAATGATGCTTACAATTGACACAATTATTATTTTAGTATAGAAATAACATTTGAATGAAATTTAAAGGCAGTGAATATTGAGTTTTAAGGAAATGCTGATGAAACTTTCTGTTGTTTCTAGACTCCAAAGATGATAAGAAAAACTGAAATGTACCTACATTCAAATCCTTGGTGAACCAGCTGGCATTGTGCTTCATGAGGACAGAGCCCAAGCTCACACCACTTAACTTCCTCGCATGCCTTCCCCGCTGTGTTAGGGGGGCACGTGCAAGTGAAGTCATCCCAGATTGAATAGCACACACCACCATTGTGGCAAGGGTTGGACTATGGGGAAAGAAAAAAGACAACCTAAGTATGAATAAAAGCTGGTGGACTCCCAGCTCTTAGGATGGGAGACTGTTTGGCAAAAAGGAGAACTCTGTTTATTTCAGATGGAAAGTGATAAAGACCAGTACTATGACAGCACAGCATGTTCAATAATTGGTGAAAAACAGTTATTAAGAAACAATATATTAAGAAACAACCCTAAAATATTTTAATTCTCCCTGTGCAAATACATTTGCTGCTAATATCCATCATATGTAGCATAACTTAACAAAATCTGCTCTTTCTAGCATTTTTACATATTTTCCTAAGATGTCATCATCACCAAATAATGTATGAATATGTACAAAAAATTAAAAGAAATTCCTCATTAGAAACACATGGAAATATTCTAAAAAATGTCATTCTTACCTTGCAGAGGTTGTCACCAGTGCAGCCTTGGGTGACATTGATCAGAGTTCGGGTGATAAGAGAATTCAGTGGATTGGTGATGGGGAAGAACTCCAGCAGCTGGTTATTCACTCTTACATCTTGGATGCAGCCTTTGAAATACCTGCCATTTCTATGAGTTTCTTTGTTATCTGGTAGGCCTCCAATGTAAAGAATATCCTTACTTTGGATGGTTAGTACTGGAGTAGAAACAAAGCCTAGGTATTGAGAGGACTGGAACAATTCCACCTTATTTGGTTCTATTTTTAATGTTATTAAGTAAAAGTTTCCATCATTCATGGAGTGTTTCCCTAATAACTTCATGGAATTTAGAACTAACATTGTGAGTTTCCCACCTTCCAAGTAGACTCTTACGTAGAGGTAAGTACTGTTTCTCAGAGCCAGTAACAAGCCAGAAGATTTGCGCGTTCGGACAAACATTGATATGTTCAAATTTTCATTCTGAGTGGCATCAAAAGAAAAAGCAGCATAGCCTGAGGAGTCCTCAGATCCAAACCGGCCTGGAATGTACTCTTGAGGTTAGCGATATAGGAAAAGATAAAAAGAAAGAGAAGAAGGGAGAAAAATAAAATAGTTAGGGCTAAATGACAAGGGAGCCAATGCAATGATCAAATAGCTACTTCTAGTAATATTTACGTATGGTAGTAAGATGTGCTGGTATTTATGGATGAATAAAGACTTGATCCAGCTGTAAATAGCTTCTATTTCAAAATTCCTGTTGGCTTCCACGGCTCCAGCATTAAGTCCCAGTACAGGACCAGATGTTATATTATTGGGCATATTTTTCCCCTTTATCATGCTCTGTGTAATGCTGTGTTTTCAAATGGTTAAACAAGGACAGATTTCTACAGTTTCCTGGATTGGTCCTCAGAAAGATCATTTTGAAAAGAACCTAGCTGCTTTGATCCTCTGGTGACCATGGAAATTAATGTAATTCTGGAACTTTGTGATGTTTTTTTGCACTGATTCCAATTGTAGAAATCGCCGAAAGCTGCTTAGCAAACCCCTCTTGTGTAAAATCTCCAAATAGGGCACCTCTTTGGTGCTGCATGGGGTCCCCAGTTCTCTGACAGACTTTCTGTTGCTGGGGCTCAACACGTGCTCATACACATCAGCTTGTATCCACTTACATCAGCTTGTATCCAGTTATGAATCCTGCTCAGTCCTGTGAGTGCCCATAATGCTACGGTGTTGTAGAGGAAAAATGATGCAGGATTGAGTAAGCCTTTTTCTTTTTTTTTTTTTTTTTTGGTGCTTATCAATTAAAACGATTAAACCAAAACCATCTGTCTCTCTCCCCTACTCTTTATTTTCAGTAATGATTTTCAGACTTGTAAGGATACAAAATATGTGGCCCAAACCGTATTTTATTCTGATGAATCATCTCGTTAAAGCACAACAAAGTGTTTCTATTTTTACACTTTAGGTTTCGTGATCTTGTCCTCAATATTATAGACTTCCTGCCTAAACACTTCCAAGAGCTATTTTTAATATATCAAATTCATAGAAAGAATAAACTAAGCTTTTTTAAAATGCTCACATAGCTAAAGAGTCAGTCCTCTTTTGTGCAGTAAAACTCCTAGAGCGAGACCTCATAGGCCAAGTTTCCGCCTGCAGCACTACTTTTTTTTATGGCTACATTAAAAAACCCAATGAAAAAAGGGGACTGACTGTGAAGCCCCAACAAACCCTTAATAACCACACTGCACTACTATGTGGCATGGTAATATTATTTAGCAACAGGAATAAATCCCCTACTTGTTCCTAAACAGATAATAAGTTAAATTTGAAATATTTTCATTCTGTGAATCAGATTACCTATATACCTACATCTCCTTGTTAAAACTCTGAAATAAATATTTGTTGAAATGGGTGTTTTGAGGCATTAAATCTCTCTAAGTTATATCTTCTCTGTAAAGTGGTACTAGAGACTGAGACGTTTTTTCATGAGGGTAACAAGAAAATTTCTGCAAAACTGAGGATTACACATTTGCAGTATTAGAAGGAAGCATTGATCTTCAAAGAGGTATTTCATGTTTACAATTACTTTGTTGCATTTCTCTCTATTCATAAATATACGTATATATCTATCTCATCAATCTGATCTTCCGTTTGATGAGATGGCTAGCATCACCTTGGTCAATATTAACCTCTTGGGTCACAACATCTGGATGTTGATCAAAATGAGTCAACATCTGTTTGTTATTTTGTATATGTAGAGAAAATATTGCCTCTTGTCAATTAAATACTTGGCAGCAACTTTTCTTCAAAAAGACACTAGCATTTCTTATGTTATCCTTTACCACAAGTCTCCCCCACTCTGCCTTTTAAGAAACCTGCCACAGTCTTTTAAATATGGCATACGTCTAGAACCTATGTATGAAAATGGCATGGTGCCATGATTTGTAAGGAATATTGTGGTCAGCAGGAAAAAAAAATAAATAATGCATGCTTTCTAATCATTCTTAACAGTTCTAATGCCAGTATAAGCCTCTCCTGGCCCTGACTGGTTTTAATTTTGCTTCATATAAGGAGGCAAACATATTTACCAGATGTTGTCCTATACTCTAAAGTTGCTTTCCAAATCTTTGGATAAATTACAGCTAGACTTCAAAGAAGTCTGTTACAATTACCTCTCAGACTTTGTCATTTTGCAATAAAACCAAAAAGAAAAACTATTGAAAAGTATTGATAACTATTAAGTATAGCATACAAAATGAAATTGTATTTAAACATTTTGAGATGTATTTCAAGCTACAGCTTTCTGCAGCAATGCATTCAATAAACCCCTGGGGCCAGTTGTTCAACTGATGTAAATCAATGTAGCTTCACTGGCGGCAGTGCAGCCACACCAGTTTACACCAGTTTAGGATCTGTCCACTCCAATCTGACCATGGCTCTGCTGTTGCACTTTATTTTTTCCAGTCCACTTGGCAAATATATATATATAAACATATGTATGTATGTATATGTGTGGGTACGTATGTATTCCTTCCTCCCTAAAGGTTGCTATGATTGACCATGTGTGCATGGTTAGTAAGGGGGCAGAGAGGGATGCAGGGGCAAGGGCACTGCGTGGAAGACTCAGTCCTGTACAACTTTCTTAAATGAAACTGTTTGTTTGAATTCCCTAAAACTTTTGCTGAGGAAGGATTGCAGAGTCCACCCCAAAATGTTCCTGAGGGGTGCTGTATCTACAGGTCCGGAGGGTTTCACGCAGCAGATGCAGTATCGCAGGGAGCTGGGCAGGGACCTCCTGCTGTCCTTCCGCTTTGCCTCAGCCTGCGCTTGGAAAGATCATTTGGAGCACGGAAAGCGCTACGGGCATCTGCAGCTTTTGTGTTCCTGCTTGTAACTGCCAAAGAGGCTGTTTGCTGAGATGTGCTCTTTTGTTGGCTGAGACATGGACACGTTTCCCTCTGGTCAACAAGCCGCTCTCGTTAGCCATTGTCCAGAGCTGCCCTGGGAGCAGCTGAGAGATGAATGGGCCCTGTTTCCAGGCTCTGAAGCCCTGCCTTCTCCTTGGGCTAATCAGATTAACCTAATAGTATAATCTTGTTCATTTTTTAAAATTGGAATGTCTTTTTTTAACTTGCAGTACTTTTGCTTGCCTTTCATTGCCTTAAATGAGTTTCTTTATAAAAGCCTAGAGAGCTTGAGGATAAATATTTCAAAGAATGCTTTGAAAGTAAGACTTAAACTCCAAGTGACTCGGTTGCTTTCTAAATTTTACTCGGGGCACATAACCTCCAGTGAACTACAGTTTTCCAGAGTTTATGGCGTGCTAAGAGCACTAAGAAGATTTTAAAACTGGGTGAGTGGAATCCACCAGTCTAGCCTGACTTTTTTTTTGTCAGGCTGAAAAGCAGCCTTCCTGGGAAGATACCTAGAAAATAACGAAGGCGTGCTACTACTAACCTCTTGCACTTTCTTACCAGTTGAGAATAAGCTGCAGAGATCCCAAGGGTCACGCCGTTTCATCACCAGGTAAACAAGATTTTTTATGATCATGTTTTCAGCAACCACTTAAAACACAAATGCCAGCAACATTGCCTTACCTATTGCGCAGCTTGGCCCTGTGTAGGGCCGGTAGCAATTGCAGTGGTAGCTCAGCCACAGGTTGGTACAGCGTCCCCTGTTCTGACAAGGGTGGGTTTCACACCAGTCCTTTTTAGTACATCCTGTCCTGACATTTAAAGATGATTCAGGTGACACATTCTCTGGAGTAATAACATTCAAGTCTATTTCAATGTCCTGAAGACAGCCTACAAATGAAGGTGCAGAACGCATATTATAGGTGTTAAGTAGAGAGTTGCCGCTAATATTCCCCACTGGTAAGCCGCCCAAAAACGTGCTCTGAAATGCAAGCATCACGTGATCGTTATCTATCATAGCAGACGTTTTATTGAGACATGATTCTACACAAGAGCTGTCAAGCAAATTAAGAGTAACAGCTCTTGCCAAGGTTACCTCCACTGAATGCCATTCTCCATCACTGACATTATGAGAAATATGCAAAAGAGCCTGTGGCTGGTTATTGACTTGCACAGATAAGTGTAAGTAGCCATTCAGTAACTCCAGCTTCGCAAAGGTGTTTTTCTCCCCTCGGTAAAACAAAAAAGCTGTAGGTTGCACAGTCTGAAACCTCAAGTTTATGTTATAGAAAAAATCCTTTTTAGGAGTCACAGGATTCTTCAACAAAAGGAAACTGTTTCCTTGAAAAGAAAACGTGGTTACGGTTTCGCAGTACATTCCAGTATACCCAGGTGAACACACGCAGCTGAATCCGTGTTGGCCATTTTTTAAATGTGGGATACATATTCCATTGTTTTTGCATTGCTGATCAGTACAGCCACGGAGGACTTCTGTACAGTTCCAGCCACCATAATAAATCCCTTCTTTGTCTGCAGGTGGGCAATGGCAAGTGTAATTCCCAGGAAAATTTTCACAGATTCCACCATTTTGGCAAGGATTCGTGTAACATTCGTTGATGTCTTCATCACAGTGAGTACCTGAAGAATAAACAAGGAATTAGACATCCTGGACTGGATAACTGGAGCCCAAAATTACATTTTTAATAACATGTGTTGTATTAAATTATCTCTAATTAGAGGGGAATGTCTTGATAAATAGATGATTGACTCACAAGTCTAAAATATGTTAAATATAAAAATACCATTCGCATGCCATGGTTTTCTTGTACAAAGTATATAAATACCTTAGCGATAATCATGTTTTGGAGCAACAAAGCAAACAAATTGACAGTTTTGATATGGATAATGCGATGAAATTGAGATAAATATCACCTCCAAAAGATGCAATCAAGTAGTTGTTTCCCACCTATTCTGTAGTGGAAATCTAGAATACTTTGAGAGGAACTGAATTATTTATCACATATAAAAAGCCAAGAATTGTTGCTTAATTCATATTCATAATACAGTATGTTGATGAGCTGGAGTATAGTCTGCTGGTCTTTCCTTCTCTTTCACATTCATTCAAACATTAGAAGAATTACAGACTACTATTCCTGGTCCCATATGAAACATCACGGAGCAACAATCTTCAAGAGAGAGCCACAGCACTTATAAGTATTATATGATACAGTGGGACAAAGTGACAAGTAGGTGAACATCCCTGCAAAATGTATGTACAGCGAGCTGGCTATCTGAAGAAGGAAATTCACAGAGTGAGGAGGGAGCCACACAGTGTGACCATAAGAAATCCAAAGAGCTTAAACTACATCCTATCAGTGGTCTGGGCAAGATGCAGTGAGATGCGCCCCGTCCACAATGGGTGAGCAGCTGTCACATTTCAGGGTTAGGTGCGTACTGCAGTTATTCACAAATGAACAATGGATCTCAATTCTTCCAAAAACAAGGCAGCAGTAGTGATTTCTGGTCCATCAACCACGGTCTCATACAGTGAGGAGAGTTCACTTGGGATGTGAGCATCTGAGAGAAGCTGTTGGAGGGGTTTGAACCTGTATGTCCCAGCAGAATATTCCTGATACTGTGTATCTACAGTGGAACTTTCTTTACCTCTCCTATATACAAAATATAAAGCAAGAAAAGATGAAAAGAATATTTTCTCAAACGTCTGAGAGCTTGGTGATGAGAGCTCTTCTGTAAAAGTTGGGCAATACAGACTCGTATTTCCTCTTCTTCCATATAATCCTTGGCTTCTGGTATACTGGGTAAAAGGAGAGCTCCTCATCTCAACTTCATTGTAATTTGATAGATGTGACCTAAGTATGTCTACTGGATCAGGCTTCACAAAGAAAAACAAATGTGTTCCTTTTGTAAAACTAATCTGTTATCCCACTGCACTGTTGTTCATCTATAAAGTGGTAATTATAGTAACTTCTCCCTTGAGCAATCAAGTGACCGATATGCATGCAATGGATCAGGGAAAATCTGTTTCTTATCTCCCCTGGAAGCAGTCAAAAATCCAAATACTTTTTTGAAAACTCATGCTAAGTGCAACTCCTAATACTTCCATTTCCCTTCATAGTTATTCTAGAGAAAAATAAGAAATACTTTGCAGTTAGTTTTCAAACTAGTATCATCAGCACAAAGCAGTTAATAGACATAATTACACCTGTCCCCACAGCAAATCTGGTGCCTGTAAATTAGATAATGAAATATGCTGAGACTCATAGAGTTGTAGCTAGGTACCAGACACTACATCCATTTTTACATAAAAATTCACATAGATCTTTATTTTTACAGCAAAACACAGCCATTTTTCATGGAAAATTACAGAGCAGCATTCAGCCACAATCAATTGCTTCAAATAACAGTAGATAAATGTAGTTACTCAGGCTAATTCCTTGCCTGTCCACTTTATTCAATCACAGTTGTAACTGGACCCATCTCAGAGAGCGGTAAGTTACAGGAGAGCCAGAAGGGACCTGAGAATCGGTTGAGATTTGTTTGAAAGATTAGCCAGAGCGAAGTGGTCATAGCATGTATATAAAAGGCTCTCTCTGCAGTAATCTTCCTCACTCATGAGTCTTCAATTTTAGCATGTAGTTTCCACTTGAGGCTTAAGATTATCAAACAAAGCTAGTGCCATCTCCCTGGTCTGGCAGTAGTGTTTTACAGCAGCAGTCTCTCTCTGTTTTCCAGCCAGGCTCATATTTAGTCCACCGTGAGATGTCTATGTATACCTTAACGTATAGTGGCATCTGGCAGAAATATGAATCATTGGGACTGACTTTCTCAAAGTGAAGTGCACTTCCCAAACCGTTCCTGACGGGGGGCCAGAGCGATGTCTGCTTTGCCCAGTTTGTAGCAATTTCTGTGTTAGCGACTTGTCCTGCTTTTGCTGTTCTAGTATATGAAAAGTGAAGTTACTGTGAGCTGTTTGCTGTTTTGCTCAATGTTTTAGTACATCTCCAGCCTGATATTGCTCCCTTCCCTGCTTTGGCATCGAGAACAGTGTGTCCACAGGTCTTGTACACAACTCAGTCTTAATGTGATGGCTGTCGGAATGCAGGTCTCTCCGGATTTTTGTGTCAGAGATAAAAATCGGGGCAGCCTCAAAGCAGTAGGATCAGGGATGTACTTAGCCTTCTCATAGGGCTTCAGAGTGGTCAGGGCGTGCTTAAGGATTTGTAGAATAGGAGCCCCAGTAAAACCTTTCATAAAAAAAATCAGCATAGTGAATGGCTAGATACTAAGTTGCTGCCTGTGTGATGACTCTGTGTATATTTATTATTCCACAGCACCTGCCAGGCACCACCTTTGACTGGTAACTTGTGGTCTGAGTCACACCTTGCAATAGTGACTTGTCTCTGGAAAGGATGAAACCGATGCATAAACTGAACCCGACTCTACAATAATGTTCAGTGTCTGTGTTGTTCTCTACTTCATCAAATAGGAAAAATTAATGAAATGATGTCATGAGAATGCTGAACTTCTTTGGAAATCATATATGTTTCTATCTTTAAATTTAGATAGCACGTTTGATAACAAAAACATCAATATCTAACAAAGAAATAAAATTAGTTTTATGAGGAGGTACACATATTATTGTAGTGTATTCTTTGCCTATAGAAAATGAATAACATCCATTACTAAATGCAAAGTAGCTATCATAGAGCCACTTAAACATGTGTAATTTCATAAGCATTTCAGTGTCTGAATACAATGCTTATTTTTAAGTAACGATGTTAATAATATGTTGCAAAATAATTATTTTGCGGGGTTGTATGTACAGATATACATATGTATACACTCGCATCTATATGCCTACTGTTTCATAATAAGATTAGCACAAAAAAAAATATAGGTCACACCAAAAGATAAATAATAAGCCATTTTTTCATATCAAAAATAAATAAATCAGCTGTTCTCACAAGCAGCGTTGATATTGCTTGTTATCTGCCAATTGCTATACAAGCAAAGACCACTGTCACTCAAGATAAAAGCACTCTAGATAAAAGGATTAGTCAATATTTATAGAACTGTATAAGCAGTTCAAATAGCTCAGGTTGGAGGAGAAGTTTAGCATGTAAAAAAAAGTATTCTCAAAAGATGTAAGACATACCAAAAGCAATTGCAAGGAGAACTATTATTTTCTTTTCAATGGTTACATGCATTAGCTCAGCTAAACATATTTGTGTTTTTAAGTAAAAAGTAGAGTAAAACCAGTCAGCATTTTCTCTTCTAAACATGTTACACACCTACCTAAAATTTCAGATAATGTGAATATTTTAATCATATTTTTATAGGTAATTATTACTTTTTCCTCCTGTGAAGTTTTATTCAAAACAGAGATGAAACAGCTCCTTTGACTCAGTTTGATAACACCACTCATATGTGTCTCCTTTTTTCACTTACACATTATTACTATAGGGTAGCTATTTTCTGTTAACCTCTTAATTAAACTATCTGTTTCAAATTTAGCAGCAAAGGTTTCCTGCAGAAGCAGGATGACAAAAGCAGTTATTCAAGCGTAATTCTGCTGAACACCACTAATTTTCATTTTGATTAAACAGCCACAAAAGTATTATCCAAGTTACACTTCTGATACGCACCTTTGGTTAGAAATCTATTTACAGCCTTCTGCCTTTACAGTCCCTTGACAATATATAACTGTCAAGCAAGTACAAGCAAGCAGTCCGGATAGATACTACACGTTCAATACAGTCTAAGTGCACATATAATTTCACACAAAAAAAAAAATATTTACCTGTAAACATGGTCATTAAAATGATGTAAACCTGTATCCTAGTCGCAACCATCTTTTTCTGAAGGAAAAAGATCGTTTAGCACTTAAGCAGTCCACAAAGTAAGTTTCTGTAAAATTCAAGACAGTTCTTAGTATAAAGGCTTCCTTTCCAGGATTAGCTTGCTCCACTTCTGTACCTGCTGATGTAGTCTGATGGTGTATTTTGCCCAAGCCAGATCAACAAGGCTTAAAGTAAGACTCATTAAACTGCTTACGCAATAGATATGTATTCTACATAAATTCTTTTTCAGCGTGTTCTGTCCAAGTGTGCTCACACTAAACTTCGATTATGTTTCACAGAAAGGCATATTTTTAGGATCTGTTCAAAACTGATTTGTCATTTTTTGTTGTTTTTTAAGGCTGTATTTTCTTTCATTTTCAAGAGGTTTGTTAACCCAGATCACCTCTTTCATGGTCACTATCATTCAGAGAAACCGTACATCTCAGTAATCTGCTAGAAGAGACCTAAAATTGTGTCTCATTTCTTTATTTTAGAAAGTATTTTTGTTCCATTGGCTCTCATCGTACTACTTACTGGATATTTATGTCTGTAGATTTCTGAGTGTGCTAAAGACAGGAAAAAAATAATTTACTGAAATATTTTCTTTCTTCAGCTCTTGAACAAGACATTTTGATTTGGACCTAATTCAATGAGAGGAAAATAGAGTTCAGGAGATTGAACTACTTATTTCTGTTCTAAATTAAGCAGCAGACTTTTTTTTTTTTTCTTTTCATTATACTTTATTTACATGATGAATTGCTTAAAATACTGCTGGAGCAGTATCTCTTTGTGTAATTAGTGAAATAATTATCAAGCAAGAGTCTTTCCCTGGACTGGTATTTATGCCATCCGACCAGCACATGGAAAACTGTGGATTCATATCTTTATTTTGGCAGTTTTCCATTTTAAAACTTCAACAATGGATCCCGAAATCTCTCTCGGCATGTCCCCAAGAAAATGTTGATTTTTGGTAAACGTGTTTTTCAATTCCTTCTTCTCCCTCAACTCATTTATTCTTTAATTAGGAAATTCCTGACCTTGTGTCAAATTTGTTTCTAGGTTCACCTAAAGACTTGTACTCCAGATACAATTTTGAATTCATTTAATCTACAGTTCACGATTGCTTTCATGGCGATGGTCAGAAAAGTGCTTCTCCTTCCAGCCTCTGATACAGGCATTGAGTCATTTTTCCTATAATAAATTCAAATACCATGTGGTAAGAATGTCATCCAGACTTTTTGAAAGGTAAGTAAGGAAGCTTTAAACAAAATAAAGTTCATGTTGATAAGTTAGTATGCATGTACTTGATTAGTAGTGCTTATCAGATGTCTCATGCTACAGCTTGAAGTTTAATACGCATTTTTATTTTGAAAATAACAAGAAAAAGTTGGAGGTCCTTGGTAATTGTCAGTCCTTTTGCAATATGACTCTGATAAATGTTCTGAGGTAAGATTATGAACATACACACTGTCAACAAGTTGGGATAGGCATACACTGTAGGCTCAGCGAAAACATGGAGTTGATGACACCCCAAGACAGAGGAACTTCGTACCAGGATATTTAGCAAACTGCCTGAAGCCGTGTCAGAACTGCTAGTGTGTGTTTTGAACAAACCTATCAAGAACAAGTGTGTTACAGGAGGTGGTAGTTACTCTAATTACCATAAGGGTTTGATATTGTCTTTAATAAAATTTTCATATACAAACCAAGGAGAAAAATCTATGTGAAACCACCATAAAGTGGGCATAAATCTTTTGTAATCCTGCCCAGAAAGTAATTGTCAAAGGTTTCCTGTCAAACTGGGAGGGTCTATTGAGTATGGTTTGGGATTGTCCTGGGTTTGCTCTGGTCAGTGTTTTCATAAAAGATGTGGATGATGGTACAGAAAGTTTGCTTATTAAGTTATCTGGTAAAGCAGGGTCAAACGAAACTTTTGAGTGTGTTAAAGATAAAATTACCTTTATAGGTGAACATAAGAAATTGGAGAAATGGTCTAAAAAATATTGGATTCAATTCTGGAAGGACTCACTCAGTTTCCATAGTCTCAGGCCAGAATAACCACTGATCAGGTGGAACAATAGTTCCAATTAACAAAGCTTTGTGCACGCCTTAGTGGAAATACTGAGCCCACTTTGAGTTCTGCGCTGCAAGGAAGATTTGGATCAATTGGGAAGAATTCAGAGGAGCACAATGAGAATAATCACAGGTCTAGAAAATATGGCTTGTGAGGAGAGACTAAGAAAGTAGGGCTGTGCAGTCAAAAGACAAGCAGAGGAAATGGGACACAGTAACAGTCTTTCGGTACAAAAAAGAGAACACACTGTTGCCTGACACCATAGTAAACAAGTAAAGAATTCATGGGTTTGACCTGCACTAAGGATGAACCAAGTCCCACTTCGGGAAAATATTTCTAATGATAATAAGGCAACAAAACTTTGGCATAAGATATCCACTGGGAGCCATAAGGTCTATTTTGGATCCTTAAAAATAGGTTAGAGACAAAAGTGCAGAGTGACACAAGTCAGCTGATCCTATCTTAGAAACAGATAGCTCAAATGATGCCTGTCCCTTCCAATTCTATCTTTTTCCATGTGTCTATGACTTCCTTGAATAAAATAATTCCCAGCAACTGAGCTGTAGAGGTGTCAAACTATACAGGCACATACATGTATCTGTGCACATATAGGTATAAAATGCAAGTAGGAATAAACCTTGGAGAAACTCAAATTGTATCATATCGTTTAGAATACACTTTACAGAAGACAAAGACAAAGAGTTTGCAATACCATTTCCTCTACCTACATTTCAGTGTTTTGGAAATGTCGGTTGCAAAATCCTACCTCAGGCAGAAAGCACTTTTTTCAAGGGACTCATTAATACTGAGGCCAGCGGAAAGATCTGGCAGAGCATATATTCTTCAGGGCTCCAGGTCTTAGCAGACAATCATGAAAATCCTAACTTTGCCACATCTGCGCTGATAATTGCAAAGAGATAATTACTCTTTGCTGGAAGGAGGAAATGCATGTTCATGAGTGAGTAAGCGCAAGGAAATAAATTGACCATCTTTATGTCATCGTAATTAAAACTCATGCTTCTGGGCATAAATCAGTTGTCACGGAGGTCAGGAAGGAGGTTTTACTCTTATCTACATCAGCATGAAGCAAGTGAGGGGACTTTTTTTTCTCCTATTTTTCTTCAGTAAAGAACTGGCTTTTATTGGATATTGAACTTAATGTGACCAGTGATCTGATTTAGTATGGCAATTTTTGCTGCTGTCTTTGCAGGAAAAGCTCATGTAAAATGATGGACAGAATGCAGGGAAGAGCTGGAGCACATGGAAAATTGGATACTTTAAAATAGCAGGATAATAAGCATTTGCTAACATTGGGCTAATTTGCACATGATACCATTCACACAGAACTCCAATTTTGTAAAGTCGTAAGACCTTGCTAGTTATTCCTTTATTGCAGACAAATTCACCATTCTGCTGTTTTTCCTCTTGCCATTTGAAATGTACTTATAAAGTTAATACTGGCTAGGAAAAAAAAATAAAACAGAAATAGAGTTGACTGACTTGGCTTAATCATTAAATATGTCACTCTTGCTGAGGGATATGGAATTCATAACGTGCTACATTCAGAATGGCATGCTGTAACTCAATCTTTTTAAATGTTGCTGGCCTGAAGCTTCATAGACTAGTTTGAATTTTCAGGAAAAATGGATTTTTTTAAAGTAGTAAAAAAACCCAATCCCTTAATCTCTTCAATCGTTAAACATTTTCTGGGAGCAAAAGCATTTGGAAATGTTTTTCCACTTGTTTCACGTGTTTTGTCACACCTAAAATAGTTTTTGTTTGGAAAAAAAAGAAAAAAAGGTAAAAAAAAAAGAAAAGGTAAAAAAAAAGAAAATCATGTACACGCTGTAGGCGATTAGTTGTTTAGTGAGATCTGGTGTGTTTATTTTATTTTATAAATATTGGAAACAGCCGACTGAGTTAAGCATTGGCTTCAGCTTCCGGGTAGATCAGCCGGCCTTTTTCATGAGCCTGCTCCGCAGACCGGGAGTGCTCCTTAGGCAAAGTCGTGTGAGCGGCACAGCCAGAGGTCAGACACATATAGCCTGTGAGTGGCAAGGGGCCATGTCCTAGAAGGGCAGCACGGCAAAACTGTTGCTTGTAGCCTACACCTTCATCCCATATTTCGATTAACACAGCCAGCCATGTGGATCCAATTGTAGGATTAGGGTCTGAATCTGGAGTAAAGAAAAACTTGGTGAAGAAATATGTCCCTGCATGGCACTCATTTTCCTTTCATTTCCCTAGTTCTAGAGTCAGCTTTATATATAGGTAAAAGAGGCAGCTGTTGTTGCGTTTGACTGATGGTGGTAAGAAAGAAAAATCAAACGGTAGCAGCCCAGTTTTCCCTGGCAGCATCCTTCTTGAGTGGGTTTTCTGGCTGCACGAACGTGTCTGTAGCTACGGCCACGTTGTTGATATGAGCCGGGAAGGGTCAATGAGAGGAGGGAGAGCACAATTACAGGCTGTGACAGGTTAAAGTGGAGAAAGGTGATTTATGAAGGATAGCGTTAAGAAAGAAGAGAAAATAGCAGGTAAGGTTCTGGAGATTAAACAGATGAAAAAGTAGAGAAATGTGAATGGGAAAAAGGAAATGGAAATACAGGAATCAATGGTACCCCCAAAGATACTCGTGTTGGCATTTGAGGAGGCGTTCTTGTCAGACACGCAGGCATTTATGGGAAGTAAGAGGAGCAAGTGTGTACGTGTATGACAATGAATCTCTATAGGAAATGTGAGGGATTCTTGGAAAGACTGAAGATGAGAGATAAGATCTACTCAGAGATCTGAGCTAAAACTGAGAGTGGAGAAAAGAGATCATGGGAGAAATGCCAAAGACAAAAGACTGAAAAAAAAAAGAAAATGTCATAGATTTTTTGTGATTTAATAGATAGTCATGTGCACTGGAGCAGAGAAGTCAATTCACAAAACGTAGAGAATTAAGATAGAATCATAGAAAAATTTAGATTGAAAAGGAAGGTTATCATCTGGTCCAATGCTCCACTCAAAGGGTCAGGACATCAACCAGAGAAGAAACTGGAATAGTGGGTTTCAGAGAATTTGGTTAGTTTATACCTGATTATGGACCAGATATTTGGAAACCAAAGAAAGATATTTGATGTTCTGCTTCCAGTATATATTTCATGTGTTCTTTAAGTTGCAAAAAGAGTATATATAATTCAGGAATTTTTCATGTTTTACCTTTTAGAAAACTGTGGTAAGACTGTCAAATTGGAAGCATTAATGATCTGATTTGCATTTTTTGTAGATTTATGAGCTTGTACATACAGATGATGTGTGTGCATTTGAACTGAAGTGTATCCAGAGGGATCTTAAAACAACCAATACCTTTGAGTTGTTTAATTAGATCATACAAGGTCATGTTTCATCGACTTGAAAATCTGTTTGGAGCATATGATTCACTTTGGAATTGGAAAACAAATTAATTTTCAGCCCTACAAACACTTAAGGGCTTTAAAAAAGTGCTTGCTGTTGATGAACATGTCCATTGAGAAACATATGCTGTGTCTAGTCTCCCCTAAAAGGGATTTTCTACCTTGTCTCTTGTTGGCTGCTTCCTATTTGTTTTAACTGAGGTAGGCAAGTGCAGCCACTGTGCTGTCTAGTGTGAAACGGCTTCTGCCCTGGAAACGGTGCTTTGAAAAAACTCAGTCATTTGCAAGATTTTCTCATTTTGTGAAAACCATTGTGAATCTCTGCAACATACAAAAGTGACTGTATTTACATAACTTCATTGTCAGTCCATATTGAAATGAACTGAGAAAGCCAGTAGGCTAGAAAATCATAGCTTTAATAGGGCCTATGGATCTTAACTGAGAATGGTGACCTGAGAACACAAAAATATAAAATATAAATGTGTGAACCCACATAGCATGTTTATGCTGTGTGTATTTTGAGCTGTGCATAGCATAGCTTTATAAATAGCATGAATATGATCCATATTTATGCTGTGTGTAATTACACTTCTGTATTCCTACAGTATATATTTCTACATAATTTATTATCACTTCAAATATAGAAAAACAAGTCCTTTACCCTAAACTATCCACTTCTACAATTTTTTGTAAGGCAATTACTCCACCTGACGCATGTTTTCTTTCCTATGTAAATAGCTGTGGCTTGCTATCGAGCAGATGTAGATGCAGAAGACCTTAGACTTTGGACTGTGATTTTTCAGTCCAGTTCCATATCACTGGGAATGGCAGAAGATCATACCTCTTTTTCCTTCAGCAGTGGTGTTAATTTCTCTCATTCCCTGCAATGTCAGGTCCTTTGCAGTGTGAAAACTCTTCTAAATTATGTCTTTTTTTATCTAAGGTTTCATATGCTTAACGCATGTTGAAGCTGGGAAGCGTAAGACCCAAACTAGCTTCACTTTTGCTAGGTCACATAACAATCCCAAAGGCAATGGGATAGCATGGACTTCAGCTGAGATTGTGTGTGCTTGCCATGGACTGCTGGCTGCCTTATTGGGGGATTTCCTGGGTCATAGTATGGGTATGTGATTTAACTAGATTAAATCTAGTTTTTGTATGTCTTTATGTGCTACAGTTAACTTGTGTAGCTGTGCAGACATGTTCACAATACAGCATTTAAATAGTTTGCTTTATTTGTTACTCTAGGCAGTGATTTAGCATGATGTTCTGGCCTCACAAACAGGCCTAGTAACAGATTCTGAACACTCTTTGTTAAGAAAAAATAATGCCCATAGGACAGTGACTACAGCCATAATTGTATTGATCGTTATGATTCTCTGTAATAGTGTCATGTTGTTAACACAGCCAGACTCTAAGAATTACAGCGGTGGGAGAGCAATCTGAATCAGATCCACTGAATCTATTTCTAGCAGTTAATTATCAGTATAAATTAGCTGTCTATACTAGGCTTTTTTTCTTCTCTCTGAGACTGTTTATTGAAAACGCAAAGTTCATTGTCAGCCAGGGAAAGAGCATGCTTTCCCTAAGCCGGTTCTCCCTACACTATCAGCAGAAGTCCTTTTCTAAGGTAATTCAAATATTTTTTAAAAAGGGACCGGCACCCAGGCTAGCTTAACTTCTTTGAGGTTCTCCTTGTACCTGAAAAAATCAGTGCAGGTACCTAAACAGAAGCAGGTTGTGCTTTACTGTAGTCACCTCAGAGTTTATTTCAAACAGTGCAAATGAGCAGACATAAAAATACTGAGCTTTATCACTTGTTCCTCCTATTAGCACACACTGAATAATTAAGAGCTAGATGCTACAGGGAACAATTCATGTAAGAGCTTTTATGCAGTATATCACATAAAATTAGTTTTGGTGCTCACTTTACCAGCTTATTTTTATTACTCAGCATCCAAACAAACTCTTTATGTCCTTGAGAAGACCTTAGACCTGGGACTCATCAGTGATAATTAATTGCCAGCAAACTACAAAACTCCTGAGTCCAATCCAACAAAAGCATTGAAGTGATTTTTTTATTTATTAACAATTAAAATTGGAATTGTATATATGTATACATATGTGTATACAAAATTGGGAAGAGTTCTTTATGTACCAGAGTTGTGCTGCCATTCAGTGGGACCTCAAGAGGCTGGAGAAACAGGCAATCTTCAGGACCCTCATGAAGCTCTGCAAAGGGATTTGCAAAGCCCTGCACCTGGGGACAAATAACCCCATCCACCAGTACGTGCTGGGGGCCAGCCAGCAGGAAAGCAGCTCTGCCATACTGGTGAACAAATTGGGCATGGTCCAGCAGTGTGTCCTTGTAGCAAAGAAGGCCAACGGCCTCCTGGGCTGTATTAGGAAGGGTGTTGCCAGCAGGTCAAGGGAGGTGACTCTTCACCTCTACTCAGCACTGGTGAGACCACATCAAGTCCAGGTCTGGGATCCCCATGTACAAGAAAGAAGTGAATGTACTGGAGCAGGTCCAGGAAAGGGCCGTGAAGATGATAAAGGCATTTGAAAATCTGTCGTGAGGAGAGGCTGAGAGAACTGGGGTTGCTTAGAAGTTGAAATGAAAGTAAATTTTAAAGGCAGGAGAGAGCATTTCAAAGAAAAAAACCCCACATTTTAACTTCTCCCCAATTCACCTGTTCCTTCCCCTTGAAGAACTATATATATTGCCTGATCTTGTGAACATGACTTCTGTGATGCATGCAATTCTTCTTAAGACCTGATTGCATAAGTGTGAGGCTCAGCTGTACAGGTATCCTGCTTTTAAATTTAAAATGCTGTATGTTATTAAATAATCCTTTATATCAAGAACAGGTGGGAAATCTGAGACATACTTGTACTGTAAAAGTTAAGAATATTGGGATTCTTTATTTTGTTCCTCCTGTATATGGGCTTGGCAGCATTAATTCATGAAGGTTTAGAAGATTATGTGTACATGACAGCCCTGAGGATTTCCATCATTGTGATTTTCCTTCCAACTCTTTTTTTTTTGAAGAGCATAATGACCTATGACAACTAAGCTTTATTCTCTGTGGAGTCTGACATTGCTTCTGTTTAATGGATCCGACAGTTTGTGATACATCAGTACAAGACACTTTCTTCCCCACGTCAACCTAGGGTACCTCTTCAATATTTCCCATCTGTGCTGACCTGTGTGATCAAGAGGTCATGTCCTGAAGTCAAACCCAGAATCGAAACACTCACTTCTACCACGGGCCAGACTATTAATGTAACCCATTTAATTTACATCAAATTGGAACTTGACATTCAATTTCTCAGTCCAGAAGCAATTATTTTTAAAGGAACATGCCAACAATATTGCTTGGCTTAGAATAGCGAAAGTTCAAAAGGGTAAAAAACATTTCACACCATAAATAAAGAATTGATTATACTTGAAAACAAAGTTTGTAATTACTACTGACATTTCTGAGCCTAGATGAGGTGCCTTTTATGCTTTAAAAACTGATGTCATTTATGCCACTGGCATTATGGGAACCTTATGTAAGGGTCTGAAATAGTCCTTTGCTGATATTTTAAGGATCAAGAGGAAAACATGAATATGCTGCACATTGCTTGGGTCAAACACATTTTTTTGCCAAGCGAGGGTGCAAAATTAATTGTGGGTGCTTAGCCTTTAACAGAACAGGAATTCCTCTGCCTCCTTTCACCCCAATAGCTCCATCAGCAGGACCACTGGCATAATCAGTAAAACCCAGTACTTTGGGATGGAAAATTATGTTATTCTTCTTGCGTGAAAGCCAACCCTCCAAGGTGCTACCAGATTTTAACTAGGAATAGCTCTGATCTGGGTCATCAAATTACTCTTCTGTACTTAAAACCATAGTGCTCGTTTTTTCCATAGCTCTTATGGTCCTGTGGGGACTTTGCATGACTGGCCAAAGACCAATATCCCTGAACTCCACATGGAAGATTCTGCTAATCCAACTGTGCTGCGCAATAGCTAAAAATTGATGTTAAGAATTTGGACTAGCAAACAACGTTCATCACAAAGCGTCTGAGAAATAGCGTCTTCCAGATCAAGGCTCTAATGACTGCATTGAAATATCAGCTAAAACTAGATTTTGCTAATGTGTAGCACATGCTACACGTAGACAATATTTCATGCTCCCTCTACTGGCTAATATGTACAGAGGAGTACAGAGAACATAGTTCTCTAAGAGCTCTTGTATCTCTCAGAGCTCTGCTGGTGCCAAAATGCTGATGCTAGTTCAAGCAAATTGCATATTTTCACATATTAGGGCAGCTGAATATACTTTTTTTTTTGGGGGGGGGGACAGTTTACCGAGTAAAGCCCTTTATCAAGGGTGAATAAGAATGCTGTCCCACTGCTTGGGATATTTGGGGATGTTTATATGTGAGAAATGGTATTTCAAAGGCATGTAAAAATCTGTGAGTGCGAAGACAGAGTAGCTAAGCTACATAAAAAATGTAACCTCTACAAGAACGAAGTGATGAATGGCATTATACCATTTATATTTGATGCCACAGCAAGATAACAGCAGCCTACATACTTTAATCTTAAATAAGTTTACTCATGCATCTTGACTTTTTATCTGAATAAGGCCAATATTGCTTTCATAACAAATACATTCAGGTTTGCCATGCAAGCATCACACATTTCCCACTGTCAGAAGCCATGCAATTAAAATAATTAATTAGTAATGGAGACCAGCATAAAGTCTGCTTATTAACAAGCTTACGCATGGCATGCTGCAAATCTTGCAGAAAGGAACGAAGACAAATCTTTCATTCTTACCACAACACAATCCAGCCATAAAACTGTCCACTTCAAAATAGAAAACATGAAAGTTGTGGACCTTTTTAATTAGTGATCAAAGAAAGGCTTTCTATAAACAGAGCAATAAAGTACTCTGAGGCAGCTATTATGTATGTGTTTACATATAGATGTATATATATGTGTATTAGCACATATGTGTGTGCGTACACACATTTATAGATACATGCATACGGCTCAGAACTACTTGCCCATGTGCTAGTTCTGACTGAACTCCTCCAGCTTCTCCAATGTCACTCCTGAGTTCCTCCATTATAGGGGAAAAGAGAAGTAATGCCTCTTAAATGTTTGGTTGTATAATTTATTTTATTTCCAATAAACTGGATTTTAATGGGGTTCACAATGGTGAGATTATTAAAGCTGTTTTCGAAATCATCTGTTGAGTAAAATATTGAACTATTAAATTGTGTCATTTTGTTTATCACTTGACATTTGACCTTAAATATTCCATAAATTTGAATGTGTTGAGGAAGTAAAATATATTAGTCCCATAGCACAGGTCTTCTTTTTACTGTCTACTTGTTACGCACTTTCTCCAGATTAGTGAAAACTGTACGATGTGCAGATTTAAGGAAAGTTCATTTCTGTTTGCGGAAAAGTTGTGCGTCTGCTTGATTTTGCAATTTGACTGTAATTTGACGAGAATGATGTAGGCTTATACAACGCAATGCTAAAAAGCATATGCTGTAAAGTAGCTCCTGAGATGGGTAATCAAATTCTTAAGGAGACGAGCAAAGTTCCGCTGTCAGTTTAGTATGTGAAATACCTTTGATTTCAGTAGGGTTTGTGCATGGTTATTTTGACTTAGACCACACTTTAAACTCTACTTTTATTAGTGGTTGTCTTTGCCATTGGATGTACGTGTGCATGCAAGAAACACCTCTCTTTAGAAAACAGATAGGATTATCTGTAATGCCAGAGTGTGCTAGACACGTAGAAGTAGCATTTGGTTGTATATCAGGAGATATAATACAGCAGTTTCTGTTTATATTAGGGAAATAAAGATTTTATTTTTTTTTTAACAGGAAGAGTAGGGCAAAATGAGTCCTATGTTCGGCTCCGGGCTGCGTAGCATGTTGCTGGGCTGGGGCAAAGCAAGAAATGAAAAGGCCAGAGAGATTGTTCAACAGAAAAAGGTGGAACTGAGCAGGTTCGTAAGCTCAGCTAAGGGGTGACAAAACTGGATTGTAGGAGACTATAAATATCTGAGGTATGCCAATTAAAAACGCTAGGAAAGTTTTATTCACAGCATTAAGAAAGAAATCAAAAAGGTAAGTAGGCAGAGCCTGAAAAAAGCCCCAGAAGGAAAATTCTTACTGGATATTTAGGCTAGTTTTAACAAGTAGTCAATCATATGATGGAATGACCCACTAGGAATAAATGTCAGGAAAATAATAGGTGCTTGAAAAGCATTATTCCTGCTGCCAAATGATATACAGTTGTCGTCTTTTTTTTTTTTTTTTTTAAAGCACTTTTTGCCGGGTACTGGACTTAGAGATTCCTTAAATCTAAGGACATTTTCTGTCTGTGTGTTGCAAGATCTGGGAGCTTATGGATGAAAAGTCGTTCATCCCCTCCTCCTTCCCTTCAAGGAAAAAAGCTTTTCATGCTAAAAAGTGTTTATGTGTAACACTGTTTAACACAGAGAGATGTGCCAGATTCAAAATATCCACTGCTTGCAGGCTCTGTCAATCATGTCGGACTACATTATGCAACTTAACGTATCGGTGTAACTAGAGAAAATAGATCATAGTAATGATGGGTCAGCCGTGAAATTTTAAAGCATAAAACTCTCTACATGTTCTGAAAAAAGTATTGGTAGATGCTTCCTAGTATTTTAATTTCATATATTTCTAACTAAAAAACCCACCCAAAACATCTGGACATTTGTACATTCTTTTGGTGCTGAATAATGCAGAAGTGATGGCTGTGATTTCTTTACATTTCCAGTGCAACTTGCAACAAGAAAAGGAGAGATATTTCTCATGTAATACATATTTCTTATGAAAAAAAATATACATAGATCTATCAAGGCCCTAAATATCATGCTCAGAGCTGCAAACAAATTGTTAGGTCTTGGGGCTAATTCTGTAAAGCGCCGTCATGAAAAGTTCAAGGGCTCCTTTCTTAAAGATCATGGTTCAACTTTTACAAAATTTTAACATAGCTCATCATTGCCACTAAAAATACTCTTCCATCAAAAGGTTCTCTTGTGCAATAGGAATAATAGGGACAAGCTGAAGTTCTCAATAAAGCTCTATTTTATTTCATTAAACAGGGTCCTCTGCATAGTTAACATCCATCCTAGGTTCGTATTTTGTACCTAGCATCTGAAACTATTTCAGTCTCTACTTGGAGCGCATTAGATATGGTAACTGGATCTGATAATGATGTACAAATACATCCTCCATGTGTTGTTGTGAGACTCCACTGTTCATAAGATTATGTTATACTTTATGATCATATTGGACCTTAGTCTTTTTTTTCTATTTTTCTGAAGTAGGGATAATGCTTACGTACTTCACAGTAATGATATATGACTGAATTTGCTTGTATTCATGAAATGTTCAGATTTTAGTGAGGCTAAACCCAAGCTGCAGAACGTTGTGGTAAATACAGAAAGATCATCAAGTGGTATCAATATCAGTTAGAAATACCTGCTGCTGTTTTCTGAAGTGTCTCTCACTAAATCGGAATTCTTTAAGCGGTGATAAACATTAGGTAACCATTACAACAAGAGTCAGTGCATTTAAACAATCCCTCTTGCAGTCTGCTGCCATCCAGGGGGCCAAGTTAAGTCATAAGAAGATTAATTTTTGCAAAAAATGGTATTAGGCTTTCACAAAGTAGCTCAAGATATAGGCATTAAGGAAAGAGCTGTCATGAATAACACAAGTCAGCCTTAGCTGCTGTGGTGATTTATATGACTGAAAAATGTAAAAATTAGACTTTGTTGCACTAAATAGTATTCCTTACAGTTGTTGAAGAGGAGCACTACCTGCAGTAGAAATGAAATAGAAATGTCCCATGAGTTCTGCCATGGAAACAGATAAAGGTATGGCAAAATCATAAATTCCTCCACCTACATCCTAATTTCAGTGTTGCCATCAATGTTTTGAGGTATGCTTCCTTCATATTGCCTTTATGTTACAAAGTGTGCAAATTGTGAGTTTAAACTCAGCTTTTCTTCCGGGAGACTATCCAGAGAAAGACTAATTAGGCTAACCCAACAATGAGTTTGGTCTGGGAGCTAGGTATGTGAGAAGTGATTAGTGCTTATGCAAAGAAAGCAGTTTGATCAATAGTGAATAAAGAGACAAGCAAGAAACCGGTGAGCACGCTGCATTCTTCGAGTCTGAGACCATTTGCAAAGCTGTCTGCCTCTTTCCCTGGAGTAGTCCACAGGCCAGGGCTGAAGGACACACTCTGTCATTCAAAGAGAATATCCTGAACAGTTCCAAAAATTGAGAAAAAAAGAGGAGAAGGAAGAGCTCATGACAAAAGTAGAGGAGGATGAGGAAACTGAGAAGGAATAAATTCTGATGACGATGTGAACAACTCCTTACCAGGATGCTACTGATTGAAGAAATCTTAAATAGTATTAGAGAACAGAAAAAAAGCCTGTCCAAATATTCTTTCAAGATCAGAGGCTTTAGTAGAGATGGAAAAAGTACTTTAAAGTCCTAATTGTCTCCTTTTTTTTTTTTTTTTTAGGGTTTTTACAAGGCAGCAAGCGCCTGCCGTGCCCTGAGGGCATCCTGTGTTGGTAGAGTCCTTGCCTGCACTGGAGCTGCTAGAGGCTGGCTGGGAGCAGTGAGAGAAGGTCCTCCTCCTTCCCCCCTGTGCTTTTGAACACAGGAATATATGGAGATCACAGATTGTGGAACAGAGATAGGGCAGCACTGTAGAAATTTCTCTGGGAAAGCAGTAACTTCTTTCCCATGCTTAGAAAATAGTGACACTTTTTCACGTTTTGCTGCACAACTGCCCAGCACCACAAAGTCAATTTTGTAAGGGAACCTTTCACATCAGTCTAACAGTATAAAAGGGATCCTGTACTGATTGTGAACTGAATTTAGGTGGAAAAGATGTATGTTTGCATCCCTGTTACACCCTCTCTGCAGTTCCAGAGAGGTAAGAAGCCTATAAATACATCGAGCCCTGATTCTGTTTTTTCAGCATTTCACATGTGTAGTACTTGTATTTGGAATGCGTCCTTCAACCAGCTAACCTTCAATGGGTGCTTGACAGTAGCAGCATTTTGCTTCTTGAACCTTTGCTTTTATGGGAATAATAATTAGGTAACAGTGCCTCCAGACCTGTTAATTTTGAACTTGAGTGCTTGCCCTGCCTGTGGGAGAAGCCTGAGTCCCACTGAAAAGATGAGAGGTGCCCTTGACAGCTTCTTAATTTAAAAATTGTCTTTTCTCCCTGTATCTCTTCCTTTTTTATCCTCATTCTTTCCTTGAACAGTCTTTTCTTCTTCTAAGGTCTCAGAATCAAGAGAAAACAACCTTTTAAACTTGATGATGGGCCATGAAATAAAGTGAATTAACCTGGTGTAATGGAGGAATGATTGACTACCGTGGTGTGAACAGCTGAAGGACAGACAAGGAGGTCAAGGAAAAAATAAAATTTGGAGTTTGGGGACAAGATGAGAATTCTGCTGTTCATCTGCTTGATTTCATTTTTGTAAGACTCGCATCGTTTTATATATCTAAGAAAGATGGCAGCTCTTTGATCATTGTACTGATGGTTAAGAAGGGAATTTAAAAAAAAAAGAAACAAAAAATATACGTATGTATTTTAAGCTTCCCAAGTTAGTGATAATGTGCCTACTATCCTACCCATTACTCACAAATAATATTTACATCTGTATAATACTGTCCCAGGCCAGGGGAGAGGAGTACGCCTGGCTGAGACATAGTCTACCCTGTCATCTGCTGGGTGGTCTGCCAGTCCCAGCATTTAAAGATGTGCAGGGAAACGGAAGCCCAGTGCCCTGTGCGCTTCTGGGTTTCCCTCACCCTGGCCTAAGTGCAGAATGAGAGTCCAAATGATTCCGTTTTTAAGCACTGGTCCCATGATGTTCACAGTTCAGTATCTGGGTTGAGGTTTTCTTTGGTTAGTTGAGTGCTCAGTACTCTCCCATACTGGCCATTTATCTGCCTCATCTTCTGGCTCCAGGAGACAGTTTCTTTCCCCCATGCATATGCCAGAAATTCAATACACATACGACACCAGTCTGATCATATCATTTTCACTTGCAGCAGTCCAACAGACTGGGAAAAGGGCCAAGGGGATTTAAAAGGGAAAAACAGAAAACAAGACAAATAAGCCAATTGGCCAAAAACCACTTAGGAACTCATTATGCCAAAGCAAGCAGTAGTGCTGGTGGCACAACTGGCACATAGTGGATAACAAGACACCAGAAGTGGTAAGGTCCTCCAGCAGCCAGCGCTCGTCTGCATGTCAGCAGGCAGCAGGCACCCTGCCTACCAATGGGTTAGCGGGCTCTGCTCCTCTTACACTTGTTCTGCTGAAGCAAAACGGATAGTCCTCATCCCTGCTAGCATCACTGCCCCACCCGCCTGGGGACCACGGGCAGCACTGCTTTCGAGGCACTGGGAGCTTTGCACGCTCACTCCTCCTTGGGCTCAGTTCAAAGCTGGAATGTGTCACTTGACGGACCTTGCAAGTTCAGAGGCTCTTTAATTTTGACATGGTGTTAAGTTTATTACAACCTGGTGAAATGAGTCACTACCAAATCCATAGCTCTGCCCTCCTCCTTTCCCACATGTTTTCATGAGGATAGTGAAAAGTTTAACCTTTCAAATAACAGTCTTTTTAAAAAACGTGCCGTGCTAGAGCAATACAATATATCCATGACATGAAAGGACACAGTTCTAGGGTAACTACTGCCTTTAGCTAACAGTAACAAATCACAAGCCCTTTAAAAGAAAGCCCAATCTATTAAAAGTACTGTTGTGCTAGGGGGCCAGAGAGCAAGGCAATATAAAAAATCTAGGGCTTGCTACTGCAGAAACAGTGAGACCTCTTGAAATCTGAGTATCCCCGAACTCTTTGATTTAAAAGGGAGCCGGAGAAGTTCAAGCCTTCGTAAAACCTGCACAGGAATTTTCTGTCTTGGATCCGGGAAAAGGCACATATTCAATGGCCTCAACGTGTTCCTAGCTGGGATAAAGTCTCCAGACTGGGATTTTTGTCTTTTATTTTTAAGAATCAAATTGTGTAAATAATTTTGCTTTCAGGTCTGTTCCTTCTAAGACTTTTAGTAGGACTACTGACTATTTTTCAAGTCACCTGAACAATCACCATCTATAACAAAGTACTGCCAGATAATATTTATTCCTTTCTCCCAGCTGGGTGGGTAAATATTTTATCCTGACATAGGTGTGTGTTTAGGCTCAGTTATCTCCTCCCCTTGCGGCTAAAAAGTGTAGTCCAAAAGGTAGATACTTTCAGTTGAATTGCAGTAATTTGTTTGCAATCTTATCCAGTGAGTTCAAAGATGTCATTTTATGCTTGTTACAAAATTGGCAACTGTCTTCAATTTAATGACATCTTTCCATTGATTTCAATGGATGAGGCCCTCACAATGCAGGGTATGGGGATTATTATTTCTTCACATTACCCTGAACAGTGAGGTAAGATTAAAATGTTCTGTGAGTGCTTTACTGAGGAAAGAGGCATAATAAAATACTGAATGTGATTAATGTGATTGATTAAAGAAAATCTTTGTCCTGTTTTAGTAGGAATCTGAGGCTTTATACCTAAAGCATTCAGGTGTTAAGGCTGGAAGAACTCCTGACCTACAGATGCAGAAATGTAGGACTTTGGCTGTCAATGAGATGTACTGATACTCAGATGAAAGAGTTTGACCTTTTTTTTCCATCTGACTGTTAGTTCATACACATTAGACAAGCACCCGGCGATCCTGATCAGGGATTGATCTGCTACCTTGACTCATACTACTGCTGTCAACTCTCATCCTAAATCTTCCTTAATTCCCATTTAAACATGTGGTTTATTTGTTATGAATTTGGCTGTAATTGGAGAAATTACTTGTTACCATCAGAGTTAATGTTTCCATTCCACCTTATAGGCTTTTGTCAACACTTCTGACATCCAAGGAGGCTGAGGCTCATTTTGGGCACTTTCCATTTCCAGATTACCTGAAGGATGGAGAAGGGCAAGACAGAAACATGCAGTGCTACTGGGAGGACTGGGGAGGTTGGCTGCATTGTAGCTAAGGGCTGCTAGAGCAAAGCCTGTGATCCTAGGATGCTGAGTGCCACTTAGAGCAACCCTCCTGTTTTCTGTGTAAATATGTAAATTGCTTGACTACTTTGTATCTCACACAGGCTAGCAAGAAAAGAGTTTAAAATTTAGGCCCTGCTGAAAAACAAAGGCAGAGAAGAAGCTGACTCAGAAGCAAGATTAACCTTGTTTCACCATTACTTTGCAGCATGTTACGAAATGACATTTCACATGCAGCTTCTGCAGCCATCCCTGTTAAAGGTTATGTTCTTCCTGCATCCAGCTGTCTGGGCACACTCTTTGGTAAGAATAACTATTTTGGGTTTTTTTTTTTTCTAATGGAAGTTATGTATAGCATCCAACAGGTATGTGGATAACTAAAGTGACATAAGGTTTTAAAAAATGTAATGTTATTTGCATATAAAGTCAGCAGAAATTTCAGGGTTTCCAAGACTTTTCCCAGCCATACTTTGGGGAGTCCTGCATTGTGATTTAGATGCATACCTATTAAAAAAAAAATATTTATGATTGATACATTAAAATAGATTCTGACACTCTTTTTTCAGACCAATTAGAGTCTGCCTACATGGGTCCACTGACTCTCTGGGGAGTAAAAGAATCCTCCATGTGAATGAAACCAGCAGAATCACATCCCAAATCAGGCAAATAAACCAGGTGAAGGCAATTGACAAGGAAGTGGGAGGATAAAGGATGATGATTAAACAAGGAAACACCCTCTGGGTTGTTGGGCAGAGCACAGGAGTTTTTAAATAAGGGCAAGAGGGGAGGAAAAGAAACTGGAGAGCTGGATATCACTGGAAGGAAGTGAAGAGAAAGTGGCACATGACGAGGTAAGGGTGCTTAGGACAGCCTGGGAGATATCGCAAGCCTTAGTAGAAGCCTCATATTTTACTCTCGTAGGCAGAACAAAAGTGCAACAGCAGCACTTAGTGACAGGATAGGGAAGGACAGTTAAGGGGAAGGGATGGAACAAAAGCAAAAGTCTCAATGCCACTTTAAAGAAAGATAAATTGGGAATTCAGAGTGAAAGCTATGTTTTCCATGTACTTTTGTATCTTCTTGTTGGAGGCGTCAGTCATGCAACGCACTGGGAGACACAGGAAAGTTGGTAATCTGCTCAGGAGATGAACAGAATGAGAAATTGAAGACTGGTTAAATTAATCTAGCTGTTAAGTATGTTTTTCCTTCAGAAAGAAAAAGGAAATGGAGTTGACAGAAAAATACTGTAAACCCAGAAGTGTCTGATCCAAACCCAACTTGTTTGTGGCTGTGCTAAATACCATAGGCTGTGTTACATGCAAATCTCAACACATCTTTTTTAGGATTATGGGTATCTGTAATTTCATTAGGGGTTTTTTTCCCCCTTAAGAACACAGATATACACACAACTTAAAATTATTTTTCATTTAAGCTGTAGAATATCACCAACAGATTACACTGCCAAGTTTATACAAAATGTTGTCTTGTGGTCAGACGAAGAAGTGTTCCTGCCAGACCTTTCCTGCCAGTCCCCAGGGTTCCTATATGGAATTACATGAGGACAGAAACACTGCAAGCTTGAGAGTTTTGGTTCATGGTCGTTTTACGAAAATACTCTCATATTTATTATTCATTGTTTTTATTCATGTTACACAATACCTGTGCACAGTGAGTTTCAGATTCGTGATAAAACAGCCGCTAACTGAAGTTTATGGCATAATTCAAGGAAAGGCGGTGATGAGTGATGAAACTTTGCAGCCAAGATGGTGGAAGAGACCATGCACCCCTCCTGCAGCCTCAGGGGCCCTGATCGGAGCCTGCTGCTCTCTTGCTACATCCACAACTTGTGCAACCAACCCCCTTTATTCCATACAACGTGTGTATGGTGACCACCAGAGGGACCCTTTGCACTGTGGCACCTTAAAACACAACTTATTTTAAAGATTTATTTACAGCCAGGCCTAAACAACAGGGTATCGCAGTACATCATTTCCTAAGCTTTCACCAAAGGCATCTTACCGGTAAAGCCTGGCTTGCAGTTACAGATGTAGCCCTCGGCCTTGTCGTAGCTGAAGGCTGGTGGCAGGCCTGGCACGCTGCCGTAGCGGCCGGCCCAGGATCGCTCCACGCAGTCACCGCCGGCGAGGCAGGGGCTGCTGCTGCACTCCCCGATGTCCTCCTCACAGCGGGAACCCGCGTAGCCTGTGGAGAGAGCCGCGAGGAGAAGGCGTTTAATTGATCCCTTGTCTGTTCATTCAGGACCCGAAAATATTATTGCGAATATTAGGTGCACTGGGTTTCAGACTGCGTCGCATGCTAAAAGATCTCCTCTGCTTCTTGGAGGTGCGAAGGTTTCCTTGCAGCTCTCTGTCGGGGCTCTGCAGCAGGATATTGCTATGGTTATTCTGCGTCAGCTAGTTGAGCTTTGCTGTGCTTTACGGCCTTCAGTATTTTTTGGGAAGTAAGGTGGAGATCTCTGTGGGTAACAAGGTGCTGCATTGTGGTGTAGACACGCTCTCAGGTTGTGTGAAGTTTTCCTTTTGCATCACCCTCGTATGACAGAGGAGGGCAGGGAATATAAATTATTTGGTGTTTGTGAAGTGCTTTATCTGGAGTTTGAAGTGCTACAAAACTCCCCCATTTCTGCAAAATGCTGAGTGTTCTGCCTAATTTTCCCATTTCTAATGCACCAAGAATTGTGTAGTCCAACAACACTGTGGCATTTACTCCTCACAGTGCGCTGTGCCCCTGCACCGTCAGTAAGGGCATGGACGTTAAACTCTCTAGAGAGACTTCTTTTAGTTAGTCCATGTGCCGAGACATTCATGGAGTCTCTTGAGAGCGTGGGGTCTGTGTCCCCCCTGGGGGTGTAGCAGCCTTTTCACAAATGGCTGGATATGCAAGCATTGCTGGTAGAGGAGAACGCAGCCCAGCGCGTTTCACCCTACGCTGCTAGACAGAAGAACTTGCACTGGTGATATGAAGGACACCAGTTTCCCAATGTAATGTCTAGTTTAATTTTTGATTCCTAAACAGACATCATTTTGCATTGAAATGTAAGTTTTTAGACTGGTTTAAAGATCATGTTAATGAAGACTAAAAAAGTGTCAGCCACGGTAGTGATTTATGTATCACATGGGTTGAAAGATTAAGCAACCGGGAGATGGATCCCAACTTTGACTTATCTCCTGTCTTGACTCCATCATACTGGCACTTTTGTTTTTGCCCACTTTTGCTGTTCAGGGAAATCAACCCTTAGCTACTTACCCACAGAGCTCTGACTCATGATGAGTGAAGCCCATCTAAACGCAAGCCCATACAGTATTTTCAAGGTGATATAGCTTCAACTTTTTATTGTATCAGCAAAAAAATAAGGACATATCTACTACACAAGGAGATAGTGTGTTTATAGGAGAACTTAGAGCTTACCTGGCCAGCAGTGGCATGTGTAATTCTCAGCGTTGTCCTCGCAAGTGCCGTTATTGTAGCATGGTTGTGACCAACATAAGGGAGTTAGGGTCTCACAGTGTAGGCCCATAAATCCGGTACCGGTACAGTTGCAGCTGTACCTGCAACACAGAATGCAATGTTCACTCTAGCTGGAAGTCAGGAGATCTGGGCTTTGTTCCCAAACCCGCGCAGGCTTCTTGTGCAGCCTTGGCTAGCAGCTTGCACAGTTGAGTCCAGACTGGAGACCACCATCTGGTGCTCTAGGAGAAACCG
>VUYV01000002.1:12785184-12867712 GCA_008711295.1 Anarhynchus alexandrinus
TTTTTTTTTTTTTTTGCCTTAGTCCATGCTTCTTTTACCCTTTAGTCCAGAATTACAGAGCAGTGAGGAATATTCACAACTAGCTGCTTCATGTGAAGCCCCACCCGTGTGTCTTTTTTCTCGGGTACCTTTAAGTGTTTGACATTGCTGTCAACCTTCAGGGATTCTGGAGGGTGCCCTGCTTGTGGGCAGGCTGTGACTGAGCAGGCAGATGGCTTTTTGTTTCAAGAGCAATACTCTTAGACACTGTACCTAACATATTTTTTTGGGCTTCCTGTTTGATGTTCTCACAATATGCAGAAAGCAATATGTGCAGATGTTCTTTCCTATGCAATCAAAAGACCACTGAAGATCCTGGGAATATTTCCTATGGAAAAAAGGCTCGGAGCATGCAAAGGTATCCTCTGTGCCTGCGCACACCAGGCTTCGTAGGTCCAACTAAGACACCTCTGTAAATCATTCAATTTAAATAAGAAATGTGCAATAATGTGAAACTGTTTTTTTTAAGAGATCGAGTTCTACTTTGTTGCATTCATGAAACCTCACCGAAAGAATCGGTCTGAAATTTGGGGGAGAATTTGGTTCGGTATTTGTATTTATGGCTTTAAATGCTAACTGTCTCCCTGCACGTTTCTGTGCACAAAAGCCTCAGCTGTACTGCAGCATTTATCAGAAGAGGAAAACTACTGTTTAAAGACTACAATTCTTCATTTAACCCAAAAAATACACAAAAGAAAGGAAATTGCTAGACACCCTTCTGTTTTGAATCGCTTTGTTGTCCGACCCTTTTCATCATGTAACAAACGTGGAAAGAGCTCCAATCATTCTCCAGATACCCCGCGGTATTACAAGCCAATTAAAATTGCTCTTACGTGTACCTCAGCTTTAAAAGCTGGGAGAAAAATGAGTAGGATTAAGTCTGGCCTGAATGAGCATCCCAGTTGCTCGCCTCATGCACGTATCCTCAAAAGGCTCGCAGGTTACCAAGTGGGTGTGCTGGGAACTGGTCAGGTGCGAGGTGACCTCCCTCTCCCCGCTGTCGTGCCTTAGCTGCACAGGAAAATAGTAAATTGCTTTGTCCCGTTCAGAGTCATTCAGCGCAGCTGAAAAGGAGCTCCGCGAGGTTGGTGCCGTGTCACCACGCTGTACAAGAGCTCATTCCCAGAACATGAGCTCTTTCCCCCTCTCATTCAAGGCAAGCAGGCCTTTTGCTGACATGACTTTTGGACTGATTTTGGGGGGGGAGGGTACTAAAATCTTCAAAACTGCTTTATAAAAAGTGGGAAATATACAATAGAGGACAAATCTTATACTGGCGAGAGGAGTGCCTGCATGAATACACTTAGGAACTTTCAAACTGAGCTTATACATGTATTTTCAGTTTGGGAATCTCATGGTGAGTATGCAAAGCCAGTATCGGTGCATGAATGCCAGAGCTCTGGCTGCTTGGGCTGCACTTGGACCTCTGTGTAGGGCTATTAACAGTAGGTGAAGCAGCTCACTTTTCTGTTGCCTTGTATTCTCTTTATTATTTTTTCTTTGCCCATGGACTGAACGTTGTTTTGAATAAGGAGCTGTTGTCCTATATGCCTGTAAAGTTCCTGACACATTTCCTAATGATAACTATTACTATGGCTACTATTATTATAGCTTTCCTCTGCCTCTTATTTTTCTAATGCTTCTGTCTGTCAGTGTGGGCAGCTGCTGTTGGCAAATTCAATTTTATACACTCTCACATCTCTCTTGGAAACTAAAGTTTGAGTGTTAGAAACAGAATTTGTCTCTAAATGATAATACTCAGGGCCAGACAAACAACATGCTGTAAATATTTTAAGTACAAATGTGAAAAATGTACTTCTTGGTCAGTCTTTGTCCTAAATATTTTGTTGTCCTATTGACTCTGACACCAGACCTGCATTCTTTAATCCTTTTCAAATTTAAACTGAAATCAGCGCAGGATCAAGGAGTGAAATCCACAGTTTGAAATGAAATCAGCTACCTGGCAGTGCAGGCTCTCATAGCGTTCCCAGCCGCAAACAGCGGAGCTAATAGCACCTCACATTAGCGTTACCCAGCTGTAGAAGACATACCCGTTGGCATCGTCCATGCACTGTCCCCCATTGAGGCACGGTTGGCTGACGCACTCGTCGATGTTGGTTTCGCAGAGGTCGCCGAGGAAGCCCGGCGCGCAGGAGCAGGCGAAGCTCCCCAGGGAATCGCGGCAGGTCGCGCCGTTCAGGCACGGCTCTGAGGAGCACTCATCGATTTCCAGCTCACAGTTTGTACCTTCGAAAGCAAAGAAAACGAGCAAACCCCAAACTTAGGAAATAGTTAGTTTTGGAGATCTCAGCACGGACTGTCTTAAGTACAATATTCACATAATCTTTTTTTTTTTTAAGCAATTGCCTACTTTTAAAAGGCATTTCCTCTTCAATGTGCTAGTTTTTTCAAGGCTTGGGAGAATTTACAAATGAACAAATGAGCCGTTATTCACAGGAATAGGTAGAATAACAACTTTTTATGTTAACTTGACCACGGAAACAGAATGAACTGATTTACAGATTATTCAAACCATGCTACTATCCTATTTATACAATACAGAAGTGACTAGTAATTTAATGACCTCAGAAGAGTCCATTTAAAGCTGCACAGCTAATTGAATCCATTGGGAAGCTGTCTGTCTAGCTGTGGTTTATTGCTGAATTTTTTTAAGATTTATCAACGTGTAAATAAATCGGTCTATGATGCCATGTTTGCAACAGGTCAGAATCTTGGAGCTGTTCTTCAGAGATAATTGATGGAACTAAATCAAGTCTAATATTAGTTTACAGCTATTTATGATAGTTGGCAAGTTAAATATACACTCTTCCTTAACTCTATCACAGTCCAGGAGACACTAAGAAAATTTCATAATTAATGCCTTGCAGCTCCTGCTTTGATTATTTCAGGTTTTTGTATGCTTATGCACTTATTCAGTATTTTGAGGAATAGAGTGATATTTTTAAATAATTTTCACCTGCCAAGTCAATTTGTTTTAACATCTACAGTATCAGCCACAAAACAGATGCAAAATGGCAAATTATAATGAAGAAGCTGCTTTTAAGTGGATTTACCTATATTTTATTTGGCTTACCAAAGTACCAGTAGTATTGTAAATAGCTTTCAGGGGAATATCCTACTTGAAAGAGAATCTGATGCCTTGAGAATAGGTTCCTTTTTTTTGTTTTGTTTTGAGAGGTGAAGTTTCCAGTGCAAGATGATGGAGCAGGCTTTCAAAAGATGGCAACAGACACATTTTGATGATAGGTATTTTATTTATTCAGGAGCTCACCCCTAATTATTTCTTTAATGCCATTTTTGCCAGCTCGGTCCTGCTGTGAAATTTGTACATTCTAACTCAGAACATCTTTCTCAAAACATTGAGATCGCTAATATTTAGCACTGTTACTTGATTACCAATTTATTTTTACCTTTTTGAATGTAGCTTCTTTATTTAAAAAAACAAATAAATCCATATTATGGCTAAATACCTGGAAATTTATTAAAATGCCAAAACAAAATTTGAGGATGTGAGCTCACAACTATTTTTCATTGTATTTAAACATTCATCTTTCCAGTAGTTAAGAAATATTACTGCTGTAATTTTAGCGAATATATTGTTAGAGTTCCTTGAGACCACATGTAGAACACTGGATGGGTGAAGTCGCCGGTCCCGTGCCTCCAGTTTAGGGTTCACTGATCAGCTAGCCACTACTTTCAGCGGGAGCCTGCCGCGAGACCCTAACATAGGAACGCTCTCTTCTGGCTTTATGGTAATGTACATTACATCCAGATATAGTGAGCAATCCCTCTGTGGTCATTGCCCTGTGAATTCACTGTAATTGTAAACAATGTGTTTGCAGAAGTATGTCTAGTGACCGTAAATCTGCCAGAGCTTGTTAACAGCTTACTGCGAACACTAAAAATCATGTGACAAAACAAGCCCTGTTCAACAGTTCAGCCAAATTTAAAACTACAGGCCTGAAAACAGCCTGACGATTAACAGGAGAACATAGCGTTGTTGTTTTGGTTCACGTCTTTAATCTATCAAGCCCAGTAACCTGCCTTCGGCAATGTTGCCTCAAAAGAAAACTTCGCTCTGTACAATGCACGCAGCCAATGCGATATGCCACGCAAACGGGGGGAATTCCTTCCCAGCCTCTACTGAATCTGCTGTCAGGCTTTCTTACATGTGAAGAGGAGAGATGAAAAGATTAGATCTGCATTTGCACCTCAGTCTAACATTCTGTCACAAATATGTTGTATGCCAAATATCATATGCCAGAAAGGAGGAGAAAAAAAAAAAAGCACCAAGGAGCCCTGCCGTGGTTATTGCATGGGGCTACAGCATCAAGAGCAAAGGCGTCCTGTCCTAGAGCAAGCAGAGTGTTTCAGCAGATACCAAACCGCACAAGTGGTTTGAATTGAGAGACTGGGAAGGTGGATATAAGTGATATTTATAACTTTTGCGGTTTCTTTGAAGAGCTAAGATTATTTCTTATACTGCTTGCTTTTCAAACAAGTCCTACTGTGCGCTTCTTTGTACAGCCCCCAGTCAATAAAAAGTAAATGCAGGCAAGGATGAAAGAGATACAGCCAACATTTTCAGGTTTGCCTGCCTACAGATATATTGTAAAGTCACCTTCTGGTCAAAGATGCTAGAGGCTTGCAGGCTCAGCGTAGTTCCAGGTGGACCTGCGTGTTCTTAGTATCGCTGGAAATTGGTATCTGGGTCACCCCTTCTGCTCTCCTGCACTTGCAGTGCTATGCTTGGGCACAACAGGTACAGAGGACTGTCCCCAGATTCCTCAAACTTTATAGAGTAATCTTAAATGCCATTATCTGGATTGGAGAATGTCAGATAGCTGATGCCTTTTCTAGGCATCAGCTTTGAAATGGCAGGAAAAGAGCTCATAAAAAAATTAGGCTGTGGGAAGAGTTCAGTTTCTTGGAGCGAGGCTTGTCCTTTTTGTGCTCAGGTTGATGCTAACCACCAGTTACCTGCGTGCACGCCCAGATGTAAATTGTTATGGGTCTTGCAACGCTGCACTAACCAGACACAATCAGAGAACAGTGGGGCTAAATCCAATCAGAGGTTTAGGTGCCGGGCATTGATGAACTGTGACAAGCACTCTTTGGATGTACGTGCCCTCTGCTAATATTTATTTTGAAAACCAATTGAAATGTGGCCAATACTGCTGGGCTCCTCTTGTGGTTGGGAGTCTCAGCAGCAGGCTGACAACCTGGGCGTGAGGCAGGGAGTGCTGCATGAAACCCAAAAGCTGGAGAAGGAAACAGAACTTCCACTTTGGCGATTGCTGTTGGATGAATAGTGCTGTTTGCTATCGATACGCACAATGATGCTGGCAGGAGCTTGTTGGGACGTGAGATCTGTACTTGAGGACCTCATCCCATGGCAGAGTCTGCAGTGCCTCTGCATGCCTTTGCTTAAAACTTATGATGCATCTACCCTAAATATTTGCATGGCGTACATAATATTGATAAGAATATTGGATGAGAACTTAAAGATCCATCAGGAATAATTTCCTCATATTGCACAGCGTTCATCCCAGCTGTGGTTACGCCACAGTAAAAGGTATTGCACCAAGAATTAATCTAGCCCATTGTACCTATTGTGTCTGTCACTGAGGCTGTTTCTCCTGCTCTTGTCTTGGGCTAAGACTGGTTTTCGGAACTGCCATGCACCCCTGATGGTTCACACTAAAATGTTCACTGGCAATGGAGGACTGCCTTCAGCTATGTCCAACACGGTAATTAACGTACCTAGCCGTGGGTAATAACAGGCTCTTACACCATGCTCTGTTGGGGTGAATTAAAAGCAAGTGCAATTAGTGCAATGGAGGGAAAAAAATGCATTTGATTAAGGTAGCCAGAAAACTTCAACAAACCAATTGAGCTTCATTATTTAACAGCTGCATGACACATGTCTTGTAAATAATTTCACACATGCAGAGCATTATCATAGAAACTGCAGATTTCATGCTAAATTTTCCAGCCTTTGGCTCTTGGTGCTTTCTAACCTCTTCCATTTGTGTAAGAATTATGTGTGACATTTCTCAGCTATTTTAAGAAGTGCTGCAGCATACCAATCACACAAAATAGCAGTCATAGTCCATGAAACAAGTAGCAACCGCAGCCAGTAACTCAAGCATTTGGTTAACATTACTGCTGTAGATTTACTGTACATTCTCTACCTACATATCAAGAGATATAACCTTTTTAACATCTTAGGGAAATGAGATGAGGCTGGATGACTTCCCACAGTAATTCATGGTGTCAGGCCAGGATAATAATGGTTGGCAAGATCCCCTGACAGAGTAAATGAGGGTTTTTATTACCAGTGGGGACACCTCAGGGCTTTCATCCAGTAATCCCTCTGGCTTGTGCATTTAGCGCAACTCACAGCAAGGTGCAGAAAACAACAACAAAGAATGCTTCTGATAAATCATTTGGTTAAGTAGCCTTTAAAAGCTGGTGTTTTACTGCTGAAGGAGCAGTCTGCTACTCCTCTATAGAATTATTACGATTAGTCTCTTTGCTGCTGGAAATGGTCTTGGAGCTGTATGTCAAAACACTGCAGCCTCTTCTGCTTTGTACTTTAGACCTCTCCTCCTCCCTTGGTTTTCTCCTCATTTCTTCACTCTGCTTGTGCTGAGTGCAGAGCACTTGGTGTCATCACACGATTTTTGGTGAGAGCAGAGAGCATCAGCCCAGGAAACAGCAGAATTTCGTGATGAAAGTGGAGTGACTCCAGCAGAGCGACTTTCCTCCAGCAGTTTGTGTTGATCTAAATCTTCCTTTCTTTTTGTTTAGGCTTTACTATTTTATTATGTTTTCTCTCTCTTTGTCTCTAAGGTGTATACTCTGTCTCTTTCAAACCGAGTTCCCGGGCTACGGATCTAGGCCTGGACCCCACTAACAGTGCCAGTTAAACAAATACAGTTTCCTGAATACAACAGGAGGTCTGGGCTGAGTCTGATCATTGCAGAGTAACCATGCTGGTTGTTAATAGGTTTTTCCTTCCTTCTGCACTTCGGCTTTCCCCCGGTTGTGTAGTTTTCTCCTTGGCTGGCCTGGGCTCAGACACCCGCTGGCAGCCGCGGGGTGGCAGGAAGGTAACAAGCTTCCTTCAAATAACATTCTCTGTGCTCATGAGGGATATTAACCGAGGGCTGGCTTCCAACGAGTGCTGTGTCAGACACGGGAAAGCTGCTTTTTACCTCTGACTTCCCCTCCTGCATGGGGATTTGGGGATGGAGCTGTAAACCACATCGCTTATTTCTTATTCATTTGAATCACTTGAAGCAATAGCTATTTTTCCCCCTCTTTTGCAGTTTGACTCTTTTTTTTTTTCTCTTTGCTTACCTGACTGGCAATCTCTCACTAAAATGCCTCCCCTTTTCTCCTTTTAATGATTCAGTGCGTTACCTCTTGCAGCCCTACCCCCGAACACAGCTTTGAAATTTGAAGGGAACTGTCTCCTGCAAGGATTATATGCTCTCCAGCAGAGGAAGCAGGCAAGAGAAATCACACCCATACCTTAAAAAAGGAGTCATATAAAATGGGATTATCCAAAAATGGGCAGTTTGGGAACCTGATAATACTTTTCTTTCTATTTAACTTGCATAAAGTTCTAGTTGCAAATGAGTCCTCTGTTTCTGTGAAGGGCAGAGGAGAGGAAGTTGAGGTGAAACGTCTAGGTTTAAGAGTACAGTTTGTCATGATTAGCAACCCAAGCAAGTCTCATTAGATCTAATTTTTAACCCTGTCAAACATAGGTTTTGTCTGAGGACCAAAAACTACGTATAGCGCTCTGAGGACAAGCATTTTCAGAATGTTTCTTTTAAACGGAAGTTTAACCTAGCCCTGTGACATAGCTTGATATTCACTAAACTGCTCTGTAGTATTTGGTAAATGTGAGATTTCTTTAATCCTTCTCTAACTGATATCAATAGTTCACAGTGATAAGTTAACCCATAAGGCACCAACAGCTGCTGGTGCTGAAGCTGAAGGCAAGGTGGTAATACAGATATGACTAAATAAGTGTGTGGGTGGGGGAGTTGAACTTGGAACATGAATTATGATGGTTCTCCAGGACACAAAGAAAAAGTTGTTCTAATAGTGCTTACCTGTGTACCCAAGCGGACAGATGCAGTCATACTGTCCTATCTGGTTGAGACATGTTGCCCCATTCAGGCACGGATCTGACACACATTCATTCACTTCCAGGTCACAGTGCTTGCCTTGGTAGCCTGGGACGCAGTAGCAGGAGTATTCATCAACCCCATCCCTGCACACCGCTCCGTTGTGGCACGGTTCGGAAATGCATTCATCGAAATCCATTTCACAGAGTGTACCTGTGTATCCTGCGCTACAAAGGCAGGTGGGCCCAGCAAGGCCACTTTGGCAGGTTCCTCCATGCTCACAAGGGTTTGTGTCACACACGCTGATGGCGATTTCACAGGTAGGTCCATTATACCCAGCAGGGCACTCACAAGTAAAGCTGAGGTTTCCAGCAGAGCTTAAACAGGTAGCATTTTGAAGACAAGGGTTTGAGGAGCAAGGATCAGCAGTTTTATTGCAGAGTTCCTCCACACTGTCCACTGATGCATCTGCACAACAGCAACTATCGTCTTTACAACCAGCAACACATGTAGAGTTCTTTTGGCAAGAGTTTGACAGGCACCTGGAATCATTCCTCATGCAAAGTGACTCTAGAAAGGAAACACAAAAAATTCTGAGGACTTCCACAGCACTGGGAATAACCAAGGGTGAAAGAAGTGCAACTCTGAACACAACTGTGCTTCACAACCAACAGTTCCAATTGTTGGCTGTTGAGAACAAAACGGGGCTGGTAACTGTGTGACACAAATTAGTAGACTAATAAATGTAAAATGAAAACAATTATGAAAATATGAGTACGTTATAATTTCCTGTTCTCACCTCTTCCAACAACCATGGCCTTGGAGTGTCAGGATTGCTTAATTACATTAAGAGTACAGTTGCAACAATGTTGGTGGTTGCCAACAGATATCCAACAATATGGAATGCATTTAGGTATGTCTAAGACAATTTTTAAATTTTTTTTACTAGAAAAAGGAGTTGAACCACATTTTTCAGTTCAGTAGCACTTTGTATTCTTCTGTGTTGGAAGCTTTTCAACAAAACTAAATGACTTGGGTGCACTTATAGCTTAAGTAAGTGGTTCAAACCATCATGCACTTTGATTTTGACTTCCTGATTATAAATAGTAATTTGGCAGCTGTACAGCATTTCCACCACAAAGAATCTCCCAAACACCTGAGAATCAAAATAGTCTTCCAAGAGTCTTCCAGCCTCTGAGGCTGGAAGGACATGGTGAACATGGTGTAAACATGTTCCTTACCTTCCAGAAACTCAGCTCCTGGCAGTAATTAAAGGCCACTTGGAGTTGCCTTGCTGCTGTAAAGACTGGCTGGCAATAACAATAGCTACTTCTCACTTCCCAATCAAGGCGGAGCGAGCTGTTACCAGCATTGTTCATAACCCACAACCGAGAAACACAGAGTAAAAGTAATGAAGGACGTTCTTTCTAGTAAAAGAAAACAAGGATTTTGCCAAGAAACGATTTTGTTTGGGTTTTTTTGGTTGTTTTTTGTTTTGTTTTGTTTTTTTTTAAATCATGACTACTTGTCTCCATAACAAAATAAATGGCTGTATTCAGATAAGCATAGCATACCCCATGCATCAGTACAGGTTGGGGGCTGACCTCCTGGAGAGCAACTCTGTGGAAAGGGACTTGGGAGTCCTAGTGGAAAACAGGATGACCATGAGCCAGCAATGTGCCCTGGTGGCCAAGAAGGCGAATGGCATCCTGGGGCGCATCAAGAAGAATGTGGCCAGCAGGTCGAGGGAGGTCATCCTTCCCCTCTCCTCTGCCCTGGTGAGGCCGCATCTGGAGTAGTGTGTCCAGTTCTGGGCTCCCCAGTTCAAGAAGGACAGGGAACTGCTGGAGAGGGTCCAGCAAAGGGCTACAAAGATGATTAGGGGACTGGAGCATCTTTCTTATGAGGAAAGACTGAGGCACTTGGGTCTTTTCAGTCTAGAAAAAAGACGACTGAGGGGGGATCTTATCAATGCTTACAAATACTTAAAGGGAGGGTGCCAGGGGGATGGGAACAGTATTTTTTCAGTGGTGCCCAGTGATAGGATAAGAGGTAATGGACACAAACTTGGGCATAGGAAGTTCCACCTTAATATGAGGAGGGACTTCTTTACTTTGAGGGTGGCAGAGCACTGGCACAGGCTGCCCAGAGAGGTGGTGGAGTGTCCCACTCTAGAGACATTCAAAACCCACCTGAATGCTGTCCTGTGCAACCTGCTGTAGGTGTACCTGCTGTGGCAGGGAAGTTCGACTAGATGATCTCCAGAGGTCCCTTCCAACCCTGACCTGCTGCCTTAAATTCAGTGTTAGGCATACTAAGCAAGAGCCAAAAGATGCTAAATACTGAGTGCCCGAGGTAGGTGTGTTGACCTGGGCTGAATCCTCTGCAATCACAGCTTCACTGCCAACAGTATCAAGTAAGCTAGACTGAAGTTTGCGTACTTTTATCTGTGCTGTAATCGGATCTCCCACGAGCAGCACAGACATAGGTGAAGAGTGCAACGGAGTTCTACTCATCACTAAATTAATCTCATCGTGTTGCTTCTGTCATGACTTGCCATTGTTTTGGTATGGGTCAGTGGAAACGGTGTTAATCATCAGCACGCATCCTACAGTGTCTGGGAATTTTGTTACTCGTGTATAAACTGACTCAAGGCTGTGGAGATGGTAAGACTCAAAGGGATGATTGCAAACGGGGTGTTTGCTCTAGACCTCTGTCTTGGTCTAAAGGTCAAGTTTTTGAATGCTGAGGAGAGGCTAGTGGAAGAAATCCTGAAGTTGCCTCCAAATACTGTGCTAGTAAAATGAAACAATGGCAGATCAAATGTCATAGACAGTGATTAATGGAGAGAAGAAAGGCAAGTAGTTATTTACTGACATAAACAGCCTAGAAAACAGCGACCATATAAATACTGACCTAAAAGGCCAAATGCATTTATAGTATTTTGATTCTTATTGATCAAATTGGAAAATCTGATCTGGAGTATAATAAGAAGAGCTCTATCCAGTACAATTTTTTCTTTTGCAACTGCTTTTTCACCATGTTATAAGAAATCCTCTACTGAGTAGTGAACATCTGAATGCCGTCAGACTTCTAATGTGATTACAATGTGACATTCCTCAAAATATGAGGGTAAAACTGTAAACAAGTATTTTGCATATTGCTAGAGAAAAAAAATATTTGCATCATGGGACACGAAAAAAAGCAGTCGTATCTTGGCCAAGAATCTATGAAATAAAGCAGAATGTTCCTTTTGGAGAGAAGGCAGTGACTCAGGAGGGAAAGACTAGTGGGCTGGAGAATGAAAGTTGCATTAAAAGATCTCCCTGAGAATCCTGTAGACATTCTGTTTTCTTCTTTCAGTTTATACTTTTATTCTGGAGTCTTGTTTGGAAATATGAAGGGGGTGTGTCTTCTACAGCAGTTACTTGAAAATGAATAGCAGAACAGTGTATGTTTGTGCAAACACGGTGTTGTGGACGAGCTGAACTTCTTGCAGAAATTCAGACCCAACTACCACCAGTCTCTAATTTCTTCCTGGTTCTCGGAAATGAAATTCAGGAGGGTGGACACAATAGAGAAGGAGATGGGGCACTGAAAGCGAAGCAGCATGTAGAGACGTTTATCAATAACTGTAGTGAGACCAATGCTGATGATAAAGTCCTGGGACATATCTCTGGCTGGCTGGGAAAGTGAGAGGCTAGGGCTGGTCACCTGAGGATAGCAAACAACCACTGGGAATTGTCAGCAAATACAAACTGACTGACAGGTGCATTTTCATTATGTGTGTTTTAATATGTAATACAATTTAATCTGGTTTTTTGTTGTTTTTGTTTTTTTTTTTTCCCAGGAAGGGGAAGTGCAGGAAGAAAGCCTCAGAAGGCTTTACCAGCTTAGGAAAAATAGTTTAGGTAGATGTGACACTGTGATAATAAATGGGGAGGCTGGAAAAGTTATCTGTGCTTCATTGTTGTGCCTTCTGACTTGAGGTGTACACAGGAGCAGCAGTGCCTCCGAGAATAAAAAGTACGAATCTGAATGAACTTGATGCTCACAGATAGGTAGATTTACTGAGTCAAATACCTAATTAATACTTATCTGAACAAGCTGAATAGAGATTTATATAGTAACATCAATGGTAACAGTGACATCATGAATTAAAACAAGCTAACAGCGGTCTTAAGGATTACGTAGAAATAATTTCTTGATTGTTTCTTTTGGCATGTTGCACGTATAAATAAAACCTGAGAAATGTTTTTGTTTGAACTGTTTTTAGCTGTTGTCATGCTCATATACACCACAGATGCAGAGGAGCAGTGTCTAGGAAAGGTATGGTCTTGTCTTGCTAAATATTATCTTTATTTAATGCAGGCTAAGATAGACCTGATTAAGAAAGCAAGCTAAACTTTAATTAGCAGGAGGAGAACCGAAGCTTTACCTCCTGTTCTTTGAAGGAAAACAGGACAAAAATAGCACTTCTGATTTAGCCTGCTTTTAAAATGATTGTCTCCAAATCTGTTAACGCTGAGTTTTGCACTGAGAGCAGCTATTTCATCCTAGGGTGGTGTGAGCTGTACTTCTCACAGCTCTCACTGAATGCAAAATTCAAGACATTGGCCATGGTGTACTGATTTGTCCCACACTCAACAGCATCACGGGCCTTTCTCCTCCTCAGCACACCCTCAGGTATGTTCTGATGTCCTAGTTTACATAATTTTGTATAGTACTTGTGTATTTAGTTTCTTTTCTTTAACCTGGATAATAAAGAACTTACTGCAACCTATTAATTACAGTTAAAATGAGCAAAACCGCATTCCTTAGGAACTTTTGCATCCCACATTTTTCTTGGGATTGCACAACTTCCAAGAGCTTTCCCTTCAGTTTGTCTACCTACTTAAAACTCATTACAAGTGCATGATTGGAGAAATGTTGCAAATTTGAAGAAATTAACTATGATTAAGTTATAATGTAATCTAACTATTGTACTATGTAAACTACAAGAGGTGAGGTCAATCATTCAAGTGCTTCTGAAGTAGGACCACTGCAACATGAGAAGAAATTCAGTTAATTATTACTGCTTTTCCAGGGATAATTTGCATGCAGCAACTCAATTTGTTGTAATGACGGTGTGTGAGAGAAACTGAAGTGTTTGCCAGTCTGCAGTTTTGAAAGCAACGTACTAGATTTGCGCACTGCTTAAAAAGCTTCATAGCGCTCTGAGGCAGTAATAGAGGGTGGAAAATGAGAGAAGAGGAAAGAAAGCCCTAAAAGCACAGTCTGTAGTGAAGGCAACCAATTTGTTTCCAAGGTGACACCACAATGGGAAAAACATGAAACAGAAAACCTTTCCTGGACTTTTTAAACCAGTATCTTAATTTCAACTCCTCTAGTTTTCTAAAACAAATTTCTTATGCAGAAATTGCCAACAGACAATTCAATAAATCCAGTACTCCCTACAGGATGCTTTTGTCTCATTTGTACTACAAGTTTACAGCAAAGCAATAAAGCTTTTGGAGTTTTATCTTCATTCTAATGGGCTGTGCCATGTTTTTTATTTGTACCGTTCTTGAGGAACACAAGAGTTCTGAAGTTCTTAGCAGAGATGTAATCACTGTTGAGTTTTAGCTTGCTTGTGATTTAGAGGCTAGGACCAAGAGCTTTTGTTAGGGCTGCTATACAGTAGTTTTGTCCCAGCAGCAAAACTGCATCTCAAAAATGTGATCATCAAAGGGTATGCAATTATCATACTGTGGTTATCAAATGGTATGAGAATTCACCAGGACCATGATTTTTTTGAGAAAAGTCATGTTCCTAAATGACGCGAGTGTTTCAGAAAATCCTTGGGTCCTAGACTGCTAGTTAGAGCACCGTTTTCCAGCTATTTGAGACAAGTTAATTACAGTACCTCCCTTCCTGCCCCATGGAAACTCAGTTTCCTTGCTGCTCTGGAGTGATGTGGAAGGATGGATTTGGGTACCTATTGAGAGCAATGTGGAAATGAGAGAGGAAGAAGATCATAGCATGTGGAAGCTGAACTCCCCCATGCTCTGCGATGTGATGTAGCAGAGTATGATGGTGTCTGATGCAAAGGCTGGCTCCGTTTGAGCTCATGGTTGAAGAATTTTCTCCATCACATCTGCAGAAAGAGGACGGAAAAGTTTCGGTGTTTTAGGGGGCTTGATATTTGGTAAGGTCGCAGAGGGATAACCTGAAAAGGCCTCATGTTCTAGCGTAGATGCGCAGGGGAGTTGTTTTCATTCTTAAGCAATTAAGGTCACTTCAGCAGTGACTTGTTCTGACAGAGAGTCTTAAAACTCGTATGTAACATTAGAAAAATGGAAACCAAATGCCGATCACTTTGGATTTACACTGACTGACACTTGAGGTAATTATCAGTCTCTTTATAAACTTTGGTACATTAATCTAATTATGAGAGGAATTAGTGCCAAGCATTTTACCCCATGGTTAAATCCTTTCGACGCAGATGAGATGTTTGGCGGTAAAATTCTTCGCAGTAAAGCTTGCCATCTACTGGCAAATCGTTAGTACTACCAGAAACGTGTCAGTTCCTGCGTCTTTTAAAGTTGGCGCAAACTATCAAGAAATAAGTAATAAAAAATATAAGAAATGCTAAGAAAGAGCCATTTTTTTTTCCTCTTGGATAAGCCTTGGATAAGCCTATTCATTAAAGTGATGCTGTTAGTGTAAGAATAATTGAAATTATACAACTAATCAGCATGACTTTGGTCTGGTAAAGACTTCTTACTGATCAGAAACCACTGAAGTGATACAAAACAATTTGGGTGTTGGAAGTGCATGACAATGAGCATAGGAAGGCAAAACTAAATTAGCGGGAAGGTTACCATAAACAGGGCAGGAGTCTTGAAAGGGCCAAAGCAATTTGACACAGATCTGACTCCTGATAAGGAAACTAGTGCTCCTCAGTAAAGCAAGTAATTTTGAAGAGCTCATCTTTTCCTCACAATTTTCTTGGGCTTTTTTCTTTGAATCAGAGAGCTAGAGAGTTCATGTGTGCTTTTCAAAATATTCTGTTATCTTAAGTTGATAAAATCAAAAGTTAAGTTCATTGCTAATCAGATTCTCAGAACTGGGGATCATCAATCTCAGCCATTCAAAGCCCACAAACAAAACCTGTGCCGGCTTGCTTTTGGCAGAAGTGTCTTTCAGCAAAGACTTGTTCTTTCTGAACACAACTCTCCCTACAAGTTGGTGAAATATCATAATCAGCAGCAAAACTTAAAATCAGATTTCAATCACTGCTAATCGCATTGTTATGAACTGGAGTTCACTTGACTGTGGTCATGCCTGCATTTTGCTAATCATCTCATCATGCCTGGAGGCGGCTTGTAATTTGCAATGCTATTCTTCAAATGTGCCTTCTTGCCCTGAAGGAGGACTCTCAGCTTCACAGAAGCTCTCAATACTAACAGCTTCAGGGTCTTTTACATATACTGCGGAGATTTTCTGACCTTCTTAACAGAGACAGTCTATTTTCTAGAAAAAAAATAATCTATGACAAGACAGAGAACTTCTTGATACCCATATAGTCATCAACGTTGATGAGCCTACTGTGCTTTGAAGTGGACTTCTTTCTTTTTTTCTAATTGTTTTTTTTAAAACAAAGAGTTATTACTTCACACGTTTGACTTAAAACTAGGAAGCTACCCCAGCTAATGCAGATAAAGCAGTTCACAGCAAAATATGTCTATTAACTCATACATTTTGGAAAGAAATGGATAGCAAAGAAACAATATTCTGGTCTATGAGTTGAGAAATGAAACTTTAAAAATGCTCTTAAGGAAAAAAAAGATCAAATTACAATAGCAAAAAAAGAATGTTTGTGGTTTGGGTTTTTTTAAGAAAACCCAGAAAATATGCGTTGGGTGCTGGCTTTTGTTATTTTTAATTTGGTAAAATAGCTTATATAATTGACATCTTGGTTGTGGTCAGTCACTAGAAGGATAAAATTTCATTGGGATAAATGAAGTAACCATTGCTTCTCTTAGTGCTATTACTTCAATCTGTCTTGTGTTGACTCAACAGCAGCATACAGCATTTGTTCACAACTGAAGGCTTAGCTTATGATCAAATAAGCTCATTAAAGAAGTCGTGAGACAACATGATGCTAGCAAGGCCTTAGATAGGCCAGTGTCTGGAGTCAGAAACAAGAACCTTCAATGCTTGTGTTCGTTTCTTGTTTAAAATTTGCCCCGTGGATTTTAAAACAAGTGCGTGAATCCATGTCACTAAAATATCAGCTTTGTGACTTTAACGAGATCTTGAAATAATTAGCATTTAACTGGAAATACATAAAATATTGCCCAAGGCATTTAGGGCTGCATTGAAGAGCGCTTGGCTTTGGTATAACTGGGCATATCTCAGTTTGTCGGCAGTGCACCGTGACATAGAAAATACAGTTCATCACTGTGACAATAGCTTCCTTGCAAAGACAGCCTTAGAAAGTTGTGGGTGTGCATATATATTCAATCTTGATGTATCTTGAAGAACTAGGGAAGAGATGAGCACAGCTGCATAATCGACAGTGACAGAGATTGGGATCGGATACCTTCACCACGGACTGAAAGGCAGAGATGCTGTTCGCAGATCAGCATTTGGCAGATGGGGAAGAAAAGGACATGAGACTGTGCCATTCTGGATAAAACAGAGCCAGGTAAGGGGCTATCGTAGCCCTCAAAATAGCTTTTTCCATCAAGATTCTCTGTGAATACATAATTCCAGTTTTTCCACACAGTTCTGATTGCCAGACTAAAGTCCCAAACTTCATAAACATTGCACTAACGCTATTTTACCCCTTCCCTGCCCATCTCCCAAAACATTTGTCTGCCGTCTTAATTATTTAACATCACGAGAAGCTTGTAGTTACTGTGGTGCCACTTTTCCTTTGCAAGCTTCACCTGGGACAGAAGCACCAGCCTCAGGACCTGACCTGCTGTATCCACAGCTGGAGTTATTACTCAGTCTGCTCAATGAAAAAGTGTACCTTGGGAAGGTATGAACAAACTTTTGCCAAGCAAGAGAGCACTTGTCGTTGTGTCTACAAATATTGTGGTCATAAAGGGTTAATCCTGAATCTTTAACTTCAATTGTGTGTCCAAAACATCCTAGCATGTTGTTATAGAAACCACTTTCAGGCATTAAATCTTGGATCACGATTATTACCATAGTAACCACCACTGCACACAGGCAGAAAAGAAAAGAGGCGGTTACACAAATATTCCATTTCTATCCAAAAAAGCCAATTTAGTTTTTAAGTACATTTGTATCAGCAAAAATAAGGAACATAAATTAACAACTTATTTTCTGAAGCAGAAGTAGTATATATTAGCATAAGAGTAACAACTGAACAACATTAAAATTTTAAAATGTTGTTTGGGAAACACATTAAGATTAAAGCTATCTGCGATTCAACTTACACAACTGATTATTAACTCAGTGTCTCCATTTCACTACTCTCCAAACATTTGTGCAAGCTCAGACTAATTTGGTGCTGTCCCCCAAGAATGAAGGACATCATTACTGTCTGCTGTCATTTTCCTTAGCTGTCTTTTTACCTTTGTGCCATCCCAGAGTTCCTTATCCTACGAGCACTTCAGCGGCAGCAGTCCTTACAGCTGTACCAGCTGATTATACTAAACACAGCAACAATTTGACAGGCTTCGTACAAAGCAGCCATGCAATGACTGTTTTATCATGCCGTGGTGAGGTGTGCTAGTTCAAAGGCACTCGCTTGGCGTGTGCGCACACACGACTGCTTTCTGGCTACTGCAACGGTGCTGGAGAAAAGGGGGGAGTGGGTGCAGCTCATCAGCTCACGAGTTGTGGTGTTAGCAGTGGACAAATAAAACAAATCTCGAAAATGAGGTAAATGCTTTCTTTACTTCTAAAAGCAACATTTATTTTTTTTTTTTTGGTTCTTGCTTTATTTTGCCTCATACCCTCGTGTCTGTGCTGGTAACAGGAGGAGAATCAGACCCAGGAGCTTAACAGGGTTCCTACAGATTGAATTTGGAGGATTTTTACTAGGGCATGTAGCGATAGGACGAGGGGGAATGGCTTTACACTGGAAGAGGGCAGGTTTAGATTGAACATTAGGAAGAAGTTTTTCACTTTGAGGGTGGTAAGGCACTGGAACAGGTTGCCCAGAGAGGTTGTTGAGGCCCCATCCCTGGAGGTGTTCAAGGCCAGGCTGGACGTGGTCTTGGGCAACCTGGTCTAGTGGGAGGTGTCCCTGCCTATGGCAGGGCGGTTGGACTAGGTGATCTTCAAGGTCCTTTCCAACCTAAACCATTCTATGATTCTATGATTTTTAGTTCAATTGGACATCAAGGCATAGTGCTACTAGCAATGCAAACAGATTGGTTTCTAATGTGAATAAAAGAGTTTATCCATTGCTTCTTTACCTTTATGCTTAGCACTACAACACTGCAGTTTAAGTTCATAGTGCATAACGATCATCATGCTTTTACTATGCACAGATATTTTTGTTTGTATAATGTATAGGACAGTGGCTGACCAGGCCCAGAAGGTAGCTGATACCCATTACACTAAACACTGCAGACACCAACATAGAACCTGAACTGTCTTCTGCTGTGCAGTCCCTGCTACTGTATACACTCTATCTGAATATAACTTTCCTCTTTAATAGTTTCACGACATGTCTCCACGTTCTTATCATCTAAGTCTGCAGAAGAGTGAAGACATGAGTGTAGTAAGGTATTCCTTCTCCCTTTAGAAGTGATGAAATTTCTTTTTATTTGAATTCACACACCAGAATTTATTCCTAATACTATAGAACAGGATTCCTCCACGCAGGGACATGGGAGATAAACAGGCAGGTGAGCAACAACCACAACATGTAGTGGTGGGAACCTGGGGCCCAGCTTCAAGTTTGCCTTTCTGTCAGCTCTTCAGAGGCAAAGAGCGTGGAAAATTTATTGTCTTCAAAATCTGAAACAGTTTTTTTTAAGGTAATATACTTGATTGCTTATAGGAAAGATTTGGTGATTCTGCAGGTTAAATGTCTTTGCCCCAAGGATTCAATCAATACCTTTTCCACCTGCACTGCTCTTAAGGCTCCATTAAAGCTGGGGACATCCTCAGCATATAACTCAGGACACAGAGGCATGTGTGTAAAGATCTCTCCAGTGAGATGAAATGTTTTGCAGAAATAAAGAGAGAAAACCTGGGTGGTTTAGTTAAGGCTGTGATTTGTGTCTTATACTATAAAATATTATCCTGTATTGCTTGCCCTTAGTGGGGTTTCTCAGTATGCCTACATGAACTCGTTTGGATGGGTGGATTTGTAATGCTTTTGTGAAAGGTGTTGCTCCTGCCTTGCTCCCAAGAGGTACAAAGATGGCAGCATCGAGCCTTTTAAAATTCATGGAAGCATAATCTGCATTTCCAAACCTGATACTGGAACCCAGTGAGGGGTGCAAGTGGTGCTGGGGAAGTGGAAAAATGAAAGCAATGCTTACAGTTGGAAAGATACCACCTGTATTCACAGCTACGCTGACAAGGAAGGCTAAAACATACACCTTAGAAGCAGACGGATGACAAAATAACAAGGGAAATGGTGCCAGAGCCAAAAAGGGTTGCAGAAAGACCAAAGCATGGTCTCACTTCTTCTCTGCATCAGTGGGGGGATTTTCAGGAACACAGAGGGAGTAACACAGCATAAAACTGTCAGTTTGTGAATTTGGGTGAAATCCAGTTGCTCCTGGTTCTGTCTGAATTCCAAATAGTGGAAAATAGGGAGCAAAGGAGCCATTGCCTCTTGAAGAGGCCAAATCTCACCTTGAGAGACACAAGGTCTCACAGCTTCTCTGGAGTCTGGAAAGAGTTTATGGCACTTTGCCTTTGTGTAAGACAGAGGCTCCCGGCTCCCGCTGAATTCTGCCTCGGCAAGGAGCTAGGGGCTTGCTGAGCTGGGAGGCACTGCCCCTCAGGCAGACCAGCTACCCCTGACTTGCAGCGCTGAGATTTCATTTAGGTCAGAACACGCAAGCAGCCGTGCTACCGCTGTGCTCAGCTGCTAACGTGGGCAAGAAAAAGCAGTCAGAAACGCTGCCAATTGCTGCTAAATCTTTGATGTACTGAGCTTGGAGTAGAGGGGCTAAAAATTGAGTACAAAATTGACTTCAGGTCCAAATTCTGCGTCCGTGTGTTGTTTGCTTTTGAAAGCTGTTAGAAGGCATCCTCTTCAGTCTCCTTTATCTGTGGTTCTGCTCTTCGCTTCATTACCTCTTTCTTTTTCTTAATATGAAAACAGCATAAAGCAGTGATTCTGATGTACAGTAGAGCATAAGGTGCTTTGATTTTAAAACATAGCCTCAAATGTCTGTAACACTGACCCAGGTGTGATTTCTTTCTGTGAGTCAAAATTGGATAGGCTTAAAGCCCAGATTGTTAGAAAGGCATCATATCAACCTGTAACATGGGGCAAGAATTTATCTTCTGTTGAGGGATATTTTCACCCACACTTTTCAAGTCATAGACTTCAGGAAATTAGATTTTTCCCTCTGTAAGTAACACTTAAATTTTGGCTTCAAGAAAATATGTATATGCTCATTGGTCAAAGGCACAACACAAGTAAATAACAGGGAAAATGTTATTGTCAGGTGTATCACAGACGTATATGTTCACAGCCAGGTTTTGATGACTCCCAGTTTAACATAGTTGCCACAAGCACTTGTTTTTATGGCGCTCACATAACCAGAAGATCCCATCAAGGCACATCATATCAGATGCACTATATCCCTTCTGCACAGCCAAATATCCAGCAACAAAATGCACATTCAGAAAATGATGTTTTTTAACATACTAGAACAGGGGCAAAACCCATGACAGAACACATAAGGGTTTTTATAGATCTATTCCTTTTCCCAGCTGGCTTACTATGCTTGCTTTGAAGTCTGTAAGGAAATGAATGTTTTAAAGATTCTAGGTGCAAAGCTGTGTACTGATGTGTGCAGATGTTGGGATTGCCTCCAGTAGGTTCTCAGTAACACAGCTGAGAACTAAATGTTGCTGAAGCCAACAAAACACAGCAGAACAGCAAGATCAGCTCCAGCTTTAGACTAGCATCACACTGATATCCATAGCCACCGGAGTGCATGCTGTCCCTAGAGGCTTGATGGATGCATAGTCCTTTTCTCACACAATTTCAGTTTCATACTATGTAACAGTACTCTCATATCAAAATCATGATTCTGCTTCTCCTGTCTCCCCAGACTTTAAGACAGTAATCAGCCCTGTGGCAGATCAGCATTATGTTGCTGGAAATACAGTGCGCTGTGATTTAAATGCCACAGGAATCAGAAGAAAGCTTCAGCTTGGCTACGATCACAGTGAGTACAGAGAAAGCAAGGTCATTCTTTTCTAGCGTGAACTTTGTAGACGAGTTCACATTCCAGCTCTTTTTGTTATTTACTAAATTCTTTTCAATTGAAATCACCTACAATTAGCTCTGCATGAGCTAATTACCAATTGGGATTCAGAGACTGCTTGGGAAAAGTCACAGCTCCTGTATTTTGGGACAGGCTAGAGTCTAACAGGGCGAACCGGTGCAACCAGACTTTCCGTCTGCTCTCCTGCTGAGCTCCTGTGCTGAGAGCAGCTACCAACAGGGCCAAGGTCATAACATTGAGATTGGTGAAGACCAATGATGTGATCGTGATCTGCACAAGTTGCCCTCACTGACCTCATCCAAATAAAAATCAATCACAGGCCCAATAGAAGGATGCTATAATGTGAACTTTTGTGGAGGGCTAGTCTTTTGAACGCTATTTTCATGTAACAGCGAAGCTCTGCCATGGTCATGGCTCTGACACGTCTGTGGTAGCTTTCCTGACCTGCAAACAGACTGTATTGTAGCATCTGAAAAAATCTACTGACTTGTAACAGAGGAAGAATGAGTTTGCAGATCCTGCAAATCCATTTGAATGAATCCTGCATCCATTTGAACAAATGAAGCAGATCCTAATAAGACTCTAATAAGACTCTAGCTACGTGATATGAAATTACTAGTCTCAGTCCACAGACCACCATGGTTTCCTCTCCCTTGATTTCAAGAAGTGTTTGCTGATTAACGGCAAAACTCTATGTCCACCCCCACCACACTATACAACCTGCAGAGATGTTGTTCCCCCAGCTCTGCATTTCCCTAAGAGCGACCACCCTCTCCTTGTCCATGCTACAATCCTAGCGAGGACTGGCCAAGCTTTCATTTGATGACGTCACAGAACTTGATTGCACCTAACAGCAATGCAGTGTAATCAAGTGAAAGTTAAATAAAAGCCAAGAGAATAGCAGCTGCAGGTCACATTGTCTACTCTGTCATATGGGAACTCAGATTGAACTGAGTTTGTGGGACAACAGAAACTATTTCTATGAGAGGTATTCATGAACTTTTGGAGGTTACTAGGAAAATCAGAATTCTTTACTAGTATCGACAAAGCAAGTCCTTGGCTTGACATTTATGGTTCTGTTCAGATAAGGAGCTGGCTCTATCACATGTTTTTTTATGCAGCTCATTTGGCTGCCTTTCACTTTCCAGGGGAACATTTGACTAGTCTGTGTAGTGGAGATCACAGCAAAGTACACTGAGCTTGTGACACTGCCAGGCCAGACGGGGCTGGTAGATCTCCTGCTCTCATCAGCCGTGGCATATTTTTATGTCATCGCACTTGTCTGGCTGACTGAGTCACTTGATGACTTTCTCAGAGGGTTCAAGGCTCTGTGTGTCACACTAGTCCAGATGCTCTACTCAGGTAACAATTTTTCTTCCTTGTCTTCTACAGGATAATAACAGAAAAAAACCCTTTGAGTTATATTTATTCACAAACCCCTTTTTATGCCTGATTTTGGAAATGTTAATGAATACTCAGTTCAGTAATGTGATACATCATCCCTAGAAGTGCCAAATCATTTAGTAGTATAGCCGTAGCCAAAGTTGTTTCTAAGGCAGCTTATGTCTCTAAAACACTAAAGTCTCTGTTCTAACTCAAAGGATCAGGAGCCTTTCCTCACAGAAAAGCAGGATGTCAGACAGGCCTTTTATTCCAAAGTTCACTTGAGGTGATGGATCACAAGCTCGTCTTTGTCTTTTTTGTGGTTGCCCACAACTCAGGTACAGGATTATATTGAAACTTGTTGCCTGTCAGGCCCAGACCATGTCCCCTCTCCTGGGGATTTGGCTGCCAGGGCTCAGGGCACAACTCCATGGCTTTAAGAGGCCTCACAGTGGACCTGCCCCTCCTTTGGTTGGAAGCTACTTTTAAGGTCAGACTCTCACCCTTGTTATCTGCCTGGCCATGTACTCCACTGATGCAGTCCTGGAACCTGACCTGGGCTTGACCTCACTATGGATCTGCCTGGTGATCGCTGGACCACAGCTTGACGCTGGTTACTGTGCCCCAGAACTGGTCCTGGTCCTGACCCTGATTTATCAACTGCAGCATCACTATAGACTTGTCTGGCAGTCACTGAGCTGTGGCTAACCCTGGCTGCCATCACCTGCTCTGCCTGCCTTGCTCAGGTCCAGTAGGACTGATCTCTTCAAGGTATGGCCACTGCCCTGACTGCTCTGCTGTCATCCTCAGCTCCCAGCTTCCCTTCCCTTGCAGAGCAGCCCATACTTGCTGCTCTCTGGCTCTGCCTTTCAGATTGAACTGGTTTTCTTAGCTAAAGACAAGAAAATCTCAAGCTGCAAACCTACGTGTGCCAAACATGGAAAAGGACATATATTTTGGGTGTTTTTCTAAGTGTTACACTGAAGTGTTAATGCTTTCAAAGCACTTCCCATGCTCAAAGCATCATGCAAGCATCCTATAGTTCAGGGGGAATTACACCAACTGTACTAGCATGAGCCATGCAGAGTCAGAGATCTCAGAGGGAATCGGCCTCGCAGCACCAATCCCAGTCTCCAGCATGCGTGTGTCCTTTGAGGACTGATTGACCAAAGGAAGAGCCAGAACAGGTTCTAAAAAATCACTCTATTCTTAGGGATGGCTTTCTCTGAGACCTTTGAAGATGCTTCATTGTAGAAGTAAAGCAAAACCAGAATATTCACCAACATCAGGGTATGCCCAGGAGCCTTCCTTGGGGAACACACAGTAATAAGCCTCTCGTACTAGAGGAATATCACTAAAAGGCAAATTGTTCCTATAAGCCTAATGTGGTAGTGTGTTTTATAATAAAAACACCTGCCACTAGGGCATTAAATATCTGCTATAAATTAAGAGCTCTCCAGCAAGCCTTCATCAAAATTAGAGCAGTAAGATTCTTGCCAGTAAAATGATATAAAATTTAAAACCGTGCATAAATAAACACTATCCAGGAGCAATCAGTATAGTGGTGTCATTTCTTTGAGTTTTTTTTTATTATTATTTTATTTTCCTGTCAATATTCTCCTTTATTTCCTGTTTATTTAGTTTATGCAAGAGAGAGATCTGACTCCTTGTCTTTCCTTCCTATCCTAGCTCTCACTTGTCTGCCTTACATTTTTTGCCTGCATTCTTCTTTTCTTCCTCTGAGGCCTGATCCAAAGCAGACTTGGATTTACAGGGCAGCAATGGGAAGTTACAGTGACTTTGTGTGGCTGGTGAGTGAGCCTGCAGTAATTGCAGCCCCAGGACACAAGGTCGTTCATGGCACCAGCTCCACAGGGTAACGCAGATGCCTCCAGAGGTGTGTTGAAGTGCTCACACTCCTCAAAATGAGCCCGAGGACAATAAAGATGCTCTGGCCTGCTATTCCCCTCGATATAAGCTTTAGCCATCCCTGTTGCAGTGACAGTGGAGTTTTGTGTCACACAACTCTGCTCTTAAGACACGGAGAGCTCGGTGTGGTGGTGGTGCAGTGGCTGGGGCGTGGAAGGTAAGATTAGCAAGGAGGAGGAGAGAACTAAAGCCTCCACAGCTTGACATCAAGAAACTTTCTCTATCTAAAGAAACTTTGGTGCCATACAATGATGAAGAAAACAGAAATGCCCTTTTTGGGGGGAAGGGACCTTCCTCACAACGGTACCAGTCCAGACTTACCAGTACAGAGTACATTATAGGGCATCATCCTGACCCTGCTTTTTGTTAAACTATGCTATATAAATAAATGAGATCTGTGTAATAGTAAAGGTCTGGCCAGGAAAAAATTGAGTAAGATGTGATGGCAATAATGAATACGTGGTAAATATCTAGTGACTACCTCACTGGGAGCATTTTTTGCAGAGAGCTCTATGACAGGGCTTGTTTTATGATCCCAAAGGGCATCATACAACGTACTGTGCTGAGAGGCGGCAGAACAGATTGGGAAGTAATTCTCAGTACTTAATACCTGGGGATTCTCAAAAGCAATTTTCTCTTAGGATCACATTTCCTTTGATCATTGGGATTATTAATTATAGATAGCCTTGAACAGAACAAGGGACTGCTACTGTACTCCTCAAACAGTGTCTCATTAAAAAGGAACAAAATATCTTACTTAATTAGAGGTTCAGCTGTGGTGTCTTTTCAAGACACTTTGGTATTGATTTGACTGTGGTATCCTACTGTAACAAATATTATTCCATTAATAATCAAGGGAGCTTGTAGGCATAACAGCGTAAGAAGGAAGCACCAAAATGTTTGTCGTGCAGCTTGCTAGGGCAGTTAGAGTTTTACCGTCCAGTATACCATTTAGACTATGGATTATAATCTATAGTTCAAAAGTGGTTGCGCTTATGTGAAGCTCTCTCCTTTGTGCCATTTTTTGTAATCGGATCCAGCCCATGCTTCATCAGGCAGGTGCACTTAAAGCTTGATTTTCTCTCTGGATAGATGGAAGCATATTGTTTCTGCTAATAATTCTTTAGGCTCATTTTACCTCTGTTCTGTTTTTGTCTTACCTCTGCTTTAGTGATCATGACTTAACATATGAAATTAGCCACAAAATTAATCAGATGAGCATCAGTTTCCATATGTGCATGTTCAGTTTACTCTTAGCATCATGTGTTCATTATTAGATATGTTGATTCATTCTTGTCATCAACAAATTACATTCATTAACTGAGAGAGGCTTATTCCTGTAAGTTCTGATGTCACAAGAAACTTTTGCTAGCATTTTCTTCATGCTGCAATCTTAAATATGCCTGCTAGAGATACATGCAGGAATTACTGTATTTTCCATGTATTGCATCCATGGATAACATCTGAGAAAGCAGAATTTTTAGTTCCCCAGCAATATAGGTCAGATTCCTGTCGGGGAGGTTATGCAGAGCCAGGTGCAGGTCTGTCAGCAGATTACAAGTTAGCACCTCCAGCCCCTTGCCCCTCCTCGACCCCTTAGGGAGCTAATGGGGGTGGAGAGGGGATGGCTGAGGTTTCTTATAGCTCTGGAGCCCAAATCTCTGCTACTATATCATTTGGGTGTCAGTTGCCAGGCTAGCCCCGCAGTTTGGGAGGTGATGGTGAAGAGCCTAGGCTCTGTGAGGAGAGGTTCAGTGCTCGGCCACCAGCCCTGCTGTCTCTAGGGTTGGGGTGGCCAGCCCTGCCAGGGAGAATTGGTGTTCTGCTCTAGTGAGGGCTGCTGCTTCTTTGGCTGGAGCATGTGGCACGGGGCTTCTCTGAAAAGTCTTGGGGCTCTGCAGCAAAGGGAACAAGCTTCAGGCTGTTTTCCTTCCCTAATAAACTTAGGGAGAGGAAAGCAAGCTGCAGTAACAGAGCAGGAGACCACAACTGTGCTTCTTCTGGAGAACTAGTGCTTGTCTGATCTGCAGGGAATAGTACACGTCCCTATAGAGCAATGCGGTCTGCCCTGCTGAGGAGCTCTGTTTTACTTTGCAATGGATGCGTTCTTATTACACTCTTCAGGTAAGATGCGGATTGCGTGCATGCGAACATAACATACTTTTAAAAAGTAATTTTTGTATTACCTAGGTATTCTTGTAAGTACCAAGAATTTGAATTAGGATCAAAACTGCATATACACAGGGATTTTTTTCAGGGTGGAAGGGAGGGGGAGAACAACCAAAACCCACAACAAACTAAAAAACATCAGACCGCCCCAAACCCCTACATGGTTCTTGATGATCAGAATTCCTATTCAAATCAGTATAACTTTGTCAAATCGTTGAATCATAAAGCTTAACTTGTCAAGCACGTGCATGGTCTTTAAGCATTTCAGTGTGTCCCTACTATCCCAAAACAGTTAAGCAGTTGCTTGGAAGTTTATTTCAACCAAAGGAACACTTAACAGTTACTAAACTTACCCCACTCATGCTGGTTTTTTTTGGCTGTTACCACAATACATGGCATTTGTTAGATTGATTGCTAGGGGGGTGATGCTGTCTTTCTAGGGTACTTTCTTCTATGTTGTGAACCAACAAAATGAAATTCTATTTTATTATTAGCAAAGGGAAGTGATGTGCCAGCTAACCTGTTGCGATATTCTTCCTCCTCTACCACCTTTCTTTCCTGGCTGCCCCCAAAAGGGATCCCAGTTTGAACGGCATGCTTAGGTGAAGGTGTAGCTGGAGAGTTCCTAAAGCCAGTGTTTCACAGCAATGCAGCATGCCCTGCTGCCTGGGAGGTGGGCTGATTTAGCTCTCGTAAAGGACCTGAACTCACGGCAGTAACAGGGGTTGTCACTTAGGAACATCTGAATTTCGGGTACAGAATTCATAACTGACAACTGACTTCGCTGAGATGGCTTTTGCCAGCCTTGACTGAAGTTCTTATAAAGCAGTTCTTATTTAAAAACTCACTAGGAATAGGGTTTTGAAAAAGCGAGATCTCGTTTTCACTGGTCTGTAGTTCTTCACAGTTCCTTAACAATTTTCATAACACTTTTCCTTTTTCTTCTCCGCATTGTCATGGCTGTTTGCTGCAGTGATTGAGTTTTCATAACTGTCAGAACAATGTCAAGACAATGTTAAGACAGTGTCAAGGCAAATACAGAAAGGTGACAGTGTGAAGGAGGGAAAGAGAAAAGAGCTGTCAGTCCTCAGAGTGCTCTGTAGAGAAAATATTTCAATAATAAAACCGCTGTCACCATGCGCTGAGCAAGAGAGAGAGAATAAAGTGGAGATATTTAAGTTACTGTGCTATGAACATGTCTGGATGACAACTTGGAGTTAAAGGAGGACTTAAAAAAGCAATTTGCAAGGATGCCTTTCCTCCCTAACTCTTGTTCCATATTATCTTCTAGACCACGTTCCAGTCCTTAGTACCCAATCAACAGGGCACTGTTCTGATTTAAGCTTCTGGTATATTAATTCGTAAAAAGCACACTTTAGAGAAAGTTGAAGAACAGGGATTCAAAAATATATCTTTTTCCCTCTTTCTAAACAGGATCCCTCAGCATGGAAAGATATTTCATTGCCAACCTACAGGAAGGTAGAGGGTTTTCCCACTTGGCATAATTCCAGGATACTTTCTTGGGTGTCATGAGCTGTGACCTCTGCTTGTGGCAACAGTCCAGAGCGTGATCTAATTGCATTCAGAGTTCAGCACTGCAAGGTGCTGAGTATCTTGCACCCATGTCAGTGCAGAATTAAGGCGTATACTTAATTCAGCCCCACAGTGCATAATTTTTTTCTGAAACATCCTCGGAAAGGAGACCCTGTCGTGGTTTAACCTCAGCCAGCAACTAGAACCATGCAGCTGCTCGCTCACCCACCCCCTCTTTCCATCCACCCCCAAGAAGGGTGGGGAGAAGAGGAGGGGGGGGTGGGAAGGAAGGGAAAGGGAGGAAAAAGAACAACCTCACAGGTTGAGATGAAGACAGTTTAATAAAAACAAAAACAGAAAAGGAAAAATAACAATAATAATGGCATGGGTCACTCTCACTGCCTGGTGAATTGGCACTGTCCTGAGCAGTGAGTGTAGATTCCCGCCCCCCACTTATATACTGAGCGTGATGCCTATGGTATGCAATATTTCATTGGCGATTCCATTGTTCTGTCTATGCTTCTGACGGGAAGCTGAGAAAAGTTTTTGAATAGTGTAAACATCGCTTAGCAACAACTAAAACCTATAGGTATTATTGACATTCCTTTCACAGCAATTACTAGAAAGAAAACTAACTCTTTCCCAGATGAAACCAGGACAGACACATTTTCACAAGGGCAAATAAGGGACAGATATACAGCCCATATGGGGCTGAATTCCGGCACCAAAGTTTTGTACAGCAGTACTTCTGTTCTACTGAAGGCTTGGGCAGAGTGAGGAGCTACTCACCCTTAGAGCACTTTTCAGGATTTAAAATTAAGCACTGGTCTTGCAGTGAGTCTGTGAATTTGCTCTTTGTGCATGTGTTCTGTGCTTTCCTCCTCAGCCTTAGAGCTGGGGAGAATGAAGGGTTTTCTTACTATTTCTGTACTGTTTCTGAACATCAGGATAATCGGATATAAGAGGGTTTAAAAGGACATTAGTTAATATCACTGCAATTCTGGAAAACAAAAAACTCACTGTTAGTGACTTCTAAATGACTTTATAAATACCACTGAAGAGGTTTAAGAAAAGTGAACTCCGAAATAGTTTCCAGGGAATAATGTGCCATAAACTCCTCAAAATACTTCAGGGGTAGTATTTTCAGATATAAGAATTAGATGTTACCTATTTGAAATTGAAAAGGCTAAGTATTTTCTAAATATTGCATTTATTTATTTATTATAATTTATTTTATTTTAATGAAGTAGGTTGAATAGTTAACAAATTTTCTTACTTTTTGCCTATGAAGTAAGTGAAAATAACCATAGAAACGCTTGCTATTCTATTGTTACAATTTTCCTGTATTATGTCTATTTGCAATTTGCGACAGCATTAAATCTAAAAGCATCAAACCTGGGTGACATTTTTAGATTAACTGCAAATTTTATCCATAGCTGCAGCAACGATGTTCTAAGTAAGCTGTTTAACCTGATTGTAGTCTAAGTTATATATTGCTGAGGGCTGACTTTTCCCCCTTGCCCAGTCAAGTTTTGTTAACCTGAAAATAGTCTGCCATTTTGAATCGAGCATCAGCTGGAGAAGAGTGTGTTTCTTGCCTGGGGCTCAGATGCCTCCTCCCATTAGTGTTCACACCTCAGCCATCATGTGCCTCTAGTAATCACTGAATCTCACCATTCTTCACAAAGGAAAGTCTATAGGATGGCAAGTTAGTGACTACAAAGAGTGCATTGGTCCCTTTATGAATGAAGGCTAAGAGTTATCAAATAAAAGAAGTGATACACAAAGGAAAGCCTTACAGTTAGCAATGGAAATCACAGATACAATGACTGCCTACGTTTGCTGTAAGAATGAATAAACACTTAATTGGTTTATCTTTTAAAAAACCCCAAAAACCAAGAAAATCCAAAACCAAAATACTTGCCATATTACAGATCTCTCCGGCTCAACAAGAATCTGGAAAAGTGTATGCATCCTCTCTCACCAGTACATACATGTTTTTATGTGTATATAACATATGAAGTGAAAAACACAAGATCTAAATTTAGTGGTTTGAACAGGGAGATCATTTGGATTGTATTCACAGCATTCTCACTGCAAGCAAGATACTCATCTCGGCGTTCTCCAGCTCTGCATTCTCACCTGTAAAACTGAGATGCTGCCTACTTGCAGGCTATGAGGTTCAATCTGCTTATGTTTTGTAAAACATGCAATACACCTCATGAGGAAAAAGCCGAAAGTATTTTTATGGAAAAAAATCTCTGCACATTTGCAAGGAAGAGAAAGAATCCAAAAGAAGCCCGTTCCTCCACACTTGCGTGACTCTACTGTCTTTGGGCACAATCACACCTTTAACAATAACTTTAAAGTCAGTAAAAATCTTTGAGAGATGTCTAAACTTAAACTCAATACACGAGCATAAGTCCTAGGAGAACAAATGAGTTTTACAAGGTGAAACGCCGGACTGACCTTGAACATGAAAGCAAAGCCCTCACTATTAGCACAGAAAAATGTTAGATTCCAAGACTTCACTTGAGAAGCAGAACTAATTAGAGAAGATTAACAGAAATGAAGCATGTAATAGCTGGAATAGGGCATGACTGCGGTATGAAAGGCTGAATCACTGGACCTCTCATTGAGGTCAAGATCTTAAAAACACTAGAATTTTTTTAAAGGCAAGTGACAAGTTTTGCAGATGTTCCTGTGGCAGCTGAACATTCATTGTAACATTCAAGCTGTGGTCTGCACATAGGAGTTTCCCCTGCATTAAGACTGTCTTCATCCGTGATGTCAGGATACGTTTCTGAGCATGGGGGTTTTATTCAGGACCATGTTCACATTCCTACTGCTCTGCAGGGGGTCCTGAAGAGAGTCACCAAGTCTGCACTAGAGTGGTAATACAGTGGAGATTTTAGATTTTTATTTTTTTTATAAAGCTAGTATCTGATTTTTCTGTCCATTTTTTTTTCAAAAGGAGTCTGAGATATACTTTGCAGTCTTCTTCCTCACACTTTCCACTTCCCAATTTTTCCTCTCACTAACCAGCTCCCCACAAACTCTAACGATCCTTTTATTACTGAATGGTAATAAATGTTCCTGACTTGGTCAGACAGCACTTCTGATATACTCCCTGAAATAACTGCTATACCAGTGCTGTAGTAATGGGCTCAGCCAAACTGAAAACGGTTCACATGGAATAGACGGCGTTGGAAGGGACTTCTGGAGGTCGTCTAGCCCAACCTACTTGCTCAAAACTGCATCAACTAGAGCAGAAAGCTCAACACCCATTACCTGTGATATGTCTACTTCTCAGAACTTTCTGCAATGATTTTATTTTTGGGAAGCCAGATTTACTGTAAGCATGCGTAACCACATGCCTGTGGTTAATGGAAGTGTTGGTGCTCATCAGTGATTGCAGAAAAGAAGCAGTCACCCATGAAGACCCGGAATTCTTGAGGCTGATTCAGAGCCATGGCATAAAAGATGTGCAGGGTTAAAAGAAGACAGGAAAATCAGTCTCTCAGCTCTCTGGATGTTTGCAGTTATGTTAATAAAAGTAAGGGAAGGGTTCCCCTGTCTGTAGAAAAGTTGACACAGCATGTCTGAAACTGAGGCACAATTAAATAGTGTTGGCAAGTTGTTATCTGCGTTTCCTCTAGAACAACATGTTTCTGTGCTAGCCCAAAGAAGCAATGATGCAATCCAGCATGCAAACACATTTCTGATTACTGCTTATCCATAGCACAAAAATCCCTGTAAAGTGTAATAACAGTCTCCATTTGCTTTTAGCAGTAATGAAGAATGCAGTTTCCTCAAAGTTTAAGAGCTAGGATAAAATGAGCAGAGGTCATTGTTGTCAGCCAATCAAATTCTTTAATTAAGATTAAAGGATGTAGTCCTACTTCTGATGCATCTCAAGTATCTCAAAAGGCATCATTCTCCTTCTACTTGAAAAGAAACTCTTGATTACAACCACAAACTTTCTGCTTATGGAAAGCAAAGCCATACTGGTCCTGACTGGACACAGCATGGCAACATCTTCACTGAAACGAGTGGACTATCAAAGTTAAACCAGAATAACTAAAACTGAAATCAACTCTGCTGAATGCTGCTCATGGAATATCAGAAGTACCTACAACATACATATATCTTACTGCACCAAAACCATTGTCAGCTTGGAGATGATGGTTGGGAATACTGCAAGCTATTTTCCTCAGTCACCAGGCAATAAGAATGCCTACAGAGATCTGTGGGAACAGAAAGCGCCCATATGAATCTATGAACTGGTGGGCACTTCCCCAAACAAAATATGGTATCTGAAGGAGTGTTTATGGCTTTTAGGCTATAGTAGAAGTGATGTAGTAGAAGTAGATCTGGTTTTGTTCTGCTGTGTGCGCAGAACTGAATCTTATTCCTTTACTTCTTTCCATCACTTGTCAGATCATTAGGTCAGTCTGTTTGCTGGAAATATTTTTATCCAGATTCTTCAAAGGTGTTCAGTGCCAATCCTTCCTTCTCCTGTTTAATCCCATGAAAGTTTTGCTCCCAACACCTCTCAGTCTTGTCACTTCACTGCCATGGACAGTGGTGGAAGTTCTGAGTTGTCTACTCATTCTTCAGAAAATCCAATGTTCTTTGGGAACGGCCTTTTGAATGTGAAAATGGCAATTGATTTTAGTCACTTTACTCTTCTTGTACTTTTCCATGAGCGCCAAAATGGGTAGATGTTAGACTAAATTGAATCAGACATTTAAGACATACTCAAGAGAGAACAGAGCAGATAGTTCTTGTTTTATCAAGCAGAGGGCGTTTTTACATGGACCAAGGCTTGCAAAATGTTCAGTACCATTAGTAGTGAATAAAGAATTACAAATGTCAGCTGTGTTTAATGTGAGAAAAGGGATGGGTTTAGCTAGAAAGTCTGAATTGGTGGGTCCTACAAAATGTTGGCCAGACATTTTCTTTTTGCAGTTGCAGTGTAAAGGCACCTATTTGCATTCTGCTGTCATGGTATATACTGCTCCAAATATATATACAGAGAGTGATCAAAGAGGCTTGGAAAATCATTCCCACAAACACATTTTTCAAAGTTTCCTACGTTCTAAGGTAGGAATCAAGGTGGAGCTTTACTTTCAACATTGTTTTAACTTCTGCTTTTTAGATTGAGCAGGGACAGGAAGAGCCCACAAAGGCCTTATGCATTTTTACCCCATTCAATAGCTCTGATGTAATCTTTGATATATCAGTGTCATTCTCTGGCTTCTTCTCTCCCTGTCATTGCTTATTTCTTTTGTTATGCCGCCTCTGTTTGCTTATCTTACAAGATTGGTGCCTTCTCTCTTTGTACCTTATCCATGACACTATCAAAGGAAGGAAAGGGGCTGCTGGAGAACAGCAGGTACAGTTAGGACTTCTTTACACTGTGTCAGTCCTCAGCAGTGGTTTTGCCCTTCTTGAAGCTCTTGTAGTCAGCAGACTCAAAGATGAACTATGTGCCATGTGGCCATATCTTGGCCATTGCAATTGAATTGCATCTCATGTGGCCCATAATTAACATTTCCAGAACTCTGTATGTAATTCTCAGCTCCAGTTTACTCTTCCACCCCACCAAAATGGGATCACCAGCAGATTGCTGTGGTACATTTAGTATCGCCTGCTTGCATTTAAGAGAGACACCCTGGAAAGACACCTGTATAAATAACAAGGTATAGGTAGCTGGGTGCAGACAGAACTCCTTTTTGCATGCTTTGGGCCAGCTCTGATGCAGGTGCCATTTAGCTGAATTAGCACAGCACACTGCCTGATCTAACATGCTCTGCCTCTCAGCACGAGCTTGAATTCAGCACAGTGCTAAAACAACTACACCATTTCTGCATCAGAGGTGGCTGATGTCCAAGCAGCAGCAAGGTGATGTGTATTAGTTCAAACATACTCTCAGGGGCTCTCTTTCCAGCTGTTAGGAGGTTGGTGAGTTATGCTGCAGGCTTTTTGCTGATAACAGAGCCTGATCTCTTCTTTCAGCTGTGTGGACATTTGACCGTGTTCAGATTCAGGGATGGTCAGCCATAGCGGGAGCAGTACCACAACTGCTTTCTAAGTACCTACAAATTGCCACAAAGCTTAGCAAAACACATCTCAAGCTACTGCTGTATACAGATGTCTTTTCAAGGCTATATTATTACAGTGAGAGTTTTGGATTCCCTGCCATGAGTAATCCGTCAGTGCAGGTTACTTAAATTGCGGTTGCTTGGATCCTCGCAGACTGATGACTGTCTATCTTTCCAAGTCCTTGCTTTGGCTTCCTGTCAAATTACATTGTTTTCAAAGTCCTCTAGCTCACATTCAAAGAAAGGAAGAAATGTGTGTCAGTCAAATTCAGAGCTGGGGCCCTCCTTGTGGAACAAAGAGCTAATAATGTGCTCTGTACCATCCCTCTTAGAAACCCCAACAGGGGAGAACAGGAACTGTCAAGGGAAGAGTGTGACCAATGTATGCTGCCTTTCATCTACTCCTACGGCTCCCCTCGCAGTCTGAATGTGAATTTGAGCAGCCCTGGGCTTAACTGCTTCAGAGGGCAGTCAGCCTTTGGTAGTCCAAGAATATAGGAAAACAGTGGTACCTCTTGGAAACTGTCCCCAAAGGAAAGGTCAGGCCGTTGTGTCCATGGCTAGTACTTAGGTTGGGGTACCCAGGTTAGTTTGTTTACCCACAAACTTGATCTTGACCTCAATCACTGTGGTTGAGGGCACTTCGAAGGAATGCATCCTGTCTGCAGACTCCCTGACTAATGCAATTAAAGATGCTTTGTCTGTCTCATTATTCAAGGAAAGGTTAAGGGAACAGAATTCCAGTATGCTCAGCCTTGGGCAGGCAAGCAAGAGCAGTAAAAAGCAGCAAGGAGTTTCTCCCCCGAGCATCCACCCCGGCCACAATTATTCAAGCACAGCACTTCCCAGCACAGAAGGATGCACCAGGCAAGTGCCCTGATCCTTAGTTGCTGGAGCAGGGACACTGTATGCAACGGGTTAGCAGCCCATGCCCCTTTTCTACCCACAGAAATATTTAGCCCTAGAAATATTTTGATTTCTGTCCCCGCTGGTAAGATTTCAGGCAGGCAGAAGCTGCCCTAACCCTGAAGTTGCAGCAGCAACTGCAGCTTTGCTTTGTTGATGCCTGGAGAGGAGCGCGTTTTGCTCAGCCTGGAGGAGTCCTTTAGAGCTCCAGTGGCAGCTGCGTGGTGCGTGTCACCGCGTGTCAGGCTGCCTGCCGAGAAGTGTTGTCAATTGGAGTATTTGTCAAAAGACAGATGCAATTTCCTGTTGACCCATTTTATGGGTGAATAAAATATAATCAATATAAACTAAATGTAAGAATCTCATTGGAAAAAGGTTCATCTGGTTGGGTTGGGGTTTTTTTTGCTATTTGCTGGTGTGAGAGGGCTTTTGTACATTCTGGCACTGTGAACGGCTGAGGAAACAGAAAAGTACAGTGAGAAATGATTAAACATGTCAGTCTCTAAAACCAACAAATTAATCTGTAATATCAATCTAAAAAATAATATGTACCATTTATCTATTTGCTGCCTACTCTCTGTGACTCTAGATGAGTCAATTAGGTTTAAAGACTTCCCTTAGAAAATGTAAATATCAGGACCTTTTTTCCTTTTTGGGACACCACAAAGAGCAAAGGGAATAATCAAGGTTGCCTGGAGACTGAGGCATTGTCTAAATGATTTTCTTAATGTTGAGATGTGAATTAGAAAAAAAAAAAACAAAAAATAGAAGTATCCTTGAGAGGTCTTTGGCTGCAAACCCCTGTAGGCAGGATCAACGGCACTTAGATTGCTATTTCTTGAATTTATTTATTACAGGGAATGTACTGAATATCAGGAGTTAAGGAAAATGGACTAACACATATTCTTTTATTGCTTGGTAGCTGGCAGGACATATACGTATATTTTTTAAAACGTAATGTTTTATAAATTATTTTTATTCTCCTAAAAATAAAATCTTAAACTTCTCTTAGATGAAGCATCAGAGTGAAGACTCCTAGAACAATGTTAATTTGTTGTAGCATGTCCAGAAAGGCCACTTAAAAGAGTTTTCTAGCAATTTCCCGATATTTGTTTGGTGCAGTAGGTTCCAGTCTTGCTTCGCCTTTTTATATGGAGTGAGAAGCTGGCCGTAAAATTTAGGTTGAGCAGGCAATCCATGTTTTCCGTTCCTTCTCAGGTTTTTTGACCATGAACATTATACTACTAATAATCCATTCATTAATGATATTTTCTTGCATCATACTGCCAATATACCCAGTATACTCAAATTGCAAGTAAAAAGATTAGTGATTTGACTCAAAAACCTGGAAATCAAACTACATGATCTCTAGCATGGTGGGTGCTATCTATTCCCATCGAAATGAGTGCCTTCAATAGCCAAAGTGCTTATTTAAAGCCTAGGGTACCAAAAATTAAGAGTAGGTACTCGATGTCTCAAAGAATGACAGTGAACTATTTTCTAACTGTAATTTAGGCAACAATTTTGTTGTTAATGCAACAAAGGGGGCTGGGTTCAGGGCTGCCTTTGTTTTGAACAGCAGATAATCCCCAGTTGTGGTGCAGGAGGGAAAGGAGCCATCTGTTGCCCAGCCCAGGAGCTGTGCCTGAGCTTCCCCGAGCCTCAGTGCCACCACAGCCCTTGGGGCGAGTAGGGACACGTGCTTCTCTGGGGCTCCACCACCTGAGATCTCCACAGATCACCCCCAGGGTGGTGCTGACTGCCCTTCGTCTGTGTAACGCCAGCTGTGCAGCAGCAGTCTAGACAATCTCTGACAGATATTTATCTAACCCATTCATTAGAAAGTTCTGATACCGAGATGTAATTATCCTTCAATCGGGAAAGTTCACTTAAATCTTCCCTTCTGCATGTGGAATCTATTATTTTGCAGAGCCTGCCCTTCCAAAGGTCACAGGGAGCAACCGATCTCATCGTTTTCCTTGATTGCCATTCAATTTTGTGTAGGTGAGACTGTAATCGTGTCCTCCCTCAGGCTTCTCTTCCCATTACCCTTTCTCACAGGGCACATCTTTCTAAATGTCTTCCTATTTTTGCTGTCCCTTTTCAGCATTTTCCTAATTGCCTCTCTTCCACTCACAGCAGCACCTAAAACTAGATATAGCCAGTACTGAATAGTGGATTGATTACCCTCCTGTGTCTTACATGTCATTTTCCTGTCAACACATAATAGCAAAATATTTGCCTTTCCATATAGCTTTTCAATAGCAAGTACTCAATTTGGCCATCAAGATTTGAGCATAGTCTAAACAGTGTTATTTTTTTTCCTGAGTTTCCTCCTGCAGAGAGTAAAAGATGTAGAGAGCTGCACTGGGACAGGACTCCCCAGATGTCCTAGGTTCATCCAAAGTAACACAGGGGAAAAAAAAAAAAGTGGATGAATAGATATAGATGTAAACTTTGCGTTGAGATACCTTTGACAGGTATGACACGCTTTAACATTCCAGTATCAGTTTCTTCAGTACATTGTCACTGATGCCGCACAACGTATCAGTGTTTCAACATCTGTGCAAGGTCTGTGCTGCTGGTTGAGCACGAGTGATAAACCCCCCCTTTTGCCCAACCTCCTTTCTTTCCCATCAGACTCTTTCCTAATAGGTCATTAGTCACAAACAACACCCGCTTATAGGGATTGATCATTGCCCTTGCTACAGACTTCCCTCTCCTTGACCGTGAACACATCATTCAGTGTTTTATCCTGTATTGCCAAAATCAATGTCATTTGAGGGCTAAATTTTCAAAGATGCTGATTTCTTGCATTGTAATTTCTGGATGACTAATACAGGGTGTGGGGAAATGCTTAACCTCCAGAGGTTCTCAGTCTCGACAGTTCCCATTTCACAAAGCGCCCAGCAGAGAGGTTGTCTGTAACCTGGTACTCTTGCTCTGCTACTGGAATGGTAGGTGTAGCACCGTAAGAATATGGGTGTGGTTGGGATGTTATTAATGTAACTTTTATGCAAAGGGATCCATCTTGCAGAAGTTAATTCCTTGTTTAAAAATTACAGGGTTACTACTTCACATTCTTAGGATTTCTTTTGATTACAGAGATGGAGATGTTATCCATAGTAAAATATATAAATGAAATGGAAAAAACAAGCCCCGACACCCTTACAATTGGGTCAAGAAGCTGTTGCTTTAAACTCACTTAAGATGATGGCAAACATCTGAAAGATACTTCATTTTTGATACGATATCGATGCAACGTATGACAGCTAGGACAGAGGGAAAGCTGCGGGGCTCCTGGTGCTTGTGCTCAGACGATGCTGATTGCAGCTCTGACAGGCACCGCGCTCCACAACAGGCTAATGAGGATCTGCTGAAGTACCGAATCTGCTATGAACTCATCAAATGTGCATCCTAACAATACTTTGCTGGAAAGCTACTTGCATCATCTGAGTGTGCACGAGGGATGAGCAGCATGAGCAAAACCACAAATCTCTTTATAAGTAGAGCTTTATTCCTAACACAGTAATTAAGCAGTAATTAGAAGTGGTGTGAGTAATGGGAATAGTTGCAGTAAATTAAAAGATCTTGTCCATGGGGAAAAATTGCATAGCGCCAACATCTCAGAGGGGCGGAAAAGGGGTGCAAGTAAAGCTCAGATACTTTGCTCACATTAACAGCAATAGCAAAGTAAATTCCACTCTTAATTTATGAACGTTTGGGGGAACTGTTATGAAGTAAACAGTATTTTTTTCAGCTCTGCTGAAAGGTCATGAACTCATTAAAATGGAGAAAGATAGTTTTGAAATTACAATATTTTTTTACTGAATTTTTGCTAAAAGGAAAAGAAGATAATTCTGCATTAGTGATAGTTAATCAATTGTAAAGCCCATTTAAAAAAAAAAAAAAAGGTAAGTTGTTGGATTAAGATAAAAGATTCTGAACTTGCACTTGACCCTAGACGGAATTCTGAACTTGGACTTGACCCTAGACGGAATCACTTCCAAAACAGATGCCTAAAGATACCTGTATTTATCGTAATCTCTCTTCCTCTGTTTCTTAAGCAACTCTGCCCAGAGTTATATGCTGGCAATTCCTGTTAGACAATAATATGGCAGCAATTAGTTATCAATGTTCTGGATTTGGGACATACTTCCTGTCAACTATTGTACATAATGGTTCATGATCCCTCCTCATACAGAGCTGACGATCTCTGGATGCCCCCCAGATTAATTTTCTGTAAGTAGTTCATTTGGTATAATTTGTGGAAAGAAATTACCTTTGCAAAACACTATACAAAACCAACTTGTATTGAGGGCTTGCATACAATACTGGTACCCGTGGGCACAAGGCATAAATGGGAGTGTTGACTGACAGCTGGCTGAACAGGAGCCAGCAGTGTGCCCAGGTGGCCCAGAAGGCCAATGGCATCCTGGCCTGCATCATGAATAGCATAGCCAGCAGGGCTACAGAAGTGATTGTCCAACTGTACTCAGCACTGGTGAGGCCGCACCTTGAGTACTGTGTTCAGTTTTGGGTGCCACAGTATAAACACATTATGGTGCTGGAGACGGTCCAGAGAAGGGCAACAAAGCTGGTGAAGGGTCTTGAGAATAAGTCTTATGAGGAGCAGCTGAGGGAACTGAGATTGTTTAGTCTGAAGAAAAGGAGGCTGAGGGGAGACCTTATTGCTCTCTACAACTACCTGAAAGGAGGGTGTAGGGAGGTGGATGTTGGTCTCTTCTCACAAGTTGCAACCAATAGGACAAGAGGAAATGGCATCAAGTTGCACCAGGAGAGGTTTAGGTTAGACATTAGGAAAAACTTCTACACTGAAAGGGTTATCAAAGACTGGAACAGGCTGCCCAGGGAAGTGGTTGAATTGCCATCCTTGGATGTATTTAAAAGCTGTCTGGATATGGTGCTCAGGGACATGGTTTAGAAGTGGGCCCCGTAGAGTTAGATAATGGTTGGACTTGATGATCTTAAAGGTCTTTTCCAGCCATAATTATTCTATTATTCTAATTTGCAGATAGGTACCGCTACCTTCACATAAAGGGAACAGGAAAGACTACTTCACATACTCACGATTGCAATTTTAGACAAAGCCTCAAACTCTCTCTGTATATAAAGAGTCCCTTGGCAAAAATAATTGGTTCTGTGTAGTCTGACATCTTCTTCGTGTTTTGTGTTTTGGAGATTGCAAAAAAAAAAAAAAAGGAGGGAATTATGAAATAGTTATATAATACCATATAAGAATTGAGTACCTATGGGTTGGAGAAACTTTTTGGTATACAAAGTAATGACTGGCAATGGAAAAATAATTAGTATATTTTGTCTGATTTAACTTTGCACCAGTAAAATAAAATCTACCAGTGTCAGCAAAACAGAAATTTCCAACAGAGAAAGAGGCACTGGATAATTAAGAAGAGAAGGTTCAGCTTTCTTTTAACTGATTCATAGCTCCATCAGTAAGCCAGTGTGAGAAGGAAACAGCCTGTGGAACGTGTGTTTTGCAGAGCCCTGAGAGACATGTAGCACGTGAATTTGGGGCTACAATTTGCCCACACCTTTCCACAGGCTTGCTGTGTTGTAGCATAGTTGTGGTGATGATCTCTGTGGTGATGTCAAGAAGACAGAATGTGAATTAGGATAAACATTGCCTGTCAGCAGAGAAATCCTGCCCCTGGGTGGGTGTACAATCTCCACACCTTCACCAGCAGCACCCCCTCACCTCAGGGATATGACAGTACCAAACATCAGAGCAACCTGATGGATGCTCCTGCCCCAAGGCTGGCCAGCATACAAACAGAGAGGCATCAAGGGCTCTCCACCAGGCTCATTTTTACCATGCCAAGAAGGACTAAGCCCACAATCTTTTTGGAAACGTAACTTTGCAGGATGGAACTGTGCCTGTTTTTTTATCAAGTACATGTATTTCTGAGCACCCATATTCGTATTTGTACAGGCGTTGCACCTGACAGCATCACATACTGGGGCTCCAGTAGACTAAATTAATTACAAATAGTCTTTCCAAAAGCATTTTATACAACTGGAATAAAAAAAAAATAAATTAGATATTGTTTGTAGGAAGGCTGTAATTTGCAGGTTGAAATCCCTGTTGCTGTACAGGGATTGTGTTGTTAGTAATAATAACTGTAAAATACCCTTTTTACTTATCCTGGGGATTTGAAAGGAACCACAAGTGACAGGACTATGCTCTTTAATACCTTACTCTTCAGCTTTATAGAAGATTTATGTGCAGCCAGAAGACTTAAATAAAAGTTTACCATTAGTTCAACATTTAGTGTGGTACAGGAATTAAAGAAGAGTTTCTCATGATATATTCAAAAAACCACACAGGCTATTTTACAAATAGGAGGGTGCAAAAATATTTTGAACGACTTTGTATTTCTTTTTAGTTCAACGTATTCATGTTATGCCATAGTAGAATATTTTGTTTTCATGTAGCAACATTCCTGAAAAATGCTTTAATTTCATTGCAACTGTTACTACAAGATCTACTGTTTGTATGGGGCACTTCCCAGTGTAGGCATACCTCTATTCACCTCAGGAAAATGGATGAGCTGAAAAAAAGTTATATGCGGGGGTGTTTTTAGGAAGCCTTGGTTTCTAAATACTATTTATTTCCCAAGCTGTTTAGAATAAATATTTATAAGGAAGTCTTTAAGCAGGACCTAAGATTAGAATCCTTTGGGGGAAGACAAGTCCTTTACATTGATTTTAAAAATATAACGGCTGATACAAATTTTATAAATATCAGCAATCATCTTCGTTCTGTTTTATCCTGAGCTTTTTTATCTCGGTCTTTCTCAGCTTTAATTTTTAAGTAAGGAAGAGATTGCAGTCAATACTTCTGCTTCTATTTCTGTTTTATCTGTTCACGGTTATGTTTTTATTAACAAAAATTGTTAGCAGTTTCAAATGGCATACAACTTTCTGGAGAGAAAATACCTGTCAAGATCATTAAATGCACTGCATCAATAGATACAGATATGTTCCTGAGCCCGATTTCGGCTCCCGCTGTAGCTGCTCCATCCTGGTATATCAATTTGTATCACATCAGTTTGCGACAGACACAAATCTACCTGAGAAGGAGAGTCCTCCAATGCTGAAAAGCCTCTTGTTTGAGACTGGCCATATGGCCATAACCCAGAGAAAACTCATGCCACATCTGAAATGTCATCCCAGCCAACTGTGCTAAGGGAAAGGCACAAAATGACATACAACTACTTTTCCTTCCTTTGGCATCCTGCATTAAGCAGAGCTCACCCAAGACCCCAAGGTCAAAGATAAAACTTTTGTTTCTTTTCTTTTTTTAACTGATTCTTGGGGGGCTGTTTTCTTGTTTACATTCTAGCAATGTTTTCTTTCTCTATGATATTGTTAATGTGACCTTTTTAATTTTAAAAACACTTAACTTTTTATTCCATTTCCAAAGCTTTTATATTTTGTTTTAATTTGCCTACCTCATGTACAAATGAAATTTTCTTAACTAACACTATTCCTGTTACTTTCTTTTAATTAGACAACAGGCTCTGTCTCAGAGACTTTCTGGTTGTTCATCCTACAGTATACAGATTTTAAAAATTGCTTTTTGAAAGTGGAAGATCCATTCTCATTTCTTTTTCGCTATATGTCCTGTTGTGAGTTAATTTAGAAAGAATATTTTGGCTTCCCTGATTCACATCAGTACATCCCCAAAGAAGACGACTACTAGGATAAAACAGTGTTTTTATGACATTCTGTATTTTCTCCTATATCTTAAAGTATGGGGGTTTTGGGTTTTTTTTCAGTGCTGGTTGATCCAACTGCATCTGTTTGCTTTTCAGACTTTAATTTATGTTGGGCTGTAAACTGTCCAAGTAACAATTTGAGTGATGCAGCAACAGAAGGTGACCCAGATTACACAACACTGTACGCTAATGCCAAGTCTTCTTGTTTAATGGCAGCTGCTCAAAGCTTTGTCTTATTGTGATTCACATTCAACAGACACAAATCAAACACGCTCCTCAGACAGACACACATCCCGCCTGTCTTCATTTTAAACATGTTCAAGAGCTCCTGCTTTTCATAAACATATATCAGCCTCACCAGCTGAGGCCATTTAGCCTCCTTGGCTTGTATTTACTCTCAACCATCTGACAAAATTATCAAGGAAACCCATTGTGACTTCCAATATTTTGCATACTTCTGTTTATGTGGAAGTTTGCCGAGAATATTTCTCTATAAAAATAGTTGGACTTTTATACTCCCTCATAATGGAGATATTTAGAACACCAAATATATCACAGTTGTTTAACAGCTGATTTCTCTAGAGGTTGTAATTAAAAATGCTTATATAATGAAGCAGTGGGTGCTACTAAAATACATAACATGAACAGCATCAGCAAAGGATACATTAGTCTAGATTTTAATCAGATAGGTTTAAATTTACTGGATGAATAGTATCAAAACGCAGACTTTAAAGTATAAGTACAGTTTTAACAGAACATTTTATTGCTGTACTTTCAATACATGAATCAAGGTATTAAACATGCTTTCATTCTTCATTTAAAAAAAAAAAGAAAAGTTTAAGCATAAAGATCAGGAAAGCTATCATGCAACGAGTTCATACAACTTAGTTTCATGGACAAAATCTTTTTGGCATCTCCATCAAATTTTTAAAGCCTTCTGACAACAAAAGCTTCCTGTTAGAAGCGCACGTCTAGCCATCTACCCAGAGGACATGTCAGAACAATAAGAAAAAGCGCAAATCTTACTTTTTAAATGAACGAGCAGCAAAAAACTGAGGTAGAAGATGAGTAGAGAGTTAATTCTTGAATGAGCCATATTCATCTTGATAGGACATCCTCCGCGGAGTTGTCTGTTGTCCAAAGGGCTGGTGCTGATGCTCACTGCTTTCTCCTCATCTCTGAAACTAAGGTAATACCCAAGGCACCCAGTCCCCTACAAGCCATCTTTGCCTGTGCCCCCCATCAGCCTGTTCACTGCAAACCTACAGACTTTGATTCAAAAGGCAGTTGTGCTTGTTAAGGTTTTACTTTGGCAGGTCCGAGTGATTTTTCAAACCTGGTGCAGATTTGTCTGCGAGCTGGACTGGAGTCTTCCCCCGGCTCTCTGCTGCAGAACCGTGCTGTGAACGGTGCGCTCTGCCTGCCTGACACCGCGCAGCTCATAAGGCACAAAGCTCTTTCAATCTTTCAAAATGCATCACACGTTATCTTCTACTAACCCTCCATTACATCACACTCCTCTTGGTTCGTAATATAAACACTTTGTGCTTTCTTGCGTGAAGTCAGCTAACAAGCACTTTCTGCTTACTGCATTTTTCTGTATCTTACCTCATTAGCACATGAAGTAAAAAGATGAAACGTCCCCATTCTCAATCTTTTTTGTTAGATATTAGCCGGTTCTCTTCCACAATCTTTTTATGTTGTTTTGTTTTCGTTGTTATTGTTTATGCTGGATTTAAATGCTTTTGCCAGCACTAAAAAGCATAATAATTAGGAGCTGGCACAGGTCCTGTGGGCTTCATCAGGTTGTGTTGTAATTTTGAACTGCCCGTAGAGAAACCAGTCAGTTACAGATTCAGGAGGTAAGATCAGTAAGAGAAGGGGATGGGGACAAGGGATGGACTCCATTTCTTTCTAGCCAGAGCTGGCTGGTGCTGGTGCAAGTGCAATGAGTCTGCCCGTACTCGGGGGAGCTTTCCCCAGCGGCCACGGCAGCACAGCACTGTGGCTCTTCACCGCTGCACGGCACAGGCAGTGCCCTGTTTCTGCCCAAAGGTGTCTTGGTGTCTAATGCCTCATCTGTTGATTACAGCTTTGTTCACAGATTCTAAAGCCTCGGTCTGGGCTAGCAGAAGGGAAAAGGACGGAAAGCAGTGCCAGCCCCAGCAGCCATGTTCAGATACTACCATCCCCGTACAAACTTTGGCCTTCTGGTGCCTTACAAACCCAGGCATTCAGTTTGTATGTTTACTACGGGTAAGCTATACCATAACAACGATTGCTGTAGCATCATTCAGGCTCTGAGGCCAAGACATGAGCTGCCGATCTGGCAGTCAATCTCCTCTTTCCATCATCTTCACTTCTACCAGCCTTTCTGGCCCTTGGCCATCAGGGCTTCTCGCTCGCTCTCCTTGCCACAGTGCAGAGACCAGGTGTTCCCAAACCCAGGAACAACCCTGAAAAATCTGCTCGGCCTTTGCTTTGTTATAATACTGTAAAACAGGTAATGCTTAATAAATTTGGTATTGTCTTTTGTCCTTGACAATTCAGTGGAATCTTAATCTCCAGTTCAGGAAGCCTTTGATAATGCATTTAATTTTACACGTACACTTAACCGAACTAAGCACAGAGTTGAAGTCAAGCATATGCTTAAGGCCTCAGGTGAGTAGGGACCAGACTGTTCATGCCAACATGAATTTACGACGGTTGTTTATAATGGGTAGGTATTTTCACGTCCACCCTTTCAGCTCAGTGAACTGAAAAATTTTAAAATTTCTCCTGCTGCCAGGCCCTTCCTTCTTTCCCGCCTCCTTCATGTGCAACTGCACTCACCCACTGATAACCTTGTGGCACATCTTTTCAGACTCTCTTCCGCTCCTCCTGGCACCAGGACCTCTATGGCCTCTGCATCTCAGGAGGCCTCCACCCACCCTTCCGCAGGCTGAGCACCAGCCCGGGACCCTCCAGCTCCTCTGAGCCCCCCCCCCGGCTCTATTCTCCAGGGGGCTTCAAAGAGCCCTGGTCTCTCCAACGGCAGGATTTCTAGGCTGGATTTCCTGGTCAAATGTCGTGAATTATGAATAGGACGATGAACGGGGTTCCTGGCAGGAAGTACTTAGATAACTATGAAGTTAAATATAATTTAATGGCTAATTGTATTTTTCAGCTCTTTCTCTTTTAGTAATCCCCTTTGTTTCATATGTACACTTATAGTTGTTTGGATGTTTTCCTCTCCTTGCCATCTGTCTATTTAGTTTCTGTTTGAAATTATCTAGTAAAATATATAAGCATTACAACATGAACATGAAAATACTATTCCGCCGTCTGGGAATTCTTCTGTTGGGCTAAATTATACAGTTGAGCTCAGTGCTGATTGCCTGGTTTAAGTGCATTATTATTTAGGTTTGTTACTATATAAGTTACTTAAAAGAACAACATTTTCCATTACAATTCTGAAAACGTTAAAAATTGTTTTTGTGGAATTAGTCTCCATTAACAGGAGTTTGATACTTTTTATGGTTGTTATAACTGCTGATTAAATTAATTTCACTTTTACTAGGGAAACACTGTGTACTAATCTCGAAGTTTAAAATTGCGGAAGAAGGCATACTTGAATCAATTTTTAGAATATATCTGGTCTGAAGACTTACAGATTCAATATACCAGTCATTTAAAAAAATAAATCCTTTGAATATTTAAAGGTAAAGAGCCAAGATTCTCGATACGACAATATGAAGTTTTCATTTATGAGGAATATATGGTAAGTACTGCAATGAAGCAGTCACACCTATTAAATCTGGATGCTTTTCTGAAAGTTATTCAAGTATGTGCAAAATCTGTGCTCTGAGCAAACCTTTGAGTCCTCAGACATAAAGATATGCCACCAATCTGAGAACATAACTATATTGTGTAAACACATGTGTTGACATATGAATTAAATAATTTGCCAAGTAACCCTTTGGCTAATCCATATAGCAAGTGTATGAACAAATACTAGGTCTTTTGAAAGTTCTTAAGATAGAACTGCTTTCAGGACAGCCAAAAGAGCTGCTTTTTCACCCTGTTTAATTCTTAGCTCTGCATTTCTCAATGCCTATTTCAAATGTTTCTTCTTCTTCATGAGCTATTCATAACCCAGAATTCAATGGGGAGCAAACCAAATTAACTTCTCACTGCCCCAATTCCTTGAAGTTGCCTAGAGGAGAGGGTCTGAATTTCTGCAGTGCTGGTAATTCATGAGTATCATTTGTACACAGTGAAACATAACATCTAAATGTGATTTCCATACTTTCTCAGTATAGCTTAGATTTGATGAGATTCTGCAGTCATATAAGTGAGAGGCTGTGCCATTTTCTCAGGGAAAAAGGGTTTGCGTTGCCATTTTCTTTCACTTAAGTGCTGCTCTTTTCCATTCTGATTGCTTCTTTGCAATAATTACAGTGCGGTGTGGCATCAGACTATACTAGTCAGTGTCATGTCTTCTAAAATATTTTACTGCAACTCTGGCCAACAAACTTCGTTATTTAATGTCTTTTGTTGCCTGATATAAGCACTGTTTTCAACTTTCAAATGACAGCATTACTAATTAATTGTGATTCTTCTGCCTCTCACTGCTAGGTATGTTTTTTTCTAAATGTTCAATGTTGCTCCAATTTAAAGTGCAATTTTTATTGATGCTATCCTATGCCTTCTAGGTCAAATACAATTATAGGTGATTTTCTTAAGTAATTGGTATTTCTTTTCCAGTCTTTAAAATGTTACGGTAGTTTTAATCTAAACGATAAAATGAACAGAAATTAGGACAGTTAAATAGTTCATATAAAGTGTAAAATTCCCCTGAGAGTGGAAGATGTGAGTTTACAAAATGCTTGTTGCTGACTAACCTGAAGCTTTTATTAAACCCTTTTTGTTCACTGGCAATTAAAACCACGGTAATTAGGTAGGAGCAGGTGGGTGATTTCATGGAAGGATGAAAGAGTGACTGAGCTAAAGATAATATTGCCTAGAGACGTTGTGGATGTGCAAAACTCAGCTGGACAAGGTCCTAGGCAACCTGTTTGAACTGGACCTACTTTGAGCAGATGGTTGGACTGGAGACCTCTGCAGGTCCCTTCCTACCCATATGATCCTGTGGTTCTCTGAATATAGCATCAGGTTTTCTGCACAAGCTCCAGCCTATATTAGTGTAGTCCCCAGTTCTGTATACCTAATGCAGAAAGCTTCTGCTTTATAAAACAGTGCTTATTTTTTCCTAAGACCTTTAGCTTTTCTTGCTAGCATTCAGCAGCACTCCTTGTTTATATCTTCTCCCAAGTTCTTGCAGAATTTCATCACAGATATGTGCCACTGTTCACCATTGGGAGAATTTCATTTTATGAAAAAGTATGAGCATGAAGTCACTCACGTCTGACATCGTGTTTTGGGCATTAAAACACATTCTTAATTATTTATTGAAAACTCATGGAGTTTGCTAGAACAATGGACTTGATTAGATCATCTTCCTGTTTATGGTACTTGTACCCTCCTTATGAGACAGCTCATAGATAGCATTTTTTTTTTTACCTTGTAGCTCTTTGGGTAATTATGAATGAACAAACCGATTGACAACAGACAAACCAATGTGAATAAGGGCTGGCTAAACAGTCTTGTGGGTAGGGAGTTGTACTGTAACAGAAAGTTATTTACCTCATTAAAAAGCTACTATCTATTTGTATTTTAATTAGGCACCTTGCAACAAAAACAACTATGTGCATTGATTTCCCACAACACTTGCAAAGTTAACTGCCTGTAAGAGACAATTGGAAACTCCCTTGGCCCATGCTTTTCCACAGATAAATATTTTGTGATGATATTTAACTTCTTATGTTAGCATGCAAATATTACTTCTGAGCTTCTTTTTTGTTTGTATTAGTGTGTACGAATCTTTTTTTCCCCTTGAACTCTTGCTTTGCTCTTTTTATTCCCCCCTTAGCCTAAGTAGCTCTTCAAAGCAGAACATTTTCTTCCAGAAGACCCAGCAGAGCACAAGCTTCCAGTTCTGCCAATTTGCAGATTATAAATGCTTTTATGAAACTGAAAGGGTGTATTTGAAAACACAAAATTATTTTGCAAGATCCGCCAAGCCCATTGCTTCCTTAAACGTAATACATTTCTTTGAAATTATGACTACTTTATTACTTCTCCACATAGCCATTTTCCTGCTAATTAATCAGGGTTTTTTACCTGCAAACCTAAAATATAAATTTAACCAGAGATTACAGAAGTGTCAAGTCGATTCACAAAGGTATATCTAATTTTGGACATGACAGAAATGGTGGGAGCGATCACCCAGCCTCTGCTTCCAACTGTATTTTCAACCCCGTGAATCTGAAGCAGTGTTCGCTAGCACCTTCTGCTCCCTCACAGTCAGGTACTAGTTAAGGTGCACGCTGTTCAAATTGTTGCATTTCTGGCGAGGAGTTTAAGCTGTTTGGTTTTCATATGAAGTCTCTCCTGAGTATTTTACACTTAGATAGGCAAAACAAAGCGACTCTGTAAGGTTCGACAGGATTCCCCTGGGACCTGCAGAACTCAATAGCGTATGATTCACTTATCCTCATCTTTGATGAATTTTTGCAAAATAACACGTTTTTACCGTATTGTGTGTGGTTGATATCACCAGGGAAGCAATTCCACTGTCAGATGAATGCTAGGTCAGGCCTTGTCAAGGCAGATGAAAATTTGCAATTAGTATTCAGTACCTTGCTGTTAATGAACCGTCTAATCAGGAAGTTTCTGTCTGTACCAATAATCTTCCTGTGAGCGTCAAGGTTATAGGAGTGCTTGACAAAATGAGGCAAGTAGTTTTTTTACAAAAGCACTGATATATTAAGTGCTAAACAGGTTGTAAATTTACTTTTTACCTCTATGCTTTTCACTTCAGCAGAACAGACATGTTAACAGACTTACAAATCCTCTTTTCATTCTCTTTTTTCTTTCCTTGAGAATGGGATAATTCAGATACCAAACCAGAAAGTCCTAAAATTGTAAGTATTGGAAGTAAATTGAAAACCCCATCTGTTTCAGAGGAGATCATTGTATAGGCAAGCAACAGTTTCAAAGGTATTTGGAAGCAATTTAAACTAGTATTTTCCACCATTTCACCTGAGTGGTTTCAGAAGGAATTCAGACCCAACAACTCCAGCAGGCAACAGCGTAGAGGAGGAGAAAGCAAGAATCAAGAAGGCAGGGTTAGCAACCAAGGCTGGTTGATTTTAACATACATTACATATGTAAACAGTGTACTTTTGGTAAATACTGTGATTGTTCCAGGGAAAGGGAAGGATGATAGTTACAGTTCCATGGAGAGGCTGTGAAGGAGGAGATGGTTCTAAAGCTGTAATTCAAATTCTGGACTTTGGAAATACCCTGTGTTGAGAAAGCTGAAAACCTACTTGGTTTCACAGGCTGAGCGCTGAGCTGGGGGCCAGGAAACTAATTCTTTCCTCTGGTCTGCCTTACTGTGCTCGCAGGTGAGTCAAGCGACATTTGTTTTCAGTGACAAATCATTTTGAGATACTGCAATTTGCAATAGAAATGCAAAACACAGTACTCATCAACAAGTAATGGTTGTAACGGGCAAATAGAGAAGCTTCTTAATTTTTCCTGATCTCTAATGTCCCTTATAATTTTTTTTTCTTTATTCAGTCATTGTATTGACTGTATGAGACAAGGTTTTGAAAAGCATCTGATGATTTGGAGCTCTTTGATTTGCAGGTTTCCAGTTGAAGGATGTGACTTCCAGAAAGTGCGAAGCAAAAATTCCCTGCAGGCATCTCTGAAGTGTCTCAGTGTGGGTCCTGGCAAGTACTAAATTCCTCTTGGAAATCTTGGCCTCTGTGCTAAAGTATTAGATAATGTTATGGGAACAATAGGTAACAGTAAGTGCCCCAAAGGGATATCAAGTTCCTGCTAAGTATTGGTTAAGACAGCATTCATCTTAATGCTAATGCATTTCTTAAAGGCCGCAGTTTTGTACCAAACTAAATCCTGAAAGATTGTCAGTTTGAATTATATTGTTCACAAGGTAAAATGAAATATTCTGGCTTCCAAACTTGTGTTGATTCAGAATATTTCACACCTATTTTAATCACTGGCGGTGATACTGACCTCAGTGAAGATGATATTCATGTTGACATGATGTCACCATGTTCCCGTGCCGGTGAAAGGAAAACGTCCCCTGGGTGGAGATGACACAGCCTGATCCGTAAGCATCATGTTGGATGTGAGAGGGGAAAAGAGTGGTTGTTACTACTGGAATTGATTTATATTCTGTTAGCATCCAGAGGGCCCCTTAAATCACCAGGTGGTTTCTTGCTGAATTAAGTTGCTGAACTGCATCTTAAATTTTTTTGGGGCAGCATGCTGAGATCTTTGCACAGGCTGAATTTCATGCAGCACTTTCTATTTTCCTAGGTATCAAGAATTTTGACTTTTTTTTAAAGTAAAATAAGGCATTTTTATCGTAACTTCTTTGAATACAGTGAAAGCCTGGGTGAACGTGATTGTTGTGCACAGACAGCTCTTGAGAAATCTTGTCTTAGCACCCAGATTAGGACTTTAGCACCGACATTCACCAAACATCGTATTGTGGGACTCAGACTTTTAAATCTGAGCCCCTGAGTTTCTGGGGTACAAGAATTTCTAAGCCAGCACTTCTAAGTTAGTTACCACTATCAGAGAGATACCATTTTGCTATCAGAAACTACATCTTCAATACCTTTATTATAAGCAAGATGTTTTGTCCCATAGAGAAGCACCTATGGGAAAATACGTATTCACAGTAGCAAACAAGACATCCTCACAGCAGCTACCACCCGAAGGTCTGTACGAGTTGCAGAAGCTCCTTGTGTCGGCAAGGTAAGATTTACTCAGCCTTTCAGCTGTGCTCAGAATTGAGGACATTAACCACTGGTGTGGCAGAGCAAGGAGAAGCTCCGTATCCCCACAGGACTTTTGAAGGACTTATGCTTCAGGTCCTCAGCTAACCTACGGGAACAACTCACTTGCCTGAAAAATAGTTGTCATGGTTTAACCCCAGCCAGCAACTAGGACCACACAGCCGCTCACTCACTCCCTGCATGCCATCCCCGCAAGTAGGGTAGGGAGAAGAGGGAGAGAAGGAGGGGAGGAAAAAACTCATGGGATGAGATAAAGACAGTTTAATAGAACAGTAATGGAAGAATAAAGTAATAATAACAACAACAATAATAATAAATAATAATAATGATAAAATATACAAAATAAAGTGATACAACACAAGCTGTTCTCACCACCTGATGACTGGTTGCCCAGCTCATCCCAAGCAGTGATTACAGATCCCTGCCCCGTGGCCAACCGCCGTTTATATACTGAGCGCGATGTCTATGGTATGGAATACTCCTTTGGCCGACTTGTCCTGTCTGTGCTCCCTCTCAGCTTCTATGGGAAGCTGAAAAAGTCCTTGATTTACTGTAAACGTTACTTCGCAACAACTAAAACAGTATGTGTTATCAACATTATTCTCATACTACATCCAAACCACAGCAGCTACTAGAAAGAAAATGGAACTCTATCCCAGCTGAAACCAGGACAATAGCAAACACTGAGCTCTTTTGAAAAGGTGCCCCTGTATGTTGCTCAATGGTAGAAATGAACTGTAGTCTAAAGACACAGCTCGTACACCTCACTCTTTTCTTAAATAAGATTAATCAGAGTAAAATTAAACAGTCTCTGGTCACATCTGACTACTGAAGAATGGATCAAACATGAGCCACGTTAATCCTGACCCCCTCCACTCCTGCAGCAGCAAAGTCAGACTTCAGTATTAATTGAATAAAGTAGATTAATATAACACGTCCTTATATAACACCCTTTTTAAATAAGTGGGAAACCAATAACCCCAAAGTAAATAATTACACCAAATTTCATTTTGACATGGTAATCGCAATTGGCTAATTGGTCAAGAAATGGAATTAACTTTCTGAAGGCTGGGCATGCAGAACTTACTGTAATTACTGTTTGTTATGTTAGAAGCTGTGGAAATAACTAGTTGTTCTGTTATACCTCAAACCAGGACATTAGTCTAGTAGACTGCAGTATTTGTGGTCACTTAATGTGACTTGAACAATTTGGCATTTCTTTAGGACCTTATCCTTCTGCATGTCAGAAGCCACACTGATTCTGAAGATAGCTGTTGCACTTGTAATTCAAGACAGGAAGAAAAATTTTTGTATCTGGCCAGACTTGATGCAAATCTGACACGTTCTTTAGCAATAATAGGAGACAAATTTATCCTCTCACACTTATGATGAGCAAAAGTAAGCACAATTGTTTTGGACTGTATGCCACCATAAATGTGAGAGCAGTTTTCCAAAAACTGAGCAGCAATATGAAGTTAGATGGTGGTCTCTTTAACCATCCTGTCTCTGAAGTGGAACTGGCCAGGAATTTTTGGAGCCTTTTAGAAGGAAGAGGGTGGGGTTTTGTGGTTTTTGGTTTTGTTGTGGGTTAGGGTTTGTTGTTTTTTTTTCAAACTGTCTTTTATTTAAAAATCGCTCAAAAAGATGTTTTGAAAATTTTAAAAGGTATAACCTTCTTGCTATTTTTTTTCCTTTGGACAAGTACGATAATTTTAAAGTGTTTTCAAAAGTTTGAAACCTAAATTAAGCTTCCTCCAACCAAACCTTTCAACTAACCCAAGCCACTTCTTATATAAATTATTTCCAAGGTAATAAACAAATATTAAAGATTTCAATATGTGGTTTGGTTTGGCAAAAGGAAAATATTTTCAGAGGAGAGGAAAGCATTCTTACTCCCAGATTTACTTTGAAGTCTCTTCTCCCTATCTTGACTCAAATAAAATGCACTAGTGTAAGCAGAATTTAAAAAACACTCAGAAGAGGAAAAACAATAGTGGATCTTTAGTATGTGAAGGCACCCAAGGACCTGTCAGCCCTTTCACCACCGAACCTAACAGTTCTCAGAGCACCCACAGTCACTGTGGCTGAGATGGGTGAAGCTGCTCTACTGTTAGCAAATGGAAGTGTCGGACAAAATTCAACTATAGAAAAGGATATGAGCGAGCGTAACTCCTGCAGAAGGAAAGCCTCTAGCCTTTTGTTTAGAAGTGTTACAGTGCCCTATCAATTTTTCCTAGTAAAGGAAAATTAATTTAAACACTGTTTCTCCCCTTCAGCTATTTTTACTGGAAAAGTGTGCTTCTTTCTAAAATGAAATAACATTAAACTTGGGATAACAACTAACCACACCAAAAGAGACATGTACAACTGTTCATAATGTTGTACTGAAATTCACTGAAATGGGTTTAGCTCCAGTGACAGCCCAGGCAGCAAGTTGGTTTTGTCCATTTTTTAATTTGGGAAGGTCATTGTTACAAGGTGATTGTTACAGGATTATTTCATAGAGGTGGGGGTCGACCTCTTCTCACAAGTAACAAGTGATAGGACAAGAGGAAATGGCCTCAAGTTATGCAGGGGATGTTTAGATTAGATATTAGGGAAAAGTTCTTCACAGAAAGGATTGTCAAACATTGGAACAGGCTGCCCAGGGAAGTGGTGGAGTCGCCATCCCTGGAGGTATTTAAAAGACGGGTAGACGTGGTGCTGAGGGACATGGTTTCACACTGGTTTCTGCAGTGTTAGGCTGATGGTTGGACCTGATGATCCTAAAGGTTCCTTCCAACCGAGACCATTTGATGATCCTATCATTCATAATGTTTCACTTTGGAACTACTACAAGAAGACATTATCCTGCTATTGCGTTTATATTGACATTTTACTCACTCAGTTGTCATTTAATTGTTATGGTTTTTTATTTTGGTTAGTCTGATTTTTTTTTTTAAATAACTTTCCTGTAGAGATTTCTTGCACAAGCTTCTTTGCTGACTGTTTATGCATATTGGATCACTAGCAAAGCAGAATTAATTTTGTATTTCTGGGGTTTTATTTTAGTTAAACATTTTTCTGTGCTGTGTGCTTGCACAATGCATGTTCTTACTACTGCTTTTTTGTCTGGAAGCAAGTTTGTCTTGCTCCAGGTTTTTAACAGTGGCCTCAAAGCATAATTAATTTACTTATAATCTGCCTCTTGATATCAGAACCTAATTATATTTTCCTGGGAAAATGTTGTAATTACTATTCAAATATAATTAAGAAATCAGATAATGAATGTCACCTAAAATAAAAGATGGCCCTGAAATTCTCAGTTACACTAGAGTGATGCTTCAGAAACAGCTGTAGTGCTTTCATTATGTAGTGTTTCTTATAGTGAGCAGAGCTATACAAGATGTAAGCTTCGTAACTGCAGCCTTTCATCCTGACTGTAAGTAAACTGGCAGTTCATCACAGACTATGTAAATTGGGCTCAGACAAATGAACAATGACAGATAAACACGTTCATATAACCCTAAAACTTCCTTCAGTTTTTATAATCGAGTGTCTTTGGGAAAAAATGTATTGTAGATTATACGTACCTTTAACTTCCTAATTAAAAACAAATAGCATCTACAAATTATATGGATAGTGATTAAGGAGTGTACAGAATAGCATTTTAGTCTCCTCCTACACCTTGAAGCACCCTGCCTTTCTAGCAGAGAGATGGATTTTGATTGCCTGACAACTGTAACCACGTGAAGGTTCATCACAAAGGGAAGGTGAAAAGCTCTGGAAAGCCTTGATAAAGACTGAGCTGGTAGTCCTATCTGACTACTTCTAGCCATCCTTATAATCTCATAGCGGATATTATTTGAGGACACAAAGGTTTAAAGGCTGCTGGTAATTTGTCAGCTTCCAACAAAATACTACTGTCAGCCTTCTAATTTTTTATGCCATTCAGAAATTTCTATGCATTATACTTTATTTCTGAAGATGTCTTCAATAGTGAATGTGTTTTTTTTCCTACTGACCACATTGTTCACAAATGTTTCTATATGCATATATAGCTGTATCTTAACCTGTGCACCAAATTCTGCTTTCTACTGGGCAATGTAAGCATTCTGCAAGCGCATGACTGTATGGTTCAAACGCGACAGTGTCTGCCACATCCAGCTCAAGCAGCTGTAAGTTGGTGTCCGGGTTTGAGGTAAAACAGAACCAATTTTGTTCAGTAACTTCTCTTCTTAGCTCGGCCTCTTCTAACTACTGAAATTAACTGCATATTGTGCAGACAATGTTCACTCTCTCTGAGTGGTATGACCTATGTTTATAGCTGATGCCCAGGCATGGTATGCAGAGAGGCTCTTGCTTATACTTATTGCTATAACAGCCAAGGCCAACCAACTTTGTTATTTGCCCCGTTGGAAGGGCGGAAGCGGAAAAGCATAGTGGGGTCCCACCTGCAGGGAGGAGCGGACAGGACAGGTGACCCAAAACTGACCAACAGGGTATTCCATCCCATCTGCATCATGCTCAGTATAAAAGCTGAGGGATCGAAGGGCCAGCCCTCTCTTCCTTCAATGGCCGACGTCTGAGGAGGACTCTGTTCATCTGCCTGTGATCCCGATCCTGAATGCAGATCCGGAATCCAGTTCCCGTCCGTCACTGAGTCTGGCCTGGGACTGCCCCAGTGCCAGCTGGTGTTGTGATTGTCATCTCGGGAGTTTGATACGGTTTTGTATATATTTTTCATTATTTCTTTTTATTTTATTCTTAATATTTCATTAAAGTAGTTTAGTTCCTTCTAACTCATAAGTCTCTTTTTCCTCTTCTGCCTCTCTCTTAGAAGAGGGGTAAAGGGGAGCATCTGTCGGTCCCATCTGGGGTCCCCCAGGTCCCCAGTAGCCGATTTGGCCTAAACCATGACAGTTGGTTTGATAGCATGAACAGAGATGCTGTAAGTATAGCAGAGGTCTTTTCTGACTTGGCAAAGGAGCTGTGGGTCAATGGGATGGAGAGGTGGGTGCCAGAGCTTAAATAATCTGTTTGCGTTGCACCATACCCTAAACGGGCTAGGCTGGATAACAAATGCAGGGCATTTAGGTCATGTGGAACTTCATGTTTATGTAGTTGGACTGCTTATAATATTAAAGAAACTTTTTAACTTGGTAATTTGGAATGAGCTACCTATTTCAATACCTCTTCCTTGTGTCATCACAAGCAATGCATTCCTTAAAACCTTGGAGAGCCATGACTGAGTGCTAACCTGAACAAGAATGGTCCTCGGCACTCTCAGTGCCTCATTTCTTCAGCTCCAAACAATGCACACAGTAAACTAGTCAACCCCTCCGTACATTGGTCTAATACTATGTCAAATATGCTCTCAAGTTTCAAAGTAATTTGAGTTGAAAACTCTATATTCTTGCAAGTGTACTAGATAAAAGACCTAGAATCTTAAGTATAAATCAGTACAAAGCCTTCACTTGAGGCTTTTCATGGCAGAACTCCTAACTTCACGTTCTCTATGAATTTGAAGAGCTAGAATGACCTTTAGGGTCCTACTATGACAAAGAATATATATTAAAAAAATAGCGTTTTCATGCAGAATGCAACTACTTTTCTTAGGGGTAAAAAACCACGAATGCCGATGGAAAGGGTGCAGAGAAAGAGACTAGAAAGGCTCTTTCTTGTATCCTGTGGCCCAACAAACAGCACCAGGTCTGACCGTAATAAAGCCCCAATTACCTAACTCTAGGGGAGGATAGCTGGCATTTCCCTCTCCCCAATGATTTAATTGGGCCTGTCAGCCAGGGATAATTGGTTTCTGGCTGACTGAAAAAAGTGACAGTGACATCAGCTCTCTGCTACCCTTCATTATTGAAATTCTTGTTGTATCGTAATAGTGCCTCAGCACACAGAGCGCTCCGGCAGCATTTACAGGTCTCTCGTCGTGCAGTGCAATGGAAATGCAGCAATGTGAGACACACAGAAACCTTTTCAAGTTGTTTACCCCATATGTTTTCATAATATGAGGCTTTTTGAGAGCCAAGATTTTTTCTGTACAGAAAAGCCTGGTTTTGCTTGTTTTACTGGAAATTTGATAATATTGTTGCAGACATGATGGTCTAAGGCTATAAACAAGGCAAGGTTTATTGGGAGAGGCAATACCTTTTATTAATAAAGCTGATATGGCTGGAAAAAAAAAAGATGGTTATGGGCACGTGAAGCCTTCTTATGGTTACGTGCCCAAAGCTGGTCTTGTTTTAGTTCAGTCACATACACCATCTGAACTAATAACAGAGATTATGTTTCTCCCCAATTCTTGCCTTGCTTATAGGAAATACCTTTTTGATGCTAGCAATGTATTACTGCAAAAGGTTTAATTTGTTCTGTTGAAAGCATGGTCCAAAACAACAGAAAATTGATGTAAATCCTTGTTTCTTCTTTGTACAGCCTCAGGCAGGGGGTACAGTTTTAATTTGCAGTGATTTTGTAACACTGCTTGAGACTTACACCAGCAGAGGGGAAGACCAGGTATTTCCTCCAGTGTTATTTTCTTTCACTCAGCTTTCCTTTCACTCTCCCATCTTTCCCCTGGGCTGCCAAGCACTGAGAGATCAGGTGGAGCAGATGGGGAGCACATTGCCACAAGCATTGGCAGGAATGTACACGGACAATTTCTCTCTACCCAAGGACTTCTCCAGCTGGTATATTTTTCAAAGTGCAAAGGGAATGCAGCCCATCTATGAATCTACCTGTAGAGCAAGACTTGTACTGAGTTTAGACTTAACAAACTTAACAAAACTTCTGTATTATTGTGACAGCAATGGCCCCTGCTAATTTCACCTTGGGGTTGCACCGGAATAGCATTCCAGGAGGAAATCTGCTCTGTGAAGTTTGTGGCTGTACAGCTCTCTGCAACTTCCATGCTGCATTAATCCCCCAGAAAAAGATGGCAATGGCCAAGATCATTGTTATTCAATCCATGCCCTCCAACAGCACACTCAAGAGAACACAGCCCAAAAGCGGAGGTACAGTGCTTGCTCTTCCCTGTGTTAAGCACTTCGGATGGAGTGAGGCAGGCTGATATGGTAAGAGTGGATCTGACCTTCTTCTCTACACATTTCACTTGCTGTACTTTTAGAGAGGAGACAAGAGGAGAAGCCTGATCAACAGGATTCACATGCCAAACGTCCATAATAGTACAACAAACCTCCAGTCGATTAGCGCACCAGAGAGACCCGAATTGAGAGACCGGGGTGGTCTTTTCATGGCCTATTTGAAAGAATTTCTTGGCAATGGTTCCAGCAATGGACTTTATTCAGCACTGTTGGCTAGAAAACTTGCTGGAGTCTCCAGACAATCTTATAACCCTTTCACTTCACAGACTAATTTAAAACATTTGTGTGTATGTGGTGACTGGCAATAAAACACAGAAAAATCTCAGACTAGAGGAAGTATAGGCTTTGTGGGTTCCTCCCTAGGTCCCACCCATCACTGACACATCTGGGAGACAAAAAGGATGAATGACAGCACGGGATATTTCAGCAGTGTCATACACCGTGAACCTGTGGCAAATTAGCTCTAAAATTCCTAGAGCAATCGACATTTACCTTAGATAAATGTCGTGGCCAAAGTGAAGGCGGCTGTTTAGAAAGGGATGTGAATGTTTATGCTACTAGATTTATAACTGCGTACTTACAGTGAACAGCTGTTAGAGAATATATTGGGAATAAACCGAAATTACTCAGCCAGGTCTTAAAACTTGCATGGTATTTTTTGTAATTTTATTTTTGTTTGGTTGGCAGCTAAGTCCTTAACATCAGAATTGATTCCCTATCTGCTTATTGTTTAAATTGTATTTGATTCAAATATCTGTCACCCGTATCTCAGAAATGAAGATTTTGAACTGGAAAACAAGTATTTCAAGATGAAACCACTTCCTCCAACACCAAACCCTCTTGCATAAAGGTACTTCTTAATTTCTAAAATTTCAAGAATATTTATTTGATAAATATACTATTTGCTTGGATAAATGTAAACAGTTGCATTTGCAAATTATGTACAGTCTCACATAGGTGAGCAAGTACTTATTCTTTGATTGATGCTGTCTCTCTTTAATTAATGTAAAAGTCAGCCTTTTTATCTGTGTGACAGATATTCTATTAACTGGCAAGAAAATTTAGCATGAATAAGCATTGGAACAGAAAGGATTAATAGAGTTAAATTTTGCCTGTACCACTTTAACTATAAAAGAATTAATGCTGAAAGAACCATAATGACCTGAGAGTTCAAGGACATTTTGTTTCCAGAGCGTAATTATTGTAGCAACGCCAGCCATGGTAATGGATCACTTAGCATTGTATAATTTTTCTTTGAACTAAATCCGTCATGGAACATAAAACAGCAAAAGAGAAAAAGTGTTACCTAGGCTTGTGCTAAATCAAAATGCCTGATGAACTTGTAGACTTTGGCAATTAAGACAGATAAAGATGCTTTGTAGACTGCCAAGAACCCCTATAGTACTCAACACAGAGTAAATAATATCAGCAACAAATAAATAACAAATCAGGTAGTTACCTAGAGGAAAAAAAAACCCCAACAAATCCAACAACACAGAAGAAACAAATGACAGGGTCAAAGACATTGAACTTACTTCTTAAAGTGCAATGGGAGGAAAATTATGACTGGGCCAAAGTCCATGCTGTAATGTAGAGGTGCACATTCTACTTATTTTGTGAGGAGACTGGATGCCAGCTCTCAGTTCTGCTGATGGAAGTAATTATGCCCAGAATACTTTTGGCCATAATTCTTCACTTTTACACCTAAGGACGGGCATTAAGTTTGTTTTTAAATGGGAATAGATAGCTTCTACTAGCAATTCAACTTTCTGCATTTGAAGCATCTCCCAAGTATGTGCAGAAATATAAAAGCTTAGAAAAAAAATAGGTATGTGGAATAACTGCCTGAATTTTTCCATGCCAGGGAACAGGTATGGAAAATTCTGATCCACGGCAATCTAGTAATTACAGACTGAAAAACACCTGAATCCCACTACAGTACAATGACAACGAAGCAAGTCTTAGGCCTGTTCCTCGGAACAGTCTCCTATCTTGGTTACCCTCACTGGCAAAATAGTTCTCATCAAGGTTGCATTTTCCTTATATATTTCACTCATGAAAACTTGTAGAGCACGTAGCTTTATACTTCCAAACTGAAGATACTTACTATGGAATCACTGAGACCCAAGAAGCCGGTTACCTGGCTAAATGTTTTTCACAGAATCATAGAATGGTTTAGGTTGGAAGGGACCTTGAAGATCATCTAGTTCCAGCTCCCCTGCCACGGACAGGGACACCTCCCACCAGACCAGGTTGCTCAAAGCTGCATCCAGCCTAGCCTTAAACACTTCCAGGGGTGGAGCATCCACAGCTTCCCTGGGCAACCTGTTCCACTGTCTCACCACCCTCAGAGTGAAAATTTTCTTCTTAATATCTACTCTAAATCTCCCCTCTTCCAGTTTGAAGCCATTACCCCTTGTCCTATCACTACATACCCTTGTAAAAAGTCCCTCTCCAGCCTTTTATGAACTTGTTATTCAGACTAGAGTGAAACATAAGGCTCACTTAAAACTTAATGTGTTGCTCTCAAGACTTCCTTTTCCTACGCAAAATCAAAATAGAGAAACTTATTTTTACAGTTTATGTACAGCTTAACTATGACTCTATAGAAATCAAAGTCGAGCAAGCACAAGCAATATCCTAAAAGAGCGGATGCCCCAAAGAGAAGTAATTTTTGCCTTCCGTGCAAGAAAAATATAGATTACTCTATTATTATTTATTGATGCCATCGTTTCACCTCAGAATAACTGAATGAGCTATTTAAAATACTGTTTGAAATAATTAAATAGTAAAATGTTACTTGATTTTCATTTACTATTACAGTGAAAAAATGAAGTTAAATAATTGTAGACTTCAATTAAAATGCATGAGGGCTGTGAGTACACACAGTATAGCAACAATCAGGAGGTAAGAAATGTTTTGAGAATTTTCAGGATTTTTATTGAAAAACGCAACACCTGAAAGTCATGCAGTGTTTATTACGCTAAGTGACAACCAGTATCAATCCACAAATTATACCCATAAATACAGAACACATGCTGTGGAATAAAGTTTAATCCTGCATTAACATTATAGTTCCTCTTTAAAGTTCTCAGAAAAACAAACTCATTTTCAGCGTCATGTTGTCACTAGCAATTAGTTATCTTTGGAAAGCTAAAAATACAATTTATAGGACGAACGCCTTCTGATACGCTGATGAACTGCACCCCCAAGCGGATATTCTCCTGAGCCGTTGGGCCTGCTGGCGTTTTCCCATCCAGGAAGCACGAAAACTGGAAATTTTCGCAAAACACGTACGCAAAGTCCGTCAAAATACTCAAGTATAAGGCAAACGCAGAAGAGTATTATTGAGGAAAACCATTGGCAGCTTGGAAATTCTGAATTATTTGCAATGGACTGCTGTTTAAGCACAATATTCCTCGCTTTTTACACAGCACCTTTGAACGCCGGGGTTGAGTTTAGACGTGCGTAGTCGCCCGCCTGGTTTTAGCGGCGGTGCGGGGCCCAGGCCACCCGCCCCGGGCCGGGCCCGCCAACGGCTGCCCCGCCGCGGCCACACCAAACAGTCTCGGCCTCGCTGCCCGCTCTGATCCTCCACGGAGGCGGCGGCTGCCGGGCGCTCAGGAACGCCCGTCACGGACACCAGCGGCTCCCCCCGGCAGCCGCGCGCTGGTGCCCGTTCACGGCGGTATCCTGGCGCCACCCCGCAGGCCGCCACCGCCCACCCTGCCCCCGCCGGCCCTGGCGGCAGCGACCCGACGGCTGAGGAGCAGGGGGGGACCGGGACATGCCGAGGGGCCCACGCTGGGGCCGAGTGGGAGGGCACGCTCCCCGGCCGCCACCCCCGGGGAGACCCCGGCCCAGCCCTCCTCGCCGGCGGGGGCGGCCGCGCACTGCGCATGCTCAGAAGCAGACGCCGTCACCTCCCCACGCCGGCGCGCGGAGCGAGGCTGCGCGCGGCGCCGGGACCCGGAAGCGGCGGAAGCGGTTGGGCCCGCGGAGTGCAGCGGCGTTTAACGGCCGAGCGGGCCCCGGGCAGCGCCCGGCGCCGCGCANCGACCCTCGCAGCCGCCCCGATGAGGGGGGCGGGCCCGGGGCGCCCTCTTTGCCCCCGAGCTGGGTGCCGCAGGGGCCCCTCCGCCGGCCCTCGGCTCCGCGGCGGACCTGCTGGCGTGGGGACAAAGGCACCGTCTGCTGGCCGGGCCGAGGGAGGCGGGAGCCCGGAGCCCGGCCGCGGACTTGACATTTGGCGGTGACAGGCACGGGGAGGGGCCCGCGGCGGGCGGCCCGGTCAGCCCCGCCGCCCTGGCAGGCACCGGGAGGTTCTCCGGGACGGCCTGAGGGGACGGGCGCCCGGCGGGAAAAGCAGAAGGGTTGGCTTGCCGTGTTGGGGTTAAAAGGAAAGTGAATGTGCCTCGGGGTAATAATAATAACAACAACGGCGTACGCCCGTCCCGGAGTATTTCACAGGCTATATGCGTCTAGAAGCCGAGCAAAACCAGCCCTAGCTGCCTCTTTAGGTCTAATAATAGGCAGTGTCGGTGCACTTTAATAGGCAGTGTCTGTGCACTTGCTCCAAGTAGTGTTATGCTGTGGTCTGGAATGGGAAATGATGAGATTTTAACAATTTAATAAAAGCTTAAGGTATACAGGGTAGATAAAAGTAAGAGTGAAATGCAGAAAGCATTAATAAAAAAGGAAGTTACCATTGAGTGCTAAGAGTAATTTTTATCATAATTCTTTTGCAGATTATGAAATTACTGTTACATATTTTCTCGAGGTCTGGAGCAGATCCAAGTCTTCACGAGATTTTTTTGCCAATCACCTATGAAGCTCCTGATTTTAAAGTTGCACTTCTGCAATGAAGAAAAGGAGACGGCTCGCTGCAAATCTAAACGAAAAGGTTCATCTTGGCCACGAGAAAGATACTTCAGAACAGATTCTTGTAGTAGACTGTGCACAAGAAATTGTCTCAAAGTCTGCAGAAATAGCTCCTGCAGATCAGCTTGAATCTTCCCAAGAACTTTCACCGTCATCAGAACAAAGAAAGCTCCTCAGCTCATTGCAGTATAACAAAAATCTACTGAAATACTTAAATGATGATAGACAGAAACATCCATCATTTTGTGATTTACTCATAATTGTAGAAGGAAAAGAATTTAGTGCTCACAAAGTTGTAGTGGCTGTTGGGAGTAGTTATTTTCATGCTTGTTTGAGCAAAAATCCAAGCACCGATGTCGTCACATTAGATCATGTAACTCATTCTGTCTTTCAGCATTTGCTTGAGTTCCTCTACACCTCTGAGTTTTTTGTATATAAAAATGAAATTCCGTTAGTGCTGGAAGCAGCAAAATTTTTAGATATCATAGATGCAGTGAAGTTACTAAATAATGAAAGTGTTTCTAACGTACAGACTGATGTGGTAACTGATGCATCTACACCAGTAGAAACACTCAATGAACTGACAGGTAAACTATTAAATAGCCATCAGTGCACTTTTTGTGGTCGAAGTTTCTGTTATAAGAAGTCCTTAGAAAATCATTTGGCTAAAGCCCACAGATCCCTTTCGCTGGAAAGAAAACATGGGTTAAAAATGGTTGAGAAGGCCGACTTTTCCACTAGACGTTCTATGAGAAATCGTAAATGTCCAGCTAAATTTGATAACAGTGACAATGAAAGTGGGGATGCCTCTGACAGCAATTTGGAAAAAGTCAGTTCTGACAAGGAAACATCTGATAGAAGCGAATTTGAAGATAGTGAAAGTGAATGCAATGCTGATGAAGAGGGACAGGAAGAGGAAATGTCAGGTGAAGATTCAGACTCTGAAGAACAAAGTGAAAAAGAACAGAATGATACTGAAGAGAGTTCTGAGGCAGTTGATTCAATGGGAAATATTCCTGAAGGCTTAGCTCCAGTCATCATTCAAAGCAGTAGCAAAAAACTACTGCAGTGTCCCAAGTGTGACAAAAAATTTGATCGAATAGGTAAGAGCAAGTTAGGTTGATCTCTTTCCTTTTTACCATGTGGTGGTGCTATTTGTATGGGAAATAAACTGACCCTTTTTCTCTATCCTAGAGAATGAAGATCAGAATTTCTGTCTCACTGATCCAGTATGCTGCTCATTTTTCTGAATATATTAAGTTGTTATGTCTGTGGTGCTAAAACAGTTTCAATAAACAAACTGAGTGCATTATTTGAAAAATCTGCAAACGCTAAATTTATTTCTCTTTCACTGCTCTGGATTCTGGTTGTTAGCGTGGTATGTAAAAGCAGCATTGAAAAAGGAGGGAAATAGAGCAAGATATGAAACGATAAATTGCACGAAGTCTGAAACTTGCACTGTATTCTCTGCCAAATTAATTTTAAGTAACAAAGCTGTCATTATTGCTGAAGTAAAATAGCACCATTGTCAAACAGTCTGAAATTCTTCTATTGTACATGATGTGTAGATGCTTATGACCTAGTCACTCTGACTTCTAGCTTGATTTTTCTGGTCTATAGTTAACACCCAAGTAATACTTCATCAACTTAATCTGTTCTGTTAGGATTGTTTATGTTACAGTCAAATCTAGGTGTATGGTTACTCAGGATATCAGAAGAGTAAAAATTCCAGCTTTTCTGTCCTCCTTTCCCACACTAAAAGTAAATTAGTACTGTATTCCAGAATTCTGGTATTCTTTCAGCTGGAATAAATGTTGAATTATGGTCATGTAAGGTATTGACTTCCTTTCAATCATGAGAATTAGGAAGGAAATAGTTCCTCATAGTATTAAGCATTTTTTGGTGTTCTTAGAATAGATGCATTGTATCTTCCATCATTTTGAAATTTTAGGAGTTTATGAAAATGGAGTGGGGCTGGTGTTTGTATTAATTCCTGCTCAGTGTGCTTAGCTTGCTGAGGTGAAATGAATTTTCCAAGGTTACAAATTGTATCACAGAAGCTATTTAACGTCAAAAATATGGCACTTAACTGTACGTGTAATGCCACATAGGAATTTTTCTGAATTTGAGAGCTTTGTTATTAAAATTGAAGGGCTACTGTGCAGAAATAAATGGCTTGTGAGTATTTAGGGTTGTAATGGTACATTTTGGTTTCACACACACTGGAAGCCCTTTTCTCTTTGCACTGTCATGACTTAGAATTCTAGTTTTGTGCTCAAAAAATACATGAGAAATAACATTAAAGCAAGTGATGCATACAGTATTTCTTCATAAGCTTGTATTGCTGTAGACAATTGACTTGTATTTTAAATGTATGAGCTATAGTATTTTTTTTTCCTTTATCTAACCCCTAGAAGTTCAATGCATATTCTACAGAGAAAAAAAAATATCTCATATAAAGCAGAGAGCCTGCTGTTGACTTTAGGTAGGTAGGTCCTTGGTGGAGGACTGAATTCTATCCTCAGAAGAAAACTGGCAAACAGAAGAGGGAATACCAGCAGTGTGAAAGAAATGGGAGAGTAGTATTTTTGTTTATGGTAATATCTTGGGTCCCAAATATAGATCATTTGTAAGGGTCTGTATTGTTCATTCAGTGTTTTGTAACTTGAAAGTACTGTAAAAATACCAGTTTATTGCAAAGCTGTTCTCTGTTCTGAAGAGGTGCTTCACAATCTGTGTAATGAAAGACTACTAGTATAATTTTCAGTACTTAAGAACAGTGCGTGCTGTAGGGTTGAACAGGAGGGACTCATAACCCGTGCACAGATTTAACAATAATACAGAGCCCTTTTATTTTTACTCTATATCTTAAAAATAGTCAAGATAGAAGTGTGTGAATGAACCTTGGATCAAATGCATATGTGATTACTGTGCAGTTTTCAGTAGTGTAAATCAGTATAAATCTTTAGATGTGTGTGGAATGTATGTAGATCTTGACCATATTTGAGAGAGATTATAGAACAAACCCTAAATGTGTATAATGTAGGTGATACCTGTTACAGTTTATGATAACAGATTTTTTCTTGTTGTATAGGCAAATACGAGAGCCATACACGTGTGCACACGGGTGAGAAACCTTTTGAGTGTGATATATGTCATCAGCGCTATTCAACGAAGTCCAACCTCACAGTGCACAGAAAGAAACACTCCAGTGATACTGACTTTCATAAAAAGGAACACAAATGTCCCTATTGCAATAAGCTGCATGCAAGCAAAAAGACTTTAGCAAAGCACGTGAAGAGGCAAGTATGAGCAAATGTCTCGCATTTCTGAAGAATTGTTTTTTTAAGTTCAAAAGCCAACATAAGTGTATGTATGCATACAGCATATTCTGCATTATTTCTGTAACTGTGTTTTTCAAATAAGTACCTTCTCAAAGGATGTGGGGATTAGCAGTATCAACTAACCTGCCATAAGGAGTGCATAGGGACTGACTAAATAGCAGTAGCGATTCTGTGGGAGTTCTGCCATAGATTTTTACTATAAATTTTAGAATGCTCAGATTAGCTAACACAGTCAGTCAGAACACAACAATCTTAATAATTACTGGTGTAGCTTTTAATTTGGAGGAAGAGTAATATATCTTATTTGGATTTAGATGTTGATGCTATACTGTTGGTGATAATAGAATGGGTAAACCATTTCCGTGCATATTCTTTTAGGTGAATAATTTGTCTATGACAAGTCTAATTATAAGGTATTATTATTTACATACTGCTTTTTTCCTCTTTTATTGTAAATACCCATAAAGCATTATAACTGAAACTGTCCTTTGTCTTACCGGTTGTCATATGAGATTCTACAGGAGTCTGTAGTCAACACTGCTTGCCAGTTACTTGTGCCTTTAGAATTGTTTAATTATCAGTTCTGCTGTTTTGGTCATCAGCTTTCATAACAAAGTTTAGAAAGGGATATTTAGTATTTGGGTAATCGTCATCTTAGAAGGTTATAACTGCTTTTAACTTCTGTCTTTCTCCTAGGTTTCATCCAGAGAACGTACAAGAATTTCTTTCTATCAAGAAGACAAAGAGTGAAGGTTGGAAATGTGATGTACGTAATACTTCAGTACTTTTGGTTTTTTCATATAGATACTGTGTTGTTTTGTGATTGCATACGTAAGTGAAAATATGGTGTGTTTCTGTGACATCTCAGTGAGCTTTGTGAGTGATGGTATAAAATTCCTCTTTATGTCCCAATTTAAAGACTGAACTTTATTCTGTATGTACAGCTTGTGACCAAGTAGATAATACCAAATTAAATTCTAAAATAGTTGAAGGCACTATTTTTCATGTGATTAGCTATTACTGTTGTTAAAATACATCAATTTGCAGGTTATTAGACTTGTGTGTTATGACTACTTTAAAAACAGAGTATTTGCTCTCCCATTAATTTTGCACATCAAACACGGACCACAAAGAACACACTTTTTTGAAGGCTCTCTCAATACTGAGGAAAATAGATGTTAAATATTAGACACTTTCTTATTTATCATAGAATACCAGGTTGGAAGGGACCTCAAGGATCATCTGATCCAACCTTTCTTGGCAAAAGCACAGTCTAGACAAGATGGCCCAGCACCCTGTCCAGCAGAATCTTAAAAGTGTCCAGTAATGTGGAGCCCAATTTAGCTGTGTATGCACATCAACAGAACTGTAGATTTGTACTAAATTTATCTCTAGTTGTAAAATGATAGGATCCTTTCCTTGTTTTTTCCTCAGAAGAGTTATATGTGTGAAAGTACATCTACTGTAAAAAGGAGTTTGTGGAACTTCCATTCGCTATCTGTCTGCTGCTAAATAATGTTTTAATATTTCAAATGTAGGATTTTGTTATTCTTTTTTTTTAAGGGAATTAGTTTACTTTTTTTTTTTCAGGGCAGCTGTTTTGTTTATGCAAACTGCTGTATGCCCCTATATGTCTGTAATGTTAGGTGCTGTAACATAATTACTAATCTTGCTTTGTTTATGAACTTTCACTTACAAAAATACAGCGGGAGGTTGGGAGATATCAACTGTAGGAATTTGTAGTGTTCATCTGCTAATGATGGTACTGTGGTTGGAGATATTACATGGTTGACCAAAGGGTGTTATCTTCCAGATGCAGTTATGTTTTGTGAACGTATAACAGATTATGTTTTTTACTAGATAAGAAACATTTTAGTAGTGAGAATCAATCGTGCAACATTGTTGATGTTTATTTCTTGGAAAGTACTCTTACTAGATGAATGATTTGATAACTCTGCTTTGTGGTGTTTTTTTTTTCTTGAAAATTTTAAATTTGTGTTAGGTAGAAATTTTTAAAAAGTGAGCTGCTGCTCTTGGACTGCTCATGTGCATTGGAAATGGACTTGAATTGAAAGCAGGGGTAGAATTCTAGCTTCAATAGAAGTTGGAGAATGAGCAGAACCCTTAGGAGCTGTGACTTTGTTTTCAGGTTGTTTAGTGTGTTCTGAGGGCTGAGGTGCCACAGATGTAAACTGCAGGATTTCTTCAGGTTGTTGGTTTATGCTGTAGTCCATGTGTGAACACAAGTATTTGGTGACCATACTTTAATCCTTGAGGAGTATGAGCAAATTCATAGGAACAGTAGAGTATTAATAGTAAAGAAAAGCAAGGCGGCTATTATACTTTTTACAGGTATGGGATTTTCTTACACTTATATTTAACATTAACGAGTTTTCAAATAAAGTTGCTTATTTTTAGAGGCTAAAGAGTGTTACTGAGGTGTGCTCTGAGAAACTGATTGCACAATTTAATGAATAGGAGTTAGGTAGTACTAAATTCAGCTGTTACAAACAATAGCAGTAGTTTCACAGTGAAATCAGTGAACACCATGTTGATGCATGTTAAAGCATAGGACCCTGATGTTAAATTGTAATACCTAGTTTAAATGCCTAAATTTGAGCTGTGGCTTCAAATCTGCAATTTGGAACTGCATGCTTACTTTAGTGACTACTACTAATTCTTGTACGTTTAGATTTTGATTAATCTGAAAACAGTACTAAAAAGTTCACATAATTTTGACATTGTGAAGTTCTGTATCTCTAAAATATATTTTGAGTTATATTTCTTTGTTGATATTGGCATTTTCTCTTTAATACATGCTGTCAGAGAATTTCCCAGAGGAAATAAAGGAACTCTAGTTCTACAGTAGCTTATACCACAACAGCTTTTACCACAGTCCAACTGAGCTGTTTCAGCATCCAAAACCAAGCCAAAGCTATTTGCTTTTTTTCCATTGGGTTATTTTCTGCTGAGTTACTGTGTTGAAACACCCTAGGAAAAGAGTCTGGTAAGAGCTGGAGTCAGTAGAAAGAAGGGGGGATGGGACATAAAACTGTATGCACAAGTTGCCAGTAGTTTGATTTAGGCTGCCATGGATTGGCATCCTAATTTATATAGTGCAGTCTACTAGGGTTTATGTAGAACACAGATATTTTTGATGTTGACTGCAAGGCTTTACAAGTTGGGATAGAGTACACTTTTGAATAATACATGTTTAATCTTATGTTGCTGCACAGAGGAGATGAACTGAACTGTTAGGGTTTATGAATAGGAAAAAATTCTGGTTATAACTGATGTATTTTTGACAATGTTTATTATCATTTTAGATTTGTAAGAAATCTTTCACTCGAAGACCTCATTTAGAAGAGCATATGATCCTTCACTCTCAGGATAAACCCTTTAAGTGTACCTACTGTGAAGAGCACTTTAAATCCCGATTTGCAAGACTGAAACATCAAGAAAAATTCCATCTCGGTATAGAAACCTCCTTCTGACATGTAAACAATAGATTTAAAGTAAAACCTTCCTCCACCATTGTATGTCCTAATCAGTCTGGTTTCCAGCCCACCTCCTTTTCCAGTTCTCTCTTTTCCGGTTTTGTGGGGAAGTTGGGGTTGGGTTTTTTTTGTTGTTGTTTGTTTTTTTATTTTCTGTTCAGCTGTCTTTTTGAGACATTGTATTGTACCTAAAGAAATGCAAAATTTTGGTGGGGAAGAAGAATTAAGGTTAGTTTTGTTTTAAATTTTTTTTGCATGAAATTGGTTCTCAACTATGGAGTCAGATTTTTCCTGAAGTTTTCCAAAGACCTTTTTCTTTCCTCCTGAAGTATTCCAAAGACTTTTTTATTACTACTAATTATTTCTGCAGGGTAGGAACTAGATTGGGGATAGTAATGGGAATTTGTGTTTTCAAACAGTCTAAGTGGGCTTAATAACTTTTGACTATTAATTCTAAATTTTTGCTTCACAGTCATGAAACTCGCCAAAATACCACGTATTAGAAGTAACTTAATCAAGCAGAAAGTGCACAAAGTCTAATTATAGTATGCTGACTGTACTAATGAGTAATCATTTGTTAGACAATCCTTTTGCTTTGTAAATTGATGGGGGTTTTCACAAGTAATCAGTCTGTGCATCTTGTTTGGTTTAACTGGCAGTTAATAATACTATGTGTGTCTGTCTCCTTCTAGGGCCTTTTCCTTGTGATATTTGTGGCCGCCAATTTAATGATACAGGAAATCTGAAACGCCATATAGAATGTACTCATGGAGGAAAGAGAAAATGGACATGTTTCATCTGTGGAAAATCCGTTAGGGAACGGTAAGGAGTTGCATGACTACTTGAACTTCAGCAGATCAGAGAAATATTTAGTGTGCTTTGTTTGATTCTGAATGCTTTAGCTTCAAGTTTTTAACATAAATGAGACCATTTCAGAGGGCTAGTATATTAAAAGGTAGAGTCAGGGCCACAGGTAGCATGTGATTTTCTGATGACCTCTAAAATTAAGGGTGATAACTGTAGGTAATTAGTTCTGAGGTGGAACTATATTAAGAAAGTCGTACCTCTAGTTCATTTTACTTAGGTTTCCTCTGTTGTGTAAGAACATCTTGCATTTGTTTCGGAAAGAGTTTTCCACCACAGATATTTTGGTAAATACACTGATGAGGACAGGAAGATGAGAAACACTGATGAGAATAACTAAGAAGAAATTGGACATCTGTAAACACAGTTTCATGGAAGATGAAATAATCTGTACAACCTTTGCTGCTGCTTCTCTACATGGAGGAAAAAATGTTAATTCAGCACTTTGAAAAGTGGAAGCTTTAAAAGTTGGCTCATAAATTCTAATATATACAATAAGAGCATGGGGAAGCTGTAGAAATAAGATTCCCCTCACCCCCATTTCTATTCTACACATAATGAGGGGGGAAAAATATGAATTTTAAATGGTTGTTAACATGACTTCAGTGCAGGTGCCTTGCACTGCTCTATAAAGGAGATCTTGTAAGTTTTCGAAATGGTGATTTATGTTTAGGTTCTAAAACAATAAGTCTTATTTATTTTTTTTTTTATTTTGACAGAGTACAGCTTCATCTCAATAACTGTGACTAAGATTCTAGTTATGTTCTCTTTGGGGAATATGAAAAGATCTGAGTTTGTGTACTGCAGTATGTTTAATTTGTTTTCCAATGACTGGCAAAGACCCCTGGAAGTATTGTAAGAGGAAGATTTGTCCCTGATGGGTTTTGTTGGTGGTGTGTATTTTTTAGTAGTTTGGTCAATAGGGTATGCACATGTTAAAAGAAAGTGTACTGATGCAATAATGAAATAGTAAACAAACAAGCTATAAAGCACAGATAGTCTTTCATTTCTATAAAGCTGACTTTGAACTGCAAGAAGAATTTCTGTTTAAAAAAAGTCAATGTGTTTACACACTTCAAGTTTCATTCACGTTATGTAAGGCAGTTGAATATTTAAATGTTGTTGCGCTCATTAGAAAAGATAAGTTTTTTGTGTAAAGCATAAAAAATATCTTTGAAAAGTACTGGGAGGAGATCAAAGAATTTTCTCTTTTGTTTAGTTCACACACTTACTAGTTGTGTATACAGTAAATTTTATTGTCTGATTCCTTTGCTTAAGAGTGATTTTCACCTGCATGCACTTTTTTTTTTTTTTTTTTTTTTTTTTTTTAANGAAAGGTGATAGTAAAAGTAAACTTACGTAGAGCCATCTGGACAGGCTGGATCGATGGGCCAAGGCCAGTCATATGAGGTTCAGCAAGGCCAAGTGCAGAGTCTTGCACTCGGGTCACAACAACCCCATGCAGCGCTACAGGCTTGGGGAAGAGTGGCTGGAAAGCTGCCCGGCAGAAAAGGACCTGGGGGTATTGGTCAACAGCCGGCTGAATATGAGCCAGCAGTGTGCCCAGGTGGCCAAGGCAGCCAACAGCATCCTGGCCTGTATCAGGAATAGTGTGGTGAGCAGGACTAGGGAAGTGATCATCACCCTGTACTTGGCATTGGTGAGGGCCCATGTCGCATGCTATCTTCAGTTTTGGGCCCCTCACTACAAGAAACACATTGAGATTCTGGAGCGTGTCCAGAGAAGGGCAACAAAGCTGGTAAGGTGTTTAGAGCAGTCTTATGAGGATTGGCTGAGGGAACTGGGGTTGTTTAACCTGGAGAAAAGAAGGCTGAGGGGAGACCTTTTTGGTCTCTACAGCTACTTAAAAGGTTGTAGCGAGGTGGGGGTTGGTCTCTTCTCCCAAGTAACAAGCAACAGGACAAGAGGAAATGGCCTCAAGTTGCACCAGGGGACATTTAGATTGGATGTTAGGAAAAATTTCGTCACCAAAAGTGTTATCAAGCATTGGAACAGGCTGCTCAGGGAAGTGGTGGAATGGCCATCCCTGGAGGTATTTAAGAGACAGGTAGACATGGCGCTTAGGGACATGGTTTGGTAGTGGTTTTGGCAGTGTTAGGTTCATGGTTGGACTTGATGATCTTAAAGGTCCCCTCCAACTTAGATGATTCTATGATTCTATGTATGTGTATGTATGTGTGTATAAATATATATGTATTTAAATAAGTTGTGTGCTGAGTTAGGTTAAATTAACATCCATGATCTAGATTTCCTTCAAGTCTGACTTTAAAGCTCTGTCTTTATACATATAGTAACAAGGAAATTATTACATGTAAAATAGTGTCAAAAATGATGTTTTCTTTAATGTATGTTGTCCAAAAGTATGTTGGGACAGTGTTTTGTTTCTTTGCTTATATTATTTCTAGACCCAGCTGGTTCAGTAAATAGCGGATAGGTTGCCATACTGCCTTTGAGTGTATGTATAAGTGTGTGTATCTGAATAAAGTGATGCAGTTATTTCGATATATTGTGATCCATCGGAGTTAAAAAAATTGAGAAATTGCTAGTCTGTTACACTTTAAAGGGGCAGTGATATTGCTTAAAATTAACTTTTACTGCCTTTGTTAAACAGAACAACTTTGAAAGAACATCTGAGAATTCACAGTGGAGAGAAGCCTCATCTTTGTAGTATTTGTGGGCAGAGTTTTCGTCATGGAAGCTCTTACAGGTACAGATTTTTATTAAATAAGCTGTCTCACTTAGTGACATATATGCATTCATGTCATCAACAAAATTCTTTGTACTGTATGTGTTTTGATTTATTCCAACTTGCATTAGTAAATGCTTTAAACATGCTTAAATATTGAAAGTATATTAATAACCTGTAAGAAGTAATTTAATTTTTAATACAAGATGTTAGTGGTTTAAACAGACAGAATCCCATACAAATCTTGTATCGAAGTTGACTGCCTTCCACATCTAAACCTTTTACATCTTTGTTATTCAAAGAGAAAATCAGTGGAGGACTAGAATGTCCTGCTAAATTGATGTCAGATATGAGAGTTTAGCTCTGTTCTCTCTTGCTTTCTAAGAGCAGTTTAAGCATACCTCAACTGAAAGTTAATTCCTGCGTGAAGCATTAAAGAGACTGTTTTCTGGTATTTTGCATTGAATTAGCAGTACAGATTATGTTAACAAAATTGCATTTTAACAAAATTGTGTTTTAACAAAACTGTATTTTATGGTTATATTTATGACTATAAATATACAGACTTCATCTAAGAGTCCACCATGATGACAAGAGATATGAATGTGAAGAATGTGGGAAAACATTTATTCGACATGACCATCTGACAAAACACAAAAAAATACACTCAGGTAGGCATTTTCTTTGAAAATTGGCTTTGAAATTACCATTTTGAAATAAGATTAAGTAAAAAATTAATTATGGATTTTTTTTTTCAGTATATGCAATGTTTTAGGCCTGATAAAAGCTCCTCTCACTTTTTTTAAGGTCTATTAAAGTAGGGTTAATCTTAAATGTTTTCAAGGTTTAAAAGCCAAGTGTTTCCTCCATGTTACCATAGAAAGCCGAGGGACAGTCAAAAACATGTAACAGTGAATTGCTTTAAAAATAATAATTAAAAAAAAAAGCAAAAGTGAAAAAGGAGGATTTTTTTAATGAGTTCAGATTTCTTTTTTTTAATAGCAATTGTGTGAAACATCATTACCCCAACACAAAAGAAGCTGTCAGTCTCTGTCCGAGTTTGTACACTGATCACTTTAATGTAAGAACATCTAAGAGGTGTTTCTGAAGTCTCTCTTATGGGAAAGAAGGAAGGGAAGGAAGGTGGTGGAAGTCGGCCCTGAGAACAGCAAGATGGGGATTATCAGGAGGAAGGAAAAAATATCTTTCTGTTGCACTGAGAGCAAAAAAGGTATAGATTCAAAGGGAATGTGGCCCTCTAGGAGGCAAAATACCTTTTAGGCAGCATGAAAATATGAAAGTGATCAGAGTCTAAACTTCCTCAGCCTTTATTGTGAAGGACAGCTTCTTTTTTGGTGTTTGTAATCATAATGTCTGCTATAAAATAAAGAAATCTTTGAAAACTCAAGTACAAAAAAAAAAATCCTCTTTTCTACTCTATTTGCTTTCCCCCCCTCTAGAAAGTTACATTCTTTGACTGTCCACACTCCTCCTACTTACATGAGAAGAAATATTCTGCCACTTTGTGGAAGATCTCAAGATGACTAAAAAGAATCAAGATACTTTTAAACAGCAGCATAAAAGAAAAAGGTAACTATGTAAATCAGGATAATTAAAAAGATAAATACTGTGATGTAATTTTAAGTTCTAAAAACTAGTAGCTGAAAATGATTGGTATGTTTAAATAAGCTTCTCTTTTCAAGCCCCTGAATTATTGAAGATACCACATTTCAGGTCATAATGAAGAGAGTAGATTCCCTGTCATTCATTTGTACCTCTCATGCAGCAGGTGTTTGGGGAAGTGTCCCTTAACTCATGAACATTAATTTCTCTGTAAAAATGACAGTCAGTCAGTAATAGTCACATATAACAAGTGGTAAAAATCCTCACTCTGATAGAACCGGCTTACTTCCTGAATTTTGTTCTTTGATAACAGAGAATCCTTCTCAGAGTAAGGTATGGAAGAGCTTGATTGGCTGGACTTTGTGAACATGAATCTATTGTATGTCTTACAATTACAGCTCTTAGACATTTAATAAGTTCCAGAAGATTTAACCAAAATGTATTGAATTTTGCCCTTGTAGGTGAAAAAGCACATCAGTGTGAGGAATGTGGAAAGTGTTTTGGTCGTAGAGATCACCTTACTGTTCATTATAAAAGTGTACATCTAGGAGAAAAAGTTTGGCAGAAGTAAGTGTGGGGTTTTTATAGCTGCGTAAATACTTCTGTACTGTAACTGATTTGGTTGGGACTTGCATGTTCGTGCAGAATTCTAGTAGTCTGTGTGTTTGTTATTGCCCATTACCTTAGTCTTGATAGAGTTACCGTTATTATAGTTTGAAGTGGATGTCAGAAAATTGCCTTCACAATTTAAGCAAGATGTATTCTTTGTAGCATAATTAAGTAAATAAAATAAAAACATTAAAAGGATCAAATTTTAATTTGTCATTAGCTGTCTCAATGTTGTTCTAAATTGATGATTTGCTGTAATATTGTCATTGCAGACTAGTTAAGACTGAATTATTAGACATCATTGAAGCACTGTGAAAACTATCGCACACTTAGGTATTTTAGAAGCTGGTAGCAGATTAGTGGCTCTGAAAGGAGGTAAAAACTTTGAAACCCAAGTTATGTCTTTAAATTGAAAATGCAAGAGGGTTTTTAAATTCTTGAGCTCCAAAAATAAGCCTTGCAGAGATTTTCAAATAAACTGAGACTTAGTTGTTTTTCAAATGATGTGTTTTAATTGCTTGTACTCATTAGCATTGCATAGAACCCATTATAGATGTGTCTATGTTGAAAGTATAGTACATTGTCTGCTTATTCTCTTTGTTTTTTCTTGGTAGTCAATAGCCTAAACCATTCCTAGTGTATAATTCTGTCAAAGTAAAAGCCTCTTGTGGATGTTGGGCAAAAAATGTCACTTAAGGATATTTTGGGGGTCAGAAAAGAAGTCTTAGTGGCTTTTGCTCTTTGAATACTAAGTGCCAATCCCAGCAGAGAGTAAGACTGAATATCAAAAAGAATCTAATTGACCTTATTGGTATATGGAAGCCAGGAAATAGGAATATAAGTGAGGAAATTTGGAAATTTTGATAGTCAGCTATTTTGCAGGTAAAGATTTCAGGAAAGACTGTGCACATAGCTTTATTGTTAATTAGTTTAAAAAAAAAGTATCTAACATAAAATGTCTTTTCTTTAAAGATATAAAGCAACGTTTCACCAGTGTGAAGTCTGTAAGAAAGTTTTTAAAGGCAAATCAAGTTTGGAAATGCATTTTAGGACACATTCAGGTAAAAATAAAATAAACCCAAACAAAGCCACAAAACATGTAGGAGTGTATTTTTATGCATGAACATTGATGGAATTAGTTAATTCATTATGGTTGTTGAGCATTCAGGGCAAGAGTAGCAGGAAGCAGCAAGACCTTTCCTTTCTCATGTGTTGGTCATTCCTGAATACTACCTTCTGCATGTATCAGTTTACATACTGATAATCCTCAACACAGGTTTGTAGAATGCTCTCTGCACCTCTTCCTTTAGTTTACTGGTGGATGCTCTTGCCAAATTTACCCAGACATTCTAATTATTTTTGTGATCCAGAGAATACTACATTTCAAGTAGTAATCTAAGCAAGGATTTGAAATCCCTTTAGAAAGGTTTATGTCTTTATATGTTTGACTTTGTTTTTCCCGCCTTATATTTAGGAAAATCATTGTTGTTTTGAAATGTATAGAAGTACAAATTAAGCTCATTTAATACCAGTATCATAACAGTTTAAAGACTTTTCTTTTTTATTTGGTTTATATTCTGATTGTCTTCATGTGTATCTGACAGAAATCCCAAGTATTGAGAGAATTGTATGTAAGGAGAAGGGTATGCTAGTATAACTTCTAAACAAACTTCTAATGGCTCCCTTGATTCCAAAGTTGATACTAAACATATGCTCTTTGTTGTCAGTGAAATTGTTTTATACTAGGTCTCTGTGCCATAATTCATGTGTGCATTTGCATATTTATGTGACGTGGTGTTACCCCAGAATAACTAATTGTTACTTCTCTGTCTTTACAGGCGAGAAACCCTACAAATGTCAAATCTGTAATCAGTCTTTTAGAATTAAGAAGACGTTAACAAAACACATGGTTATTCATTCAGATGCTCGACCTTTTAATTGCCAACACTGCAATGCAACATTTAAACGAAAAGACAAGCTGAAATATCATATCGATCACGTTCATGGATCAAAGGCTGCAGAAGAGGCATTGACGTCTTCTTCAGAGGAAAAGCTGGTCTCTTTACCAGTGCAGTACACCTCTGATGACAAAGTTTACCAAACTGAGGCTAAAGAGTACGTGGAACAGTCCAAAGCATATCAATCAGAAGCCAAAACGTTGCTACAGAATGTATCTACAGAAGTATGTGTGCCTGTAACTCTGGTACCAGTTCAAATGCCTGATCCGCAAGCTGATCTAGTACAGCATACTACTCAGTCACACGGCATTCTTCCTCCACAACCCGAGCAGACAGATTATCAACGAGCAACGGATCTATCATTTCTAGAGAAATATACTCTAACTCCACAACCCGCAAATATTGTTCATCCTGTAAGGCCTGAGCAAATGTTGGATCCTAGAGACCAGTCGTATCTTGGAACATTACTGGGGCTAGATACAGCTCCTACTGTACAGAATATTTCAAACAATGAACATTCATGATCAGACCATAACATTCCACCTAATTTACTAAGCCGTTAGCCAACAGAAGGCTGATATGGCAATTAAGATTTATATTTTATATTTTATTTGGACTCATGAGTCTTCTGCGTAGTTTTGGAAAATCAGGTTTGTTTACATAATATTTGAACATTTAGGCACATTTTGATGCATACTGAAAGAGTGTTTCTTGTGATTTTAAGAGTTTTTAAAAATCTTATAGATGGTCTTTTAAAATTTATGCTCTGAGATGTCTTTTAAGGATAGTGGCTGAAAAATGTAATTACATATCTGGCTATTATTTTTAAAAAAAAATTGCCTTTCTGCATCTCACTTTGAGTTGATGTTTTAAGTATAATAGAAAGCATTCTGGAAGAATAAGGACTATGTCAAATTCATTAAAAGTTGTAAGGGCAGGCAGGGATGTAAACCACAAGCTTTGAATTATGTTTCACATAGAAATTAAAATATAATTTTACTTGAACCCTCAGGCATTTTGGAGGGTTTTAAAGTCTGCCGGGCTGTGGAGCCTAGCCAATGGACGCAGGAACTAGATTCTTCTGAAAAGTGATTCAGATATTTTATAAAGACACTAAACAGGGTGTTTGGTCATCCCCCTGAGTATAATTAGGTTGCCTAAATTTGGCCTCTTAATTCTTCCTTGATCTCTAATAATGAGTGATGTAGGAAGATCTAGACAATGGTATTGTCTAATTTTCTACAGCTAGTTCTATATCATTTTAATATGCATTTTTTTCTTGCTTTTTCAATCTTGTTTGTCTTTTAAAGTGTGCCCCACACTCTAACTTTGAAAGAAATGGGAGTATTTGCAAGGTCATTTTAATCTATGAACGGTCATAAAGGATTGGCGTGGCTCCTTGTTAGAGCATAAGTCATAACAGTGTCCCACAGTAGCATGCCCGTTTTCAGGTTATCTGTGATAGAGAAGAAATTTAAAGGCTATTATTTCCAGAACAGTACTCAACTTCTATTTAAAAAAAGAAATAATCAGTAGTTATAAATCTCTTGTGAGTTGCTAATGAAATTGTTTTGTTTCTCACTTTCTTGTACTGTGTTTATAAAACAAAGTCAAACTCTGGAGAGTATTTTATGTCTTTAATTATTTTTAGCTTTTCCTTTACTAGACATAAGGTTTTTTTTCTGAAAGAACCATTTTGAACTACAAGTCTAGTGTAATTCACCATGAAATCTAGTATAATTTAACCTCATCAAGCTTTCTATTTTAAGCCTACTTTAAAAATAATTATTCTGTGTTTGTTTGGTGAATATTATGCCAAAGAAAGTCTCTGAAGTAATTTTATGATCTTAATCATTCCTCACAAGAATTACATGTTAAGGCAAAATTTTCCCTAGTTTTCCTGATTCTTAAATTATTATCTTAAAGTTTAAAATGGGAAACTGGACATATGCGTATTATTGTAACTGTTAAATTTATCCAATGACCTGAGCACAAGTGATCTGTGGTGAAAAGCTCATTTATCATCCCTGTTCTATAAACTCTAAATGGCACGGATCATTTTAAATCCTATTCAAATTCTTTGGTGTTAGATTCTTTTAATCCGCGTCTACTTCAGTGTTGTGCAGTTTGCAGGAGAGGGGCCAGAGCTGCTTGAATGTTCATATTTTGAAGCTTGTACCCTAATGGATTCTTAACCTAAACACACCAAAGATTTCTGTTAGCTGTTAAATAGTGGCAGAGTTATAGAATTTTAAGTGTTATCGGTATTTAAATAGGACTTAGCCAAAGAAGCACAATAGAAGTCCTAAACTTTAAAAGTTCAGTTTCTAAAACAGGACTACATATGTTTAACTGTTCTATGTTTGTATCTCTAAAGGAAAATTTAGAGCTGTGCTCTGGGAATGTTCAGACTGACATGCTGTAAATATATCTGGTAAGATGCTGAATACTAGCAAATACACAGCAATAATAAGGCCATTGAATGCCACCTTCTGAAAGGACACTATCAAGTACTACCCTTCCTGCTTTCTAACTCCGCCTTCATCTCCTTTCAAAAGAAAACTGCCTCTGTCCTCTTTACACTCCATGGCTTGAAAACTGGTTTATGTGTAGTTTTCAAGTCGACATGTATGTATCATATTCATATATTACCGCAAGTGGACATGAACCATGATTTCCAGCATTTGTAATTGTACCGTTAAAAATAACCCGACATCAGTGGTGTCAGTGCAGTTCTCAGACTAAAAAGCCTAACTCTTTGTTATTTCTTGTCTTTTCTGTCCTACGGTAGAGAAAAATATTGTAGAATTTTGACAAAACAGTGGCTTAAAAATAGTTGGTAACTAATTTTTTCTTTTAAAACCCAGTCTGTTTGGTAGGCACACTAGGAAGATACTAAAATGGAATTTGGAGCATATTTACTTGATAATGTCCTTTTTAAAATTCTTTCATGATTGTGCCTTTTATATATATTCTCAATAATCGCTTTTTCTCTAGTTCAGTTGATTATTCACAAAACATTAAAAGTCAATATCTTCCAAAGGGCTTCATGTTTTTGGGTGCCCAACAAGAAACAGATTATAAAAGGACTCGTTTTTCAGAAAAACGAGCACTGTCTTTTCTGGTTGGGTGAGCAGAATTACTAGGCATTCCTGGAAAAAAATGACCTACTAGTTCTTTGGCGTTCTTTTATTTGCAGATAACCCTACTAGTTAATGTTTTTACCTGCTGGTCAGGCTGGATCATTGCCAGTTGACAGTAAAAGAAAATAGGAAAGCTTATTATGTGCTAGATACATAGTTTTTATTTTTTTAATATCATGAGCTATAATTCTTATGGCTTTACATCTATTTAAAATTCATATATGAGCAGAATAAATTTTCATGGACTGGTACTTCATTTGGTAGGTGGAAGGAGCTGCTCTCTGCTTGATGGAGGACAGTTCCTCTTAAGAGGACTGGAGTTGAAGGGCAGAGATCTGCACCTCACAGCTGCATGGGTTGGAACTCCTTAGGTGTCTGGCACCTCCATTTTAGCATGTCTGTGTACGCATCCAAGAGTGCACGTCCT